>CM070784.1:57198584-57631084 GCA_036346955.1 Dipus sagitta
GTGTGAGCGGAGGTGGCACCGGGGTGTCGGTGCGCACCAGCGCCCCCTCCTCAGCAGCCCTGTGAAAGACCCCAATCACAGCTCAGGGGCTCAGCGGAGAAGCCATCAACCGCCTTTGAGAGTCGCTGATCTTCCCCTACAGTGACAGTGACACATCCACCTCAGAAAAAGCTCTGACCCCCCTGGATGAGCCAGGCGCTACCTAAGATAGTGAATTGGAGCTGACACTGTTTCTTTGTTAGCGATTTTCTCAACCAAAAAAAAAAAAAAAAAAAAACAAAAAAAAGGACACTTTAAAATGAGTTCCTCTTGCAAATTCTATTCTTCCCCTTGCTGTTCATTTTTCTATTTAAAAAAAATTTTCCTGTCAACTGTCAATTTCATTTGAAAATGGAACTAAGTTAAGTTTATAAATAATCCTAGGTTCCCAGTCTATTCGATAGTTTCAGCAAAAACTGCAGCCAACATTGGTTTGTTTGGGCTTTTTGGTTTTAAATTAGGGACTAGAGAGATGGCTCAGTGGACTGAGAGGTTGAAGCACAAGGGAGGACTGGAAGTTGATCCCCAGCACCCACGGAAATGCCAGGCAGGGGCGGCAGATGCCTGAAATCCCAGCTCCAGGCAGGCAGAAACAGGGATTCTCTAGGGCAAACAGACCAGCAGAATTGGAGAGCCCTGGGTTTGAGTGAGGGAGTCTGTCTCAGTGAACAATGTAGAGAGTGATCAAGTATGCCGTCTGACCTCAGCCTCCAAACACACACACACTCACACACATATACACTCAAAAAAAGAAAGAAAGAAAGTTTAAAGAGAAAATAGGTTGACTTGTATTTTTACCTAATGGAAGCAACGGTGAGGAGTGAAACACAAACTTTAAAATATCAGTCAGGAAATGAATAGTCACTGTTCATAAAAGACCATTATTCTTAGGACTCCTAGGGGAGAAAGGTAGCCATCGACATAAATCTTTTTTTTTTTTTTTTTTTTTTTTTGTCATTTGTTTATTGTGTTCGTGAGGCAAAGTCCCACTCTAATCCAGGCTGACCTGGAACTCACACTGTAGGCACAGACTGGACTCAAACTCACAGGGCTCCTCCTACCTCGGTCTTCCTAGTAGTGGGATTCAAGACATGCGCCACCCCACCCGGCTAAGAAATGCTCTGCAAATGATCTTTAACTTGTAAGATATACTGCAGGCAAGCTGCACATCAAATGCTATTGAGAACACAGATAAGAGTATAATTAATTCTGTCTGGGAATTGGAGGGAAAAGCAGAGAATAGTGATGTTAAATGTTCTACAAAAGTTATAAAATGTTTTATCAATAAGCTTTAGTCAATGGGGAAGCAAAGTGAATGGACATAGATGGATAGGTCAGTCTCTTCCTGAGCCATAATTTACCCATTCAAATCTCTTGAATCTACCAGTCACTCTCCATTTTTGCTTCCATAGTGCTGTTTCTGGCCCCTACTTCCCTTGACCTGGATAGTTGTTAGAGTTGGGCGTCAAGATTCGGGCTCTGAGACAAATGGTTTCTTGAATTTAAGATTTTATTGTAACCAATGAAAGAAGAGTAAGAGAGAAAGGGTTGGTGCAGGATTTGAGGGTTTCAAGAGGAGTCTCCAAAACTTGTTTGGGTCCTTATCCTATTTTTAACAAAGAATTGATAAAATGAACTCAAGAAAGATAAATGATGAATTGTTGAGTTTATGTAGGGAGAAATCATAATCCGTGGGTTTTATTTAAGGGAAACTGATATCTAGAGAAAGGCTGGAGCAGTTACACACACACACACACACACACACGCGCGCGCACGCGCGCACGCATGCACGCACGCACGCACGCATACACGTGAAAGATCAGACATAGAAATCCCTCCAAACAGACCGGAGAGGATTAAGAAACAGTGAAGGACTCAGAGAGCAAAGATAAATCTTACATATGATCAAAGTAAGAGGGTACCCCCAGAGCACGACGCAGATAGAAGGCAAGAAGAAAAGCACCCCAGCAACCAGGCTGCGAAGGAGCGACAGACTCACCGTGGATGCTCAGGCCCTGGGTAAAAAGGAAGAGAAGAGCAGGGACAGAGGAGTTGCTATGTGGGTAACCTGCTTTGCAAGATTCGGACATCCACTCAGGGTGAGCCTCAGCCTCAGGCTCAGGTATGTAAGGAGAGCTCTAATTGGTTGGGACTCAAGGCAGGAGAGCAGCTAAGATCTGATTGGCTCGTTTACTCAGGCAAGATCTGATTGGCTCACGGACTCAGCTGACTCGGGAGGAGCCAAGGTCACGGACTGAGACAGAGGGCTGACCCTGGGAGGCTGAGCTGAAGAAGAAGCGGGAAGTTGCTGCTGGGCCTGTCACTGGCTGCCATCTTGGAGAGACGAGATCAGCCCCAAGGATGGAATCTCCTTGCTCCCTCTTTGGACTTCAGTCACTGACCACCTGAAAATAAACCTACTTTACCCCTGTTTCTCCTTCATCCTCACCCACTGAGAAGAAACTCTTAACTTTTGTCAGAGAAAGTGGGGCAACCCTTGCTCTGTAACTTCTTCAAGCTGAATGAGAAGATGGATGGAGAGAGCCAGACGGAGATAACAGAAGGAAAGAGGTGAGAGGGGTAGGGTGTATGCACCAGCAAAGCCAAAACGAGTGCAAGAGGTTTTATGGGACTGGAGGAAAACTGCCCTACGGGGCTGGGACCTTGCCTGGGGCTAGGTGGCATTGCTCTGTCAGCCCAGTGTTATCCTCAGTGACCAAAACAGGAGGTAGTTCCAACATCCCAGACTTAGCCTAGGTGTGATACAGTGGGAGGGTGGAGAAGTCAGGATGGTTTGAGACCTGCAGTGATAACAAAGATCCCCACCATCTCAGTGTCTAAACTCAGCAAAAGCTTCTCCTTCATGCGTCCTGTCAGCAAGCATCACTGGAGGTTTTTGTTTGTTTGTTTGTTTGTTTTTATTTATTTGACAGAGAAAGATGGAGAGAGAGAGAGAATGGGCGCACCAGAGCCTCTAGCACTGCAAACAAACTCGAGAGTGTGCCCCTTGTGCATCTGGCTAACGTGGGTCTCAGGGAAACAAACCAGGGTCCTTTGGCTTTTCAGGCAAATACCTTAACTGCTAAGCCATCCCCCCAGTCCATCACTGGAGTTTTGGTTCTCATAACCACTTGGGTCCCTGGCTAAGTCTTTGAAGGAGGCGAGAGAGAAATAAGGGATGACTCATGTGCTCACTATTAAATGTCCCACGCAGGAATGTCCAGGAAACCTCAACAATTCATTAGCTATAGCCGTAGCTAGTCATTTGGCGACATTCAGCCCTACAGGGGAGCAAGAAATTATTATGTCAAGTATACTAAAGAAAGTACATAGAATCGTCGTGCACAGTACCAATGCCCACCACATTCGGTTTACCTGCTTGGGTCCTTCACAGGTCTTTCTGCCTCAGTTCCTCCAATTCATCATCCCTACCCCACTGACCTGTTCTAAATTCAAACATGGTTATCTGAGCATATCACCATTGTGGTACTTTGAATCAGATGCCACCCATAAACTCGTGTGTTCTGAAGGCTTGGTCCCCAGTTGGTGGCAACTTTGGAGGTAGAGCCTTGCTGGAGGAGGTGTGTTTCTAGGGACAGGCTTAGGAGTGTTATAGCTCAGCACCCCCTTGCCAGAGCTCTGCTCACTCTCCTGCTGCTGTTGTCCACCTGCTGTGGCAGAGGTGATGACCAGCCTCTGCTCATGCCATGCTTCCCCTGCCATCATGAAGCTTCCCCTGCAGACTGTAAGCCAAAATAATAATAATAATAATATTATTATTATTATTATTATTTCCTCCCATCAGCTCCTTTGGGTTGGATGCTTTATCTCATCAACAAGAAAGTAACAGCAACAATTACTTAGTTAATGAAGTTTACTGGCCAGATATGGCACCTGAGAGTAAACCAAATTTGTCCTGCATGTTGAACAGGCTTATTTACAACTGACCTTGACCTCTCTCTTATTTACTTCCTCATCCACAGCCCTTACTGAACCCAACCCAGTTTGCACCCCAAACATCATGTATTCCAGCTACATAAAAGTGCAAAAGTAACCTGCCTTTGGCTGCCTCTGCACCTTTGCAGACTGTGTTTTCTTTTTAAAAATTAATAGAGTTTTATCTATTTGCAAGCAGAAAGAGAGAGGCAATGGGTGCACCAGGGCCTCTTGCTGCTGCAAATGAACTCCAGATGCATGTGCCACTTTGAATAGCTGGCTTCACTTGGGAATTAGGGAATCAGACTCAGGCCAGCAGACTTTGCAGGCAAGTGCCTTTAATCACCAAGTCATCTCCCCAGTCCACAAGTAGTGTTTTCTTCCTAACCTATCACGACTCCACACCCACTCAACTAGCCCACTCTATTCATTTTTTAGGAAAACATTCACTTAGTCTCACCTAAAATGGCAAATTTAGGGCTGGAGAGATAGCTTAGCAGTTAAGGCACTTGCCTGCAAAACCTAAGGACACCAATTCGATCCCCCAGGACCCACATAAGCCAGATGCATAAGGTGGCACATGCACCTGGAGTTTGTTTGCAGTGGCTGGAGGCTCTGGAGCTCCCATTCTCCACCCCCCCTCAAATTAATAATTTTTTTTTTTTTTTTTTGGTTTTTCGAGGTAGGGTCTCACTAGCTCAGGCTGACCTGGAATTCACTCTGTAGTCTCAGGGTGGCCCCGAACTCACAGTGATCCCCCTACCTCTGCCTCTCGAGTGCTGGGATTAAAGGCATGTGCCACCATACCCAGCTACTAATAAAATATTTTTTATTTTATTTATAAAATATTTTTTGTCCTCTGGCACCACTTATTTGATACCCCAGGGGGACAGGTACAGTTTCTTTCTTTGCTCTCACAGTGCTGCCTACATATCATCGAGCGCACCGTTGTACGAAAGTTACTGTTTACTTACTTTATTTCTTTACCAATAGAAGCTGGTTCCTCAGACCAAACTACATGACAATCAGCAGCTTATGGAAGGAGAGGGTTTAATTTATTCTTGGCAGCAGGAACAGGAGGCTGGCTGGTCACGTTGAAGTTAGGAATCAGAGAGAAAATAGGATGGGGACCAGGCTATATAAACCTCAAGGCCTAGCCAGCTGTGGTGGTGCACACCTTTAATCCCAGCACTGGGGAGGCAGCGGTAGGAGGATCATCATGAGTTTGAGGCCACCCTGAGGCTACATAGTGAATTCTAGGTCAACCTGGGCTAAAGTGAGACCCTACCTCAAAACACACACACACACACACACACACACACACACACACCTCAAAGCCCAGCCCCAGTGACCCACTTCCTCCAGCAAGTTTCCATGACTTTCCCAAACAGTGCTACCAGCTGTGGACCAGATGTTCAAGTGCATGAGCCTATGGGGAACATTTCGTGTTCAAACCACAACCTTTGACTGGACTCTAAGCCCATGGGAAAAAACCTTTAGGGAAGTAAATGGACTATGACTCTCCATCCAAAGTCTGTTTATTTCCTCTAAGTGTCACGTGTGCTCTAGTGCTAGCAGGGAGAGAAAAATAATTGGGTTTTTCTTTGGACTTTTTGCTATGTATTGAGAAGCACACATCTAAAAGCCCATGTGTGGTTTAGGCATTTGCTTACAGAGCCTAAAGACCCGGGTTCTATTCCCCAGTATCCACGTAAAGCCAGCGGTGCGGAGTGGCGCATGTGTCTGGAGTTTGTTTTCAGTAGCAGGAGTCCCTGGCGCTCGCTCACTCTCTCTCCCTCCTTGCAAATCAATCGATAAAAATATAAGAAAATTACAACCCCACATGTTGAAGGTTTGGCTGTCAGTCTGTGGTGCTGTTGGGAGGTGGTAGAATCTGTCAGGGGTGAAAGGAAGTTCGGGAATGAGAGTGCTCCCTTTAAGGGGGTGTTTGTCCCCTAGCCCCTTCAGGTCTCTTTCCTTGCTGCCCGGTCACGTGAGGTGAGCAGTTGACTTTGCCGTCACACCGCACTGCAGTGCACTGCCTCACCACAGGCCCAGAGCAACGGGCCAAGCACCCAGGAATGAAGTCTCTGAAAGAACAAGCCAAAATAAACTTTAAAAAGCTATTTTATTTTTATTTATTTCTTCATGAGAGAGAGAGAAAAAATGGGCACACCAGGGCCTCTAGCCACTGCAAACAAACTCCAGACACAGGCGCCACCTTGTGCATCTGGCTGACATGGCTTCTGGGGAATGGAACCCAGGACACTAGGCTTCATAGGCAAGAGCCTTAACCACTAAGCTATCTCTCCAGACCCCAAAATAAACTTTTGTCACAGTATCAGAAAGCTGACTAAGACAGTTTGCAAGGAAAGGTCCCTTGCCCTAGGATACTTGGGATATCATCTCTCTTCCTAGAAAAAAGATCAGGAAATATTGGATATGGGCAAGAAAGAGAAGACAAAGTAACTTTCAGTTTCTGATATGCCAACATAAAATTTTATGGCAAAACATTTTACAGCAAGACAATCATCTTAAAACTGGGCTTTTATAAAAAGACAGAATACATAGTTTTCATCATAAAAATGATAAGTAATTGAAGAGATAGATATGTTTAATCCAATTCACACATTACACAGTGTATAAATGTATTGAAAGGTTATGTACTATCTCATTGCTACATACTTTTTATGCTTCCTGTATTAATTAAAAGAAAATTTGGAGCTGGAGAGATGGCTCAGCAGTTAAGGCACTTGCTTGCAAAGCCTAACAGCTCAGGTTCGATTCCCTAGTACCCACATAAAGCCAGATACAAAGTGGCTCATGCGTATGGAGTTTGTTTGCAGTGGCAGGAGGCCCTGTCTCTCACTCTCTCATGAGTAAATAAAAATATCTATTTATTGCTGGAGAGATGGCTTAGCTATTAAGGCACTTGCCTGCAAAGCCTAAGGACCTAGGTTCAATTCCCCAGTACCCACATAAACCAGGTGCACAAGGTGGCACATGTGTCTGGAGTTTGTTTGCAGTGCCTTAGAGGCCATTTTCTCTATCTGCTCCCCCCCTTCTCTCTCAAATAAATAAACAAATGAATATTTCAAAAAATATTTTTAAAAAGTAAATTTAATAAGAAAAGAAAACATGCCCACACTTAATATGTGGAAATCCACAGAGATGTTCTAACAGAAAGCAGAGAGAAAGCTTCACTCTTGTCAACACCAGTGGGTTGTGGGTGGAAGAGAGAGTGCAAGACTCAGATGAGCCGGTCCTCCCGACTTAACCTCTACAGGTTTAACCTGGAGAAGGCATTCATAATTGAGGACAGGGCCCAAGGCAAAGAGGCTCTTCTTACCACCCACCCTCAGCCAGCCTCAGTGGTGTCTAGCCAGCACTGCCGATGATTTTCACTAATCTGAAATACAGCTACAACCAGCGAGCCTGGCACCCAAGCATTGTCACAAGGGAGGGTAAAGGACTGGAGGTTTATCTTTCCCAAAATCTTGCTACAGTGTTTTCTCAAGAGTGTCCTCAGGGCCAGGTGAGGGGACTGCAGTATGGGTTAACCCCCAAAGCAGCTCTCAGCCAAAGATCACAGAGGTTCAAGGTGACCCCAGATATGGCCAGATCACATATAGTCAAAAAGAAGACCATCTGGTGTGGTAGATTCTGGTACCAGAGACCAATAGGACACTCTAGTACAGACATGACCTGAGACATCAATGAATCACAGTCCAAGTCACACCCAGGCGACAGCAAGAGACAGTCCCTTGTTCACATGAGGAAGACAAGAGCCCCTGTCCTGTGCAGGTGGACGTGGTCACATGGAGGGATGTAGGAAATGAGAATCCTGAAGGAAACTGATAAATATCACTCTATCATGGGGATAGAGAGATGGCTCAGCAGTTAAAGGTGCTTGCTTACAAAGCCTGACTGCCTGGGTTGGGCTCCCCACGCCCACATAAAGTCAGGTTCACAAAGTGGTGCATGCATCTGGAGTTCATTTGCACTGGCAGGAGACCCTGGTGCACCCATTCTTCCCCCCACCTCTCTCTCTCTCTCTCTCTCTCTCTCTCTCAAGTAAATTCCTATAGATATATAAACTTACTGTGTAAGTCTAAGCTGTAAGGCAAGGTGGACTTTTAGCTAATTCTTTTTCCCTACCTTCTAGTGGGTAGGACAATGTATAGTGTGAAATTATTACCCACAGCTAATGTTTCTTTGCTGTGCATACATATAATAATGTCCACTGCATATGTTTATGTGTATTTACCTGGGTGAATTGAGGCACGTTGTCCCATGTAGAAGAGCAAGTCATAGTGCTAGCCGCTCCCAGGAGGAAGCAGTTGGGGAAGGGCTCACCTGTGGCAGAGTCCCATGGTGCCAGACTTGGTCTCTTCCAGTAGCTGAGATGTCCTCATTATGATCCATCAACAGACGGTTCACTTCACGCCATAAATGTGTACCAAAAGTTCCAAGTCTTAGTGGTGGTGGGAGCATTCCAGTGGAAATATTATCTATTTGTAGTCAACAGAAAGACTCCATTAAATTTCTAATTCAAGTTTTCTGCAATGATGCCTTGAAGAATCCCATTTGCTCGGGCTCCTTTCTTTCTGTTCGTGGGTCTTAGCTTAGCTGGCCATCGGAAAGTTGATTCCAGCTGGGGACTTGGAGCTACCTCATCCACAGTTGGTCACTTCGCTTTGGGTGGACCTGGCGATAGTATCCTACTGTGTACACTTATCTGTTTATTCACTCGGCCATTGATTCATTCCGCAAATATTTGCTGAGGCTCTCCTGTGAGCCAGAAACTGTAATCAACACTGGAGACTCAACAGTGAACAAAATGCCCTCGTGGCATTTATCTGATTGTGGTACTAAGGGTCAGACATCAGGGTTAAATGCTGTTTGTCAAAACACAGGATCTCAGGGCTAGAGAGATAGCTTAGTGGCTAAGGCACTAGCCCGTGCAGCCTAGGGACCCACTTTCAATTCCCCAGTGCCCACATAAGCCAGATGGACAAGGTGGCACATGCATCTGAAGTTTGTTTATACTGGCTGGAGGCCCTGGCATGCTCGCACGCTCTCCTTTTCTCCAGTAAATAAATAAATACCAGGATCTCAGTTTTCTCACTGATAAAAGCACTGGTCTACCAGGAGTTCTTGGGGTAGTTTGACTGTACATCCTCCATAGAGTCAGGTGTTTTATTAAAGCCTGCGACTTGGGTCTCCAGCTGCCTAGCTGGAGGAGGTGTCACTGGGGGTGGGCAGATCCTGGGGTCCAGCCCAAGGTGTCACTGGGGGCACATCTAAATTCCGACCCAAAGGTGTGCAGAAAGGGTTGAGCTCTGGGGCCCTGCTTGCTGGTTTTTGCTGCTTTTCTGTGTTTGCTGGCTGGTGTTGGTTTCTCTCTTTCTGCTTGGATTTATGAATGGGAGCTAGCTTCTTCCACCATTGATGAAACTTCCCTGGATCTGTAAGGCAGCTATAAACCCCTTCTTCCCATAAACTGTGTCACATTAGATGATCATCCTAGCAATGTTGGAACTGTCTACTACAGTTCTCAGTGTAAGGTACCAGCTAAGACAGCACTTAGACTATGTGGAGAGGTTTTTGCATCATGTGTGGGATGCTATCAGCATTTAGTCTTGCAAGTCAGGAGTATTAAACATATGTAAAAGGGACAGTCTTTCACCCAAGAATTAGGCTCCTCCCAAAATGCAAGTGAAACACTTCTTGAAAACCTTAAGATTCCTTCCAAAACTAAAAAACATATAAATTGGGAAGAACTGGCTTTTATCCCTTCATAAGAGAAATAAGGGCTGGAGAGATTGCTCAATGGTTAAGGCACTTGCCTGAAAAGCCTAATGACCCAGGTTCAATTCCCCAGTAGCCACATAAAGTCAGATACACAAAGGGGCACACACATCTGTAGTTCATTTGCAGGAGCTAAAGGTCCTGGTGTGACCATTCTCTCTGTCGCCAGGCGTGGTGGTGTACACCTTTTATCTCAGCACTCGGGTGGCCGAGGTAGGAGGATCACTGTGAGTTTGAGGCCGGCCTATGACTACATAGTGAATTGCAGGTCAACCTGGGCTAGAGTGAGACCCTACCTCGAAAAATCAAAAATAAGAAAAGTAAGTATGTACACACAGAAGCCATATATAGAAAAGGACTTCCTGGTGAGTCTTTACTTCACCTAGATTTGCTAACTGACAGTAAAGACCGGGAGTATTGTGACCTTAAGATCACAAGCCAAAGACACATTGTCTGGTCTCAGGAACAGATTCCTATAAGAAAGTCATTTGGATTGCTCTCCCCCTGCAAAGAGAATATATATAGCTTTCTAACATTGAACGAGCAGAGTATGCTATCCCGGAAGAGGCACCCTGTTCACAATACAGACACAAGGAGCATAAATTACCCTGAATTCTGGGCCCATCCTGCACGGATTTTTTTTTTTTTTTTTTTTGTGGTTTCATTTGCCAAAATAATCTTAGACTCACTCTCCAGCCCTTCCTGAACCATGGTAGATAACATCAGCGTTTTCTTCACATGAAATCGTTTCAGCAGCTCATACCTCCATATGTATTCTAGTCTATGAAACTTAAGCTGTCCCTGGGTGATTCTGTTCACTCATGGAAAAAAAAATGAAGGGCTGGATGGATGGCTTAGTGGTTAAGGCACTAACCTGCAAAGCCAAAGAAGCCAGGTTCAATCCCCAGGACCCATGTAAGCCAAATGCAGAAGGTGGCACATGCTTCTGGAGTTTGTTTGCAGCAGCTGAAGGCCCTGGAACACCCCTTCTCTCTACGTGCCTCTTTCTCTCTCTCTCTGTCTCAAATAAGTAAAATAAATAAAATTTTAAAAATGACATGAAGTCAACTGAGGAGGAGGGACTGAAAGCTTGCGTTTCTGAGTGGGAATCCAGTTCTGTCCAAGCTATCCCTCATAGTATCGGAAAGTGCTAGGAGAGTGGCTAGAGAAAAACAGTTGCCAACAGGTTGACTAAGCAGATCTTGCCAGTTACAAGATCAAACAGCTGAGCAAGAAGTATAGATTGTGCAAAGGTGGCACACAGCCGATGTAGGTAACCAACTGCCCATGGATTGGACATGAGACCTGCTGAATGGGGCTGAACCTATATCAGGTTCTGGGAACCAAGACAGGTTCCTTAGAACAGGAAACCAAGAGGCTCCAGAGAGAAGCTCCACTGCTCTTTCACTAAGAGGAATGGATATACATGTCAATATCGTTCTCATGACTAGGCCTTTCCCCTTTAATTCAAACTGCTCTCACTTTTGGTTGGAGAACCTGTTCCGTTTTACAGACGGAGGAGAATATGGGGGAGAACAAGGATACATCAACATGCCAAGAAGAGAGAGCCAACTGTCTACCATGAGATGGGTCACCTCCACCTCATCTGCCCTGGCCCTGGAGTCATTACAGGGGAAGTGCTGACATGAATACTGCTCTTTGGCCAGCCTGAAAACTAGTACCAGGGAAATGACTGGCAGACACCGTGGCCACTCAAATCTCATAAAAACAGAGATCCAGAGTCTACAGAGAAAGCAACATTAAATCAGATTTCTGTCTTGCCCGCCAAGGCTCGGGGTGCATCACAGAAGACGGAGCGGAAGGATTGTGAGAGCCTCAGGGTGGGTGGAGCAGCCCGAGACACCGCCTTTCCCCATCCCTGCTCAGACACTGAGGCCTCTTGGTCTCCACAATGGATTCCAATAACCCTGCCAAAGACCTTCAGCAGAATTGAGGAGGGGAGAGGGGTCCATGTGTGCAACCTTTTAATTTAAAAAAATACATTAATTTTTTTCTTGAAAAAAAAAAAACCTACGTTTCTAACATGTCACCAAGATCTCACTCTGGACTCCCCTCAGCTCCCCTGTCCTCATGACCTCAGTCAAAAGAATTGAGACAGGGACTAGAGAGATGGCGCAACAGTTAAGGCACTTGTCTCTAACACCAAAGGACCCAGGTTTGATTCCCCAGAACCCACATAATCCTGGTGCACCCACACACACTCTCTCTCTTTCATAAATAAAAATAAAAAGAACTGAGGCTAGCCTGAGAGAACTACATACTGATTTCCAAGTCAGCCTGGGCTATAGTGAGACCCTACCTTGAAAAACCAAAAAGAGAGAGAGAGAGAATTGAGACGAGAGAGAATGTAGTGTAGAGGGCCAGCATTTTGTCACAGAACAAAGGAAAGGAGAGCATGCTGAAGCCAAGGACGGAAATGGCAGGCTTCTGGCAGCCGGTCAGAAGGATGGGAGGTGAGTCAGAACTCTGGCCCTGGATGGAGACCTGACATTCTGAACTGCCTAGAAGGATCTCCTCAGAGAAAGCTGTCTATTCTACAGAGACTTTAGAAATACCATAAAGCCTGCCTAAAATGTAAGTTGGCACATTGGTTGATGTTATACACAATGTAGTTTTAGTTGTTGAAAAAGGGCTGGAGAGATGGCTCAGCAGTTAAGGTGCTTGCCTGCAAAACCTAACAACCTGGGTGACTCAAGTTCAATTCTCCACTACCCACATAAAGCTGGATACACAAAGTGGTATATGCATCTGGAATTCATTTGCAGTGGCCAGAGGCCCAGGTGCAACCGTTCTCTCTACTTGCAAATAAATGAATATTTTAAACAAGAATTAGGGCTGGAGAGATGGCTCAGTGGCTAAAGTACTTGCCTGCAAAGCCTAAGGACCAGAGTTCAATTCCCCAGTATCCACATAAAGCCAGATGCACAAGGTGGCGCATGTGTCTGGAGTTTGTTTGTGGTGGCTAGAGGCCCTGGTGTGCCCATTCTCTCCGTCTCTGTCTCTCTCTCTCTTAAATAAATAAAATATTTTTAAATTTTTATTTATTTATTTGAGAGAGTGAGGCAGAGAGACAGAGAGAATGGGCACGCCACTGCAAATGAACTCCAGATGCATGTGTGTCTGGCTTACATGGGTTCTGGGAGGTCGAACCTGGGTCCTCAGGCTTTGCAGGTAAGTGCTTCAACTGCTAAGCCCTAAAATATGTTTTTTAAAAAATTAATTGTTGAAAAAGAATAAGGTTGGAGGATGCATACTATCTGATTTTAACACATACTATAGAGCCAAGATAATAAAAATAGAATGGCATTAAAGACAAGATAGACATATTGATCAATGGGGACAGAATAGGCCCATATGAGAGTCAATTGACTTTTTTTTTTTAAGCAGGGTCTTGTCTAGTCCAGGCTGACCTGGAATTCACTGTGTAGACTCAGACTGGCCTCAAACTCACATCAATCCTAATACCTCAGCCTCCCAAGTGCTGGGATTAAAGGTGCTTGCCCCCACACTGTAAGAAAAGTGAAGCCTTGAGTAATTTCATGATGAAGAAGGGCATTGTCAACAAATGGTGCTAGAACAACTGAACCTACATGCACCAATTCAAAACAGTGCCCCCAACATCATCATAAAGCCCTTCGCTTTGTGAATTATACCACATGGAATAAGTAGTTAACTCAAAATAGTTTAGATCTAAACATAAAACCTCAACATATAGAACTTTGAGAAGGAAAGTCAGAAGTGATTAGCACCTTGAGTAATGCAAAGAAATGTGAGATACAATACCAAAAGCATGATCCATACAAGACAAAAAGTTGATGCTGTCACAGTCAGTTGATAAACTCAACTTCATTGAATTAAGAAACTGCTATTTGGAAAGTGCTGAGAGAAATGAAAGATACGTTAATCAGGGAAGGAGCAAGTTGGGGAGATATTGGTCAAAGGATTCAAGTTTCAGTTAGATAGAAGGAAAGGGGCTGGAGAGATGGCTTAATGGTTAAGGCACTTGCCTGCAAAGCCTAGTGACCCAGGTTCAATTCCCCACTAACCACCTAAAGCCAGATGCACAAAGGAGCACATGCATCTGGAGTGTGTTTGTGGCAGCTGGAGGCCCTGGCGTGCTTATTCTGTGTGTCTGTCTCTCTTCTCTCTACCTCTCTCTGCTTACAAATAAATAAATAAATAAAAATATGTGTTTTCTTAAAAGAAGAGAAGCAAGAAGAGACCTACTCGTTAACATGGTAACTATAGTTAACAACAATGTCTTCCATTCTTGAAAATTGGTGAAGGGGTGGACTTCAAGTGGCTTTACTATAAATACAATAAGTATGTGTGGCAATGCATATGTTGAATTAACTTGATTTAATTATTCCACAATGTATACACATCTCAACACAAATATTGGACATGATAAATATGTGCAATTTTTATTTGTCAATTATCGTTTTGTCATTTGAGTTAGAAGTAAATAAGACAAGCTACAGATGCGGAGGGAATATTTGCAAATTGCAGATCTGATATGACTTGTATCCAGACGATCTTTTCAAACTCTCAAAATTCAATGATAAGAAAACAACAGCCGAATTCAAAACACAGTCAAAACATCTGTTAGGGTTTGAATCTAAAAAACATCCCACAGGCTCACAGTTTGAATGCTTCCTTCCCAGCTGGTAGTGTTATGTGGGGAGGATGCTGGAATCCTTGGAAGGTGGGGCTTAGCTGGTAGAAGTAGGTCACCGGCAGAGGCAGACCTATGAAAGTGATAGTGAGCCCTAATTCCTGTCACACTGGTGGCTTTCTGGTGTTCCGGGGTATGAATAGCTTCTCTCACGTGTTCCCCCACCATGCACCGAGCTGCTCCATTGTGCCTTCCTTACCATGACAGACTCAAGCCCTCTGAAAACATGAGCCAAAATAAACCTTCCCTCCCTTCAGTTATTTTTGTTGTTGTTGTTGTGTTTTAGTCATAGTGACACACAAAAGTACCTAAGTCAACATGTTTACAAAAATTTCATTAAAAAATATATATAAGGCCCTCAAGAGATGGTCCAGCAGTTAAGGCGCTTGCCTTCATTGTCTAGTGACCTGAGATCAATTTCCCAGTACCCATGTAGAGCCAGGTGCACAAAGTGCTGCATGCATCTGAAGCTCGTTTGCAGTGGCTGGAGGCCCTGGTGCACTCACTCTCTCTGTCTGTCTCTCTTCTATTTCTCTCTGCTTGCAAATAAATAAACTTTAAATAGGTATATACATATACATATGTATATACGGCAAGTTGACATGCCAGAGATGCTCAGTGTCATATTCCACGGAAAAATCCAAGTTAAAGTTACAGAAGCCATGACACTCTTATTGGAAAGGCTAAAAAACTTCAGACACTACCACGTTCTGGGGACATGTGGGGTCACCAGAAATTGCAGTGGGAATACAAAACAGTACAGCCACTTTGGGAAGGAGTTTGGCCATTTCTTGTAAAGATAAGCTAATGCTTATTAAACTACCAGTCATCACATTCCTAAGTATTACTCTAGTGAAATAAAAATTACATTAACACAGAAAGTGTTCACAAAGTTTATGGCAGCCTTATTCATAATCAACCCAAACTGGAATCAACTCAAATGTTATTCTGCTGATGAGAGAATGAACTGACAGCTACACAAAGGAATATTATGGATTAGCAAGGAGGAACATGAATGAACCTCAAATGCAGTATGTATGTGAAAACAATCACTCCTGGAGGTCTGCATACTGTGTTGGCCCATTTATGCAACAGGCTTTAAAGGGCAAAACTACAGGGCTGGAGAGATTGCTCAATGGTTAAACATACCTGGCTTCAAAGCCTAACAACCTGGGTTTGAGTCTCCAGTACCCACACAAAATGGTGCATGAATCTGGAGTTCATTTGCAGTGGCTGGAAGCCCTGGTGAGCTTTCTCTCTCTCCCTCTCTCTCTCTCTCTCTCTCATAGAAAAAAAAGCTTTTAAAATTTATGTTTTATTTATTTAGTTAAGAGAGAGGCAGATTGAAAGGAGAGAGAAAGGGTGCACCAGGGCCTCCAGCCACTGTAAACAAACTCCAGATGCATGTGCCACCTTGTGCATCTGGCTTGCATGGATCCTGGGGAATCTAACCTGGGTCCTTTGGCTTTGCAGGCAAGTGCCTTAACTGCTAAGCCATCCCTCCAGCCCTAACATGTTTGTTTTTTTAAGGACAAAACTACAAAGACAGCAGAATAAGAAATCTCCAGAAAATGAGTGTAGGGGACCAGCTCCTGCAAAAGTGCTCCATGGGGCAGTAGTTTAGAAAGGTAAAGCCACCCTGCTTGTCTGCTGTGGTGATAGCTATGTGACATATGCATTTATCAGTACAAAAGAAAATACGGCACTCTCTGGACCTATGAAAGTGGGCCAGCTTCTTCTGCCATTATGGAACTTCCCCTGGATCTGTAAGCTTCAATAAATATCCCTTCTTCCATTAAAAAAAAAAAAAAGATGGTACCTCGGGGCTGCAGAAATGGCTCAGTGGGTAAGAGTGTTTGTCACACAAGCATGATGGCCTGTTGCCAGAGTGTGATCCCAGTATCCATATACCTGTAATGTGGCCACAGAGGCCTGTAATTTCAGTTCAAGTGAGGAAGGAGACAGGAGAATCACTGGGGCTCGCTGGTCAGCCCGGCAGCTCTGGGTTCAATGTGCCTCAAGGAAAGAGCACAGAAAGAGCTGCAGGAGAAGATACCCGACAATCTCTTCTGGCCTCTGCTCATGAACTCAGTGGTCTTACCCATCTACATATACTCATCCATGCACTATACGCATGCACGCACACACACACACACACACACCACCTCTACATACACATACATACCAAAAAATAAGCCTCAACAAAAAACTAAAAGAGGGCTGGTGAGATGGCTCAGTGATTAAGGTGCTTGCCTCCAAAGCCTAATGATGCAGGTTCAGTTCCCCAGTACCCACATAAAGCCAGATGCACAGAGCTGTTCACTGAGACTGCTTCCTGAATGCGGCTTTTCCGTCACACTCACGGCTGCTCAAGACCCTGCTCTCCACAGTTGTCTGGACGCCTTCAGGGAACTGCGGCCCTGAGGATCCAGGGACCCACACCCAGTGTTCTCAGTGCCCTGCCTGGGCCCTAGCTGAGTGTTTGGTACCCTTGGTCAAAAGCAATGAGATGCCCCACACAGGACAGTGCCATTGGTGAGGTAAATTTATAATTTTTAAGTATTTTATTTTTATTTATATATTTGTTTGAGAGAGAAGAAGACAGATACAGAGAGAAAGAGAGAAGAATGGGCACACCAGGGCCTCCAATAACTGCAAGCAAACTCCAGACACGTGTGCCACAATTCACATCTGGCTTTATGTGGGTTCTGGAGGATCGAACATGGGTCCTTAGGCTTCACAGACAGTCACCTTAACCATTAAGCCATCTCTCCAGCCTTGGTGAAGTGAATTGTAATGGGACATGTCCCTTTGAAAGCTTAGAAGTTGGAATTGATGAACACAATTAACGCTGATAGTCTCTAACATCCATTGACCATGGATACCTGTTTCACACCCGTTATTTCACTTGATCCTCGGTGACTCTGAGGTGGCTAAGATCATCGTCAGTACATGCTAGAGTTGATATTTCAACCATGGCTTTTCATTCATTCTTAGGTAGGAAAAATGACAAAGCCAATTTGGGGGCATTTTGTTTTTGGAAATCTTTTAAAGCATTCTTGGAGGTGCCTGAAAAGCTAGAACAGCCAACTCTAATGGCTCCCGGCCCTTGTTATTAATGTCACATAGATACATACGCGCACACAAAGTCACAATAACTGCCCTGCCCTCTGCCTCTTTGTCATTGCTTGTTCCCCACCCCCACACGCCAGCCAAATGGTCCAACAGCCTATGTCACGAACACTTGTGTAATAACTCAAGATCACACAACCCCTCTATTTACGAAGCAACAATGCTACTAAAAATAATCTCAGCCACAACTAGAGAGAGAGAAGCAAACGGCAGTGGAGACTGTCAACACATCTGGGTATGTACAGTCAAGACTGGTGGAAGGCCTTCGTCTTTCTAAAGTCACATCTCTGGGACATCTGAATAAAGAAGTGTGTGTTAGACCATGGTTCAAAAGGCTGCACGGAGTCCAAGAGTAGTGAGATGGAATAGGACTCAAGTTCTGTGTTGCCAGGATATGGTACTTGGTGGCTTGGCAAGGAGGGTGACAGCAGAAGGGGAAGAGAGCATGATCGTATCATATGACATGCCAAATGGAAGCTGCAGGCACCTTCCAGCACCCAGGCTATCCTTAGCTCCCTCTTACTCACATTTTTCTTGGGTTCCCATCACAGACCCTGGATAACACGAGATATCCCAATATGTTACAGATGATGTGCCTTGCCACAAGTCAAGGTAACAAGTGACAAGGTAAGGTGGCCAAAACAGTTCATTAGAAAAACGTTTCAGTGCTGGAGAGATGGCTTAGCAGCTAAGGCACTTGCCTACAGAGTCAAAGGATCCAGGTTCAATTCCCCAGGACCCACGTAAGTGAGATGCACAAGGTGGCACATGTGCCCGAAGTTAGTTTGCAGTGGCTGAGACCGTGTACACCCACTCTCTCTCTCTACCTCTCTCTCACCATCTCTATGCCTCTTTCTCTCTCTCTTGTGACTCAAATAAATAAAAATTTAAAAAGGAAGAAAACTTCATTTTCAAAGTTTGCAAATCACCCATCACCAGCAAGAAGATAGCATGTGTGGCATGAATGCAGGCTACTCTGTCATGGTGCAGAACAGTGAACATGTGTGTCACGTGTGGTGTGCACGCAGGCTGCTCTGTCACGGTGCAGAACCGTGACCATGTGTGTCCTCTGTGGTGTGCACGCAGCCTGCTATGTCATGGTGCAGAACAGTGAACGTGTGTCCTGTGTGGTGTGCATGCAGCCTGCTATGTCATGGTGCAGAACAGTGAACATGTGTGTTGTGTGTGGTGTGCATGCAGCCCGCTCTGTCGTGATACAGAACAGTGAACATGTGTGTCATGTGTGGTGTGCATGCAGCCTGCTATGTCACGGTGCAGAACAGTGAACATGTGTGTCACATGTGGTGTGCACACAGGCCGCTCTGTCACGGTACAGAACAGTGAATATGTGTGTCATGTGTGGTGTGCACGCAGGCTGCTCTGTCATGATACAGAACAGTGAACATGTGTGTCCTGTGTGGTGTGCACGCAGGCCACTCTGTCATGATACAGAACAGTGAACATGTGTGTCCTGTGTGGTGTGCACGCAGCCCGCTCTGTCATGATACAGAACAGTGAACATGTGTGTCCTGTGTGGTGTGCACGCAGGCCACTCTGTCATGATACAGAACAGTGAATATGTGTGTCATGTGTGGTGTGCACGCAGGCTGCTCTGTCACGGTGCAGAACAGTGAACATGTGTGTCATGTGTGGTATGCATGCAGCCTGCTATGTCATGGTGCAGAACAGTGAACATGTGTGTCATGTGTGGTGTGCATGCAGCCTGCTATGTTATGGTGCAGAACAGTGAACATGTGTGTCCTGTGTGGTGTGCAGGCAGGCCGCTCTGTCATGATACAGAACAGTGAACATGTGTGTTGTGTGTGGTGTGCACACAGGCTGCTCTGTCATGATACAGAACAGTGAACATGTGTGTCGTGTGGTGTGCACGCAGCCCGCTATGTCACAGTGCAGAGCGGTGGGGCCCTCAGTGTCACTGCCTCCCCCAGGTATGGCCTCACTGATTTTTGTCTCGGCTTGGGACACTGGGTGTGCTCTGATGCAGGCCTGATAGAAGCATGAAGGCTGCCACCATCTGCCATAGCAACTATCAAGATGGCAGGTGCGTTTCATCAGCGTTATCTGAACTTTGCATTAATGGGAATTCAGAGACTGTGGGTGCGTGTTCAAAAGGGGGGGCAAACATTAAAATGATAGCACTCCTCTGAATAGAACCAATTCATCAAATATCAACATATTCTCATTGCCTTTATCTCTCTTGTAAGAAAACATGGGAAAAGAAGCTTGTTTGTTCTCTGCCGTTTGTTTCCTGTGCATGCATGTGCCATTCCTGTTGTCCTGTGGCCTTATCCTGTCCCCAACCCTGGGGCTGGCCCCTGGCAGTTCTCTTTAGAGGGGACTGTCACCTCCCAGCAGGCCTCGTGCTGCTGCATCAAATGGGCTTTGGTGTCATCTCTGAAGGCAGGTGATCAACAGAACAGTGTGTGTGCTCACAGCCACCACAGGGTAATGGCAGAGACCTTTTTGTTTTCAAAGTGTAATGAAGAAAAAAAAAAGCAGGAGAAAAGAAAAAGAAGTCACAGTCTGGGTTGAAGAGATGGCTTAGTGGTTAAGGTGCTTGCCTGTGAAACTTAAGGACGCAGGTTCGATTCTCCAGTACCCATGAAAGCCAGATGCACAAGGTGGCGCATTAGTCTGGAGTTCATTTGCAGCGACAGGAGGCCCTGGCGGCCCGTTCTCTCTCTAATAAAAAAAGTCACAATCAAGAGGACTGCCTGGAGCTGGGACACGTATTACGTCCTTATGTTGACAGGTTATAGCAGCCGTCCTCCCCATCATGCGCTCGCCACAGTGGGGCAGGCCAGTTCCTCACATCCGGAGAGGACGTGAATTACCCCAACTCAGCTGTGCTGGCCAGGAAAGCAAGCAGGAGTGTAAAGCATTGTGTTGAGCGTGCGCACAATGCTGCTCCTGCTGTATGGTCATTGGCTTCTCTCTGTCCTGCTTGCTAATTGAATCTATATATCATTTACCTGTCCCTCTAAAAATGTATTGTTTATTTTATTTTTTAAAGTTTGAATGGGCACCCCAGGACCTCTAGCCACTGCAAACACTTCTGCCACCTCGTGCATCTGGCTTTACATGGGTGCTAGGGTATCCAACCTGGACCCTTTGGCTTTGCAAAGTAGGCCAGTGCCTTAACTGCTAAGCCATCTCTCCACCTCTGTACATGTATTTTTAAGGACACTGAAGGTTTTCCTACATGATGTGGTATTTTGAATATATAAGTATATTTTTACATTACTTACATATTTTGTTTCTGGGCTTTGTCCACATGTACATGTATCTGGGCACAAAGAACTGCATGTGACTATGTAAACACACAGAAATTGATTATGTAACGTATGCATAATCTCACACATAGCATAAATTGAACAGGAACATCTGCATTAAGACAACCAATGAAGGGGGCTAGAGAGATGGCTCAGCAGTTAGAGATTGCCTGCAAAGCCTAAAGACCTGGGTGTGATTCCCTAGTACCCATGTAAAGCCGGATGTAGAAGGTGAAGTTCATTCACAGTGGCTAGAGGCCCTGGCATCCTCATTCATTTTCTCTCTCTCTCTCTCTCTCTCTCTCTCTCTCTCTCTCTCTTTCTCTGCCTCTGTCTCTCTATGCTTGGAAATAAATGAATTAAAATTTTTTAAAAGGCAACCAATGATGCTCATATATAAAAAAAATAAAGTCAAAAATCTTTGCAACAGCTTAAATGACTACAAGGAATTTTACTCCTGAAAAGAAAAGGAGGAAAATAAGAATCAGAGAAGATGGAATAAAACTAAATGAGAGGCCCCATTTCTTCTCTGCCCTCCTCTCCTTGCAAATAAATAAATTAAAAATATTTAAAAACAAACAAAGATTTCTATCTCAGACACCTTCATTTGTCCCTCAGAATCTCATTTAATAATTTATAACTCCCCTAGAGCTGAGAAGTTACTCTCAATTCCTCCGTGGATCCTCAGGTCGAAGCATTTTGTGTGTGTGTGAGGGGCAAACCTCACATTATTCATAAGGAAAAACAATTGGTTTTCAAATATCTTTATTTATTTATTTGCAAGCAGAGAGAGACAGAGAGAGAATAGGTGCGCCAAGGTCTCTAGTCACTGCAAATGAACTCCAGATGCATACACCACTTTGTGCACCTGGCTTTACATGGGTACTTGTTTTTACTGGGGGATTGAACTCGGGTCACTCAGTTTGTTAGGCTTTGCAGACTGACCACTAACCACTTAGCAATCTCTCCAGCCCAGGTCAAAGCAAGTTTTAATGGATCTTTTCATTATAATAAGTGAATAAATACCCACTTAGTCCTAACACCCTTATTAAGTACTAAATAAACAATACTGTGTTTATTAAAGGAACAAAGAATGCAGTGTCAAATGAAAGAAAATGCTATTGCCCACTGGGGGTAAGTCTGCAGGAACAGGACAAAAAAAAAAAAAGAAAGCAACTGGAGGGAGAGATGGCTCTGCAGTTAAGGCACTTGCCTGCAAGGCCTAAGGTCCCAGGTTCAATTCTCCAGAACCCACATAAGCCAGATGCACAAGAATGTGTGTGCGCCTGGAGTTTGTTAGTAGTGGCTGGAGGCCCTAGTGTACCCATTCTCTCTGTCTCTCTCTTTCTCTCTCTCTGTCCTTCTGCCTGCAAATAAATAAATAATAAAAACAATTTAAAAAAAAGAAAAGAAAAGCACCTGGAATCAGCTTTGATATTGCTGTGAGTTCTCAGGCTGCTCACTTTCTTTGGTCCTTAGGATTGAATTTTAGTCTTTTCTAGACTTCTAAAGTAAAATGCAAGACAAGTACAATGTGGGCCAATGTAGACCACTAATAGTTTATTTTACCAAGTAAAGACAGCCCATGAAAGTCACAGTTAGAACCTTATGCTAATATTTTATGCCAACATTTTATTGATATATTTGAGAGAGAAGAAGGGAGAGAGAGAGGGAGAGAAGAAGAAGGAGGAGGAGGAGGAGAAGAAGTGAGCATGGGTGCACCAGGGCCTCCTGATACTGCTAACAAATTCCAGATGCATGCGCCACTTTGTGCATCTGGTTTTATGTGAGTCCTGGGGAATTGAACCTGGGATATCAGGCTTTGCAAACAAGCACTTTTAGCCACTGAGTCCTCTGTCCAAGCTTATCCACCAGTATTTTCTGACAGGAAATTTTAAGCCTCTAAAAGAAGACACAATGTTAAAATAAGAAAAACCATTCTTATAATTTGAAGAAACTTGGTTTAGAGGAAACCCCACTATGTTATTCTTATTTTCTCATCATCCCATGAACTCGTGAGAACTTTGTCACAGGCTGGTCCCCACCCACCTGTGGCACTTCAGAATCACTAGAAGTGATCTTCCTGTCTAACACTAACATTGTTCTATGATTCTATGACCTTTTATATTTTTAAATTTTTTTTAGGCTAGAGAGATTGCTCAGTGGTTAAGGCACTTGGCTACAAAGGCTAAGGACCCAAGTTCGATTCCCCAGGACCCTTGTAAGGCAGATGCACAAGGTGGCACATTCATCTGGAGTTCATTTGCAGTGGCTAGAATGCCCACTCTCTCTCTCCCTCCTTTCTCTCTCCAAAATAAATAAATAAATAAAATATTTATTTATTATTTGCAAGAAGAGAGATAATGGGTACACCAGGGCCTCTAGCCAGTGCAAACAAATTCCAGATGCATGTGCCACTTTGTGCATCTGGCTTGATGTGGGTGCTGGGGAATCAAACCCAGGCCATCAGGCTTTGCATGCAAGTGCCTTTAACCTCTAAGTGATCTCTAAATGTGTTATGCCCTTTCTAAATTCATAACTCCAAGTGTGTCCCACTAATACTTTGCTGAGGAGGTATAATAGCCTTGTTATACTCTTGAAAGGCAGCCTGGAGAAGGAAGCAGAAAACAGTTCCATTTGTACCATAAGCATGTCTCTGAGATTCTCACATAAACTCTTCTTTTGTATACCAAGTAATATTTTAAATGCACAGTGGGAATGTGTTATTCAAATCAATAAAATAAAATTTGATTCAAATTTCCATTCGAATAAATCTCATAGGAATCTTTTCTTTAAAAATGGAAGAATTATATTCATGAAGTAAATAATTACTTGGTAATATATCTTCTGTGTGGAAATCTATTTTTACATACTAGGGTTGCTTCAGCAAGGTCTCCATACACCATAAAAGATGATTTGGTAAGGCCACTGCAGTGCTACAAATTTATTTACACTAAGGGTCTAATTATGTTTCCCATGGACAGATACATGTACTATAAATCTCCTCAAAATGACAATATAATAGTCCAAAGTAGGAGGGACAATAAAGGATTCAGCAAGTATAATGGAAGTAACAACCACTCACGTAATCAAAGCTACGCTTCCACACTTTACATGCGAAAACCATCTAATCCTCAAAATATCTCTCTAATACAGATGACTCTGTTACCCTCATTTCACAGATGACAAATCTGGACACACAAAAGTCAAAGACTAGGGACTGGAGAGATGACGCGGTGGTTAAGGCACTTGCCTACGAAGCCTAGTGAGCTGGGTTCCATTCCCCAGGACCCACATAAAGGTGGATGCACAGTGGCACACGTATCTGGAGTTGCAGTGGCCAGAGTTCCTGGCATGCCCATTTTCTCTGTCTCTCTGCTTGCAAATAAATAAATAGATAAATAAATAATTTATTTTAAAAAAAAGATAGAGAAAGACTAGGTGTTACTTCAGATGGGTTGCTCTGGCTTCTGTCTTCTGAGTGGGCCATGTGTGCTGTCTGGAGCACCGCCAGAAAGGATGCCAGCAACGTGGTAGAACTCCACCCCCACCCCCCCCCCCACCCCAGTGAAGGTACTGTCACCGTGACTCGCCACCCCCACCAACCAGTGAAGACAGCAGTGTGATGACAAGCCAGTCCCCTGGCTTCTCCCATTCCTTGAGCCAGGCCAGTGCTTCTTATACTCCTGTGCATCCAAATCACAGGAGGTGCTTGTTGAAAATGTGGGTGTCTGGGCCCCATCTCTAGAATCTTGGTTACTGTGCTTCAGGTGCGTGAGAACAGCGTGTGGCGTTTCTGTGAGGAGGGAAGACCCCCGCTCGTTCCCAGGCCTCCCTTGCCCTCTGTGGCAGTAAGTGATGTTGCCCAGTGGTCTCTTCTCAGCTGGGCCCATCCACTTGAACAAATTCCCCCCAGGTTATTCCGATGCGGATATTCTTTGGGCCTCACTTAGAGACACCCAAAATTTGATGATGTCTCTGTTTCCTTCCAGCTCATGTTCTCTGAATTTATCCTGATATAGAATGTCTTAACCTCATCTGCTCTGTAATTATCGTAATAATGGGGTTTGACTATGTACTATAAATATAATGTGTCTGTATTACTCACGAGGACTAGGGGCATTTAAAGTTGTCACCTCTACCTCTCATTCATTCATTCATTCATTCATTCACTTGTTCCTCATCCACTAGCGAGGGAGCTAAGTGCTGAGGATTCAGCAGTGAACAGGTAACAGATATCATTTTGACCCGCATAGAAGCTGAATGTCTAAAGGGTTTGATGTCTACATTTAACAGCTGTGAGATGAGGCCAGAGAGACGGCTCAGCAGTTGAAAGCACTTACTTGCAAAGCCTGCTGGCCCAGGTTCGATTCTCCAGTACCCATGCAAAGCCAGACACACAAAGTGAAGTTTGCATGCAGCACTAAGAGGCCCTACTGTGCCCATCCTCCACCCCCCTCATGAATAAATCAGTAAAAATCAAACCTAAAAAAAAAAAAACAGGACTGGAGAGATGGCTTAGAGGTTAAGACACCTGCCTGCAAAGCCAAATGATCCCAGTTTGATTCCCCAGTGCCCAAATAAAGCCAGATGCATAAAGTGGCTCATACATCTCAAGATTGTTTGCCATGGCTGGAGGCCCTGGCATGCCCATTCTCTGTCTCTCTCTGTCTGACTCTCCCTGCTTGCAAATAAATAAATAAACAAATAAATATTTTTAAATAGAGTTGTGGGTTGGAGAGATGGCTTAGTGGTTAAGGTGCTTGCCTGCAAAGCCAAAGGACCCAATTTCAGTTCCCCAGGACCCAAAGATGCACAAGGTAGCACATCGCATGTGTCTGGAGTTCTTTTGCAGTGGCTGAAGGCCCTGGTGTGCCCATTCTCCCTCTTTCTCTTTCCCTCTCTTTTTCTTTCTTTCTTTCTCTCTCTCTCTCAAATAAATAAATTAATAAAAATATAAAAAGAGTTGGAAGACATCTAGTAAAGATTAAAAGTGGAGATGCAGGTTGCAATGTGAGCATGTAAGAGGGGGGGCATATCTGCATTAGTCAGGTTAAGTTCAGGTATGCTACAATAACAAAGCAACCAACAAAAGTCAATCTAAAAGGATTCCTTTCTCATCTGAGCTGCAGATGTAACAGTGGACTCTGTACTCTACCTGGTCAGGCAGTGGCTGAGACTGAAGGGAACTGTCCCATCTGTGATGCCATTGGCCATTTCAAAGGGGAAAGGACATGGGAATATCACCCATGATCTTTCCCTGTTAGTGGGGTCACCTTGTGTCATTTCCACTCTCCACTAGTGGACATTTTAGTCCATGACACTGCTTAACTGCAAGAGTGCTAGGAAGTTGGGGGAGG
The DNA here is from genome assembly GCA_036346955.1 of Dipus sagitta. Classification (NCBI taxonomy): domain Eukaryota; kingdom Metazoa; phylum Chordata; class Mammalia; order Rodentia; family Dipodidae; genus Dipus; species Dipus sagitta. The sequence goes on from CM070784.1 coordinate 57,224,852, forward strand.
GGGCAACATTTGGAGTGGTGGCAAGCATTGTTGTGACTCCACCACAGGACTCTGGTCTGAGTCAGAAAAGTCTCCCCTGGGGCTGGAGAGATGGCTTAGCGGTTAAGGCGCTTGCCTATGAAGCCTAAGGACCCATGTTTGACTCTCCAGATCCCAAGTAAGCCAGATGCACAAAAGGCAATGCAAGCACAAGGGCACACATGCCCACGAAGTGGCACAAGTGTCTCGAGTGTGATTACAGTGGCTGAGGCCCTAGCACGCCAATTCTCTCTGTCTCCCTCTCTCTGTTTCTCTCTCTGTCTCTCCCTCTCTCTCTAAAATAAAATAAAATAAAATAACTTTTAAAGAAGTCTCCCCTGAAGAAGGAAAGCTTAAGGTTGGGGGATGGTTCAGTGGTTAAGGCACTTGCCTGCAAAGCTTAATGATTCCCCAGTGTCCAAGTAAAGCCAGATGCACAAAGTGGTGCGTGCATCTGGGGGTTCCTTTGCAGTGACTAGAGGCTCTGCTGCACACAAGTAAAGTCCCAGAATCAAGAGAGGGGGTGGCAAATGTAGGAAAATGGAAGCATGATGTAGAGATTGGAGTGAAGATTAAAGGTGTCATTTGCCATTTTATCCTAAGGAAGACAAGATGTTATCAAAAGGGTTTTATTTGAAATTTGCCTGTTTTAATAAGAATTTGGATAACCAGTCACCAATCTTATTTTCTGGTGACTCCTTAAGGTGAGAGAGAGAATATGGGCATGCTAGGGCCTCTTGCCCCTACAAACAAACTCCAGATGCATATGCCACTTTGTGCATCTGGCTTTATGTGGGTACTGGGGAATTGAGCACAGGTCCTTAGGCTTTGCTGGCAAGTGACTTAACCACTGAACCATTTCTCTAGCCCTAATGGTGTATATTTTTAAAAGCAGGTTAGAGGGAAGTCACTATGAGATGTTCCTAGAAATAAATATGACTCCTAACATAATTCCTTAATCCATGAAGGGATGATCTGTTAATTACCAAATAGCAGTCCCTCAAACAGTGGTTTTTCCATCTTGACTACGACTAGAATCCCCAGGGGGGTCTTTTAAAGTCTCAGTGCACCATGAACACAGAACTTCTGGGACTTCAACCTGGTTAATTATTGACATATTTCTATTTATTTAGTTATTTAATTAGAGGTAGGGTCTCACTCTAGCCCAGACTGACCTGGGATTCACTATGTAGTCTCAGGCTGGCCTTGAACTCATCACAATCCTCCTACCTCTGCCTCCAGAGTGCTGGTATTAAAGGCTTGCGCCACCATACCCTGCATTGTTGACATATTTTAAGCCTCCCTCCTCCCCCTCCCCATGACCCCATGGGGCAGCCGAGGCTGAGAATCACAATGGCCAGGCTTTCTAGAACAGTGATTCTCTGGGGACACTAAAGTAGGGAACTTTCTGGAATGATTTCTACTCACTTAAACTCATCAAGCCACTTGCCTTTGAGGAAGATAACATTCTCTGTGGAAGAACGGCACAGGGCAGGCACTGTTTAATTCCATATATACCTCAGGTGTGCTCGGAGTGAGGAGATATTGAAAACAACTGTCCTAAGGTTGTGCTGCTGGACAGAACTCTTTGACACGATAGGCATGACCCGTGCTGTCCACCACGGTCACTGTCCACCACAAGGAGCAACTGAACACTTGAAATGCCTATGGTTTGAGTAGCTTTTTTACTTTTTAAAATTTTTGTTTATTTTTATTATTTGGGAATGACAGACAGAGAGAGAAAGAGGCAGAGAGACAGAGAGAGGGAAAATGGGCACACCTGGGCCTTCAGCTAGTACAAACGAACTCCAGATGCATGTGCCACCTTGTGCATCTGGCTTACATGGGTGCTGGGGAATCGAGCCTTGAACCAGGGTCCTTAGGCTTCATATGCAAGCGCTTATCTGCTAAGCCATCTCTCCAACCTGTTGCTTTATTTATTTATTTATTTTTGAGAGAAAGAGGTAGAGAGAATGGGCATATATTGGGATCTTGGCAAGGAACCCCAAGTCTCCTGTTATATTCTTAGTGGCTGCTACAGGCTGATTTTTTGTGCTTTTATTTATTTATTTGTTTGTTTGTTTGTTTGTTTATTTTGGTTTTTCGAGGTAAGCTCTCACTCTAGCCCAGTCTGACCTGGAATTCACTATGTAGTCTCAGGGTGACCTCGATCTCATCACAATCCTCCTATCTCTGTCTCCCGAGGGCTAGGATAAAAGGTGTGCGTTGTACCATCATGCCCAGCTACAGGCTGTTTTTTTAAATAGTTTATTTATTTATTTGCAAGCATAGAGAGAGAGAATGGGTGTGCCAGGGCCTCCAGCTGTTGCAAACAAACTTCAGACACATGTGCCACTTTGTGAATCTGGCTTTATGAGGATACTAGGGAATCTAGCCCAAGCCATCAGGCTTTGCAAGCAAGTGCCTTTAACCACTGAGCAATCTCCCCAGCCCTGAGTAGCTGAGTTTTTGTTCATTTTTATTTATTTATTTGAGAGCAACAGACAGATGGAGAGAGAAAGAGGCAGATAGGTAGAGAGAGAATGGGCACGCCAGAGCCTCCAGCCACTGCAAACGAACTCCAGATGCATGTGCCACCTTGTGCATCTGGTTTACGTGGGTCCTGGGGAATCGAGCCTCCAAGTGAGGTCCTTAGACTTCACAGGCAAGTACTTAACTGCTAAGCCATCTCTTCAGCCCCCAAGAAGCTGAGGTTTTGAATTCCATTGTATTTTAATTAATTTCAGCTGACATGAAAATAGACAAGTCTAGCTAGCTGCCTGTGTGTTGGATGGCAAAGATCTTGAGCTCCAAGCTACAATGACCATCTAGTGACACCTCAAAATCACCGCAAATGAATGTGATCCTGCTTAAAATTACAACGTGTGGGACCTATCATTTTCCTACAAAGCATTCCCTCTTTCAGTCAAAATGTGAGCATGTATTTGGCATGGTCTGTTTCTAATTAGCCATTAATTTCTGCCCACTGTTACATTATTGAGCCACCAGGAATTTCCAAGATTTTGAAACTAAATGCCTGACAGGGACAAGCAGGTATCACAAATGAGTGAAGTAATGTCATTTAAATATTAAGCCCATAGAAATAGTGTTGCCAGGGCTGCAGAGATGGCTCAGCTGTTAAGGCACTTGCTTGCAGAGCCAAACAACCTGAGTTTGATGCCCCAACACCCATGTAAAGCCAGGTGCACCAGGTAGCATGTGCATCTGGAGTTTGTTTGCAGCGTCTAGATGCCCTGGGGCACCCATTCTCTTTCATCTCTCTGTGCCCCCTCCCCGCTCTCTGCTTGCAGATAGATTTTTTAATTTTTTTCATATTTTTAAAAAACTTATTAGACAGAGAGAGAGAGAATGAGCATGCTAAGGCCTCCAGTGATTGCAATGAATTCCAGAAGCATGTGCCAACTTGTGCATCTCGTTTATGTGGGTTCTGGAGAATTGAACCTAGGTCCTTAGGTTTTGGAGGCAAGCACCTTAGCCACTAAGCCATCTCTCCAGCCCAATAAAAACATATTTTTTTTAAAAAGGGGGGGGGCTAAAGAGATGGCTTAGTGGCTAAGGTGCTTGCCTACAAAGCCTAAGGACCCATGTTTGACTCCCCAGATCCTATCTAAGCCAGATACACAAGGTGGCACAGATATCTGGGGGTCGATTGCAGTGACTGAAGGCCCTGGTGAGACAATTCTCTCTCTCTTTCTCTCTCATAAAAAAAGTAAAGTACCCTGAAGACTCCTTGATGGTTTTCTGAGAGGGCTGTCTGTCCAGCTTTCCTCTTCTTATTTCTTCCCCTAGGGTAATATTTCCTCTTGTATCTATATGACTTCATATCTAGAATGCAGAAGGAAAGAAAACTTTGATGGTAGTCTGGGACCCTGAGAGGAGAGTGGTAGATACATGGCCAAGGCCAGAAATACATAATCAAATAAAGGTTTATGACTGAAAAAGACTTTGGGGCTCAGAGAAATCAAGGCCGCTTAGCCTCAGCATGTTCCAGTTTTCTGTAAAATGGGAATGCTGGGCTGGAGAGATTGCTTAGTGGTTAAGGTGCTTGCCTGCAAAGCCTAATGATCGGAGTTTAGTTTCCCAGTGCCTACATAAAGCCAGATGCACAAAGTGTTGCACATATCTGGAGTTCATTAACAAGGGCTGGAGGACCTGGTGTGGCCATTCTGTCTGTCTTTCTGTCTTTCTCTCTCTGCTTGCAAAATAAATAAATAAAGATTTAAAAATAAATAAAACGGGAATGTTTGCCTCATTACTCACTTACCTCAGGACTAGACAGTGCCAGTTCCAAAACTAGAACCTCAAGTACGAATGTGGGCTTCCTTTCTATTAAACCCCACCCCAAACTCATTGTAACCACTGAATAAAATCAGATCCATGGACATGCACTGCAAACTATAAACTTCTACACTAATATTGTTACTATTACTGCCAACCTAAAATACCACACACACACACACACACACACACACACACATGCTCCCTAATTTCAGAATATTTATAACTTAGATGTCCCAAACTCTGCCAGCTTGTAACTATCATATAAATATCCTGCATCCGTTAGAAATTATTTTTAACTGCTAATAACAGAAACTGGATATAACATGGCTTCAATAAGACAGATTATGTCTTTTGCTCATAAAAATGAAATCTAGAGGCACATAATCCAAGATTGTTATGAAAGCCACCAAAATGTTGTTAATTCTCTCTTTCTTTCTCTCTCTCTTCTCTTTCTCTTCTCTCTCTCTCTCTCTCTCTTTTTCACTCTCTCAAGTAAATAAATTAAAAAAAAAAAAAACTATTTGGGCTGGGGAGATGGCTTAGCAGTTAAGGCACTTGCCTACAAGGCCAGAGGACCCAGGTTCTAACCCCCAGTACCCACATACAGCCAGATGCACAGGTGGTACATGCCTCTGGAGTTTGTTTGCAGTGGCTGGAAGCCCTGGCACACCCATTCTCTCTCTCTCTCATAAATAATTTTTTTTAATGTTGTTAATTTGGTTAACAACTAAGTAATCCCCCTAATGCAAATTTTAAGTTTCTATTTTAGAATACAAGAAAGTGTTTGCGATTTTTAGAAACCAATTTTTCTAATTTCAAAAATGTCACGAGATCTTGTCTCTGCCTGGCAGGCTATCATAAAAATGTCTACCTTCTGGACACAGTTCTGTATAAGTAGCAAAGGGAGGGCTATGTACCATTAATAGCATAATCAGCATACAACTGCTTACATACAATTACAGTCCAATGCCACTTCATGCAGCTCACTTATAATAGTTCCAGTGATAGATTTCTAGAAGTGGAAATATAGTAACTTGATAGGCTTGGGTGAAATACACTTCGAAATGTTAGAACTCTGTTCATTCCCAACAGTAAAGAATGAGAACTCTCCCAACAAAAAATTACCAGTTGATGGGGTGGAGAGATGGTTTAGTAGTTAAGTTAAGCCTAAGGACACAGGTTCGATTCCTCAGTACTCATATAAAGCCAGATGTACAAAGTGGTGCATGCATCTGGAGTTCGCTTGCAGCAGCTAGAGGCCCTGGTGTGCCCACTCTCCCTGCCCTTCTCTCTCTGCCACCCTCTCTCTTGCAAATATGTTAAAAAAATTTTTAAATTACCAGTTGAGGGTACTCTGCAAAGGTAGGGAGTAAAGACAGAATTACACAAATGACATGGAGGGTTATTTTATTGTGTGCCCTCGGACTCATAACTGGCCAGCCACGAGAGGCAGTTCAGTGTGATGGCATTACACAGGAAGTGATCGTGGGAACAGCTCCATCTGGGAGACCATAAATGCAATCCCATAAAATAGTCACCGCCAATAACACAAGAAAATCATTAAATTTAAAACGATCTATCAAAGGACAACCCAAAAGGTAAAGAGGAAACTCAAATATCCATATTCTTAAAAATCTTACCTAGCTTATTTTACTATGTCCATCCCTACCCTAGTACACACACACACACACACACACACACACACACACACCATACACATTCAAGCACATGTGCTTGGAGTTATTGGATCAAACATTAAGTTGTTCCTATCCAGCTGTTTTTACTAGCCTTAGATTTGCTACAAAAAGCAACCATTTATAGCCAGGTGTGGTGGTGCACGCCTTTAATCCCAGCACTTGGGAGGCAGAGGTAGAGGAGGATCGTCGTGAGTTCGAGGCCACCCTGAGACTGCATGGTTAATTCCAGGTCAGCCAGAGCCAGAGTGAGACCCTACCTTCAAAAAACCAAAAAATAAAATAAAATAAAATAAATAAAAAAGCAACAGCTTACTAACCAAATCATTTACTAACAGGTCATTTGAGTTTCTCTGTTTTTGTTTGTTTGTTTGTTTCAAACCAATTGATAGATGTGCTAACTGCAGTTGATGACATTGCTTCCCATTTCCTGTCACTATGATACTTCTGGAATTAGTATGTATGCCTAAAATGAGTATAAATATTTCCAATGTGGAGATGGGGATTTGAACCAATGCTTAAAATCTAACATCAGCCAGGCGTGGTGGCGCACGCCTTTAATCCCAGCACTCAGGAGGCAGAGGTAGTAGGATCACCGTGAGTTCGAGGCCACCCTGAGACTACGTAGTGAGTTCCAGGTCAGCCTGAACTACAGTGAGACCCTACCTCGTAAAACAAACAAAAAAAAATCTAACATAACTCACAAATATATTTGAGAGATACCTAGGATGGATACAATTGCTTGTAAATAAGGCGCTTATACAATCTCTGGAAGTTGAATATTAGAAATTTAAAGAAATTGAGAAATGTGTTTTTAAAAATGTTGGGAAACCCACAGTAAGCTGTTGCTCAGGGAGACCCATGAGGTCCCCATAACAATGCAGGCCATTGCCAAGGCACTTGATTACCCACAAAGCTAAAAGGTAAGACCTTGTTGCTGAAGACACCATATGCTATAGTCGCAGGACATGGAGAAACCACCCTGGAAATGAGAGGGATGCCAGTTTCCTCCTGGCTAGCCTTCTTGGTGCTGGAAAATCTATAGGACCTGCTGGAGGATAAGCAGGGGTCCTGCAAACTATGAAATCAACCAGCCAGGCAAGAAGTACATACCGTGCAAGAGTGGCACACAGACTATGTGGGTAACCAGCTGTTCTGGGATTAGACATGAGGCATGCTCAGTGGGGAAAGAACTCACATCTGGTACTGGGAACCAAGTTAGAACCCCCATGGATAGGAAACACAGATTCTAGAGAGAACCCCCATTGCTCTTTCGCTAAGAAGAGTGAGCATACACACCAAAAAGTCTCTCAAATAACTATGCCTTGTTCCCTTTAATCCAAGCTGCTCTCACTTGTGGTTGGAGAATCTGTTTCATTTCACAGGTTGCAGAAAATACTGGGGAGATCCAAGATCCACAAACATGACAAGAAAGGATAGCTGACAGCTTACCACCAGACCTCTCTTCTCAATCACATCTGCTGGGGTCCAGGAGACATTGCAGAGGAAACGGCAACATGAGTCCTGCTGACACTGATCCCCTGACAACCAGCTCCAGAGATGATGACAGACATGGAGGTTACTCAAAACTTATCAAAGAGGCAGCAGAGAGCTCAACACTGCATCAGACTGCTCACAAGCCTGCCAACGCTCAGGGGACATTGCAGAAGAGGGGGCAGAAAGATTGCAAAGAGCCACAGGGTGGGGAGAAGTATCAAAGGCCTGATCCCTCCCCCTACAGAGACTGACTGAGGCCTTTGTGACCCCACGGTGAATACCAATAACCCCACTGAGGAGGGCCCTTGGTGGAATGGGGGTGGAGTAGAGGGGATATAAGAGTATAACCTTTTTAAAGAATACATTAGGGGCTGGAGAGATGACTCAGTTGTTAATGCACTTGCCTGCAAACCCTAATGAGCAGAATTTGATTCCCTAGCACCCAGGTACAGCCAGATGCACAAAGTGGCACATGCATCTGGAGTTTGTTTGCAGTGGCTGGAGGCCCTGGTGCACCCATTCTCTCTGTTTCTCTTCTCTCTTTCTCTCTCTACCTGCAAATAAATAGTTAAAAATATTTTTCAAATATTAAAAATATATAGTAAGAAAAGTATAGGTATTTGAGTGAGAGAATGACCAGTTTGAATAGAGGTTGGGAACTTAACTAACTACATGAAGTTGGGCAGGGTGTTTTACCTCTGTACTGCACATGGTTAGCACTCTGTAGATACAAGGCATTACTTCTGTGCCCATGGTTAGCAAAGGGTGACATTATAAGACAAGAAAGTGGTTCGTTACTGCATAGGAAGAAACAAGGTCTTGGGTGGGTATGCATTGCATTTACATAGGGTATATAGATAAATAATACATAAAAATAACTTTTATAAAGGTGTATATTTTAAGTAATTAGCAATTAAAATAATGAACACAACCAGAATTTTCATTTAATTTTAATATGTATGGTGAGTAAATTATTGTAATTACTTTGAAGCTTCAGAAAATTAGATTCCTTTAGGCACAGTCATTGACAAAGAATGTTTGGTCAGTAGTAATATGCTAACATCTATTTGTTATTCCAAAGAATATTTGTCATTCTTGAAACAATATGAAACTGGGTGAAAGCTGTGGTCTTGATGAACTTTTTTAAAAATTTATTTATTTGAGACTGAACAAGAAAGAAAGAGGTAGAGAGAGAGAGAGAGAATGGGTATTACGTGGCCTCTAGCTGCTGCAAATGAACTCAAAACACATGTGCCACTATGCACATTTGGCTTGTGTGGGTACTGGGGAATTGAACCTAGTTCCTTAGGCTTTGCAGGCAAGCACCTTAACTGCTAAGCCATCTCTCAAGGGCTGGAGAGATGGCTTAGCAGTTAAAGCACTTGCCTGGGAAGCCTAAGGACCCATATTTGACTCTGCAGATCCCAGGTAAGCCAGATGCTCAAAAGGTGAGGCAAGAGCAAGACCAAACATGCCCACTAGGTGGCGCAAGCATCTGGAGTTTGAGTGCAGTGGCTGAGGCCCTACTTCGCCAATTCTCTATCTGTCTGTCTCTCTCTCTCTCAAATAAACAAATAAATAAAATAATAAAAGACTTACATGGTAGCTACATATAATATATACCAGGTCGTGCATATTTGGACTATACATATTAATTATATTGTTACAGTCATGTGATAGGAAGTGGCTCCTTCAATATTGTAGAAATGGTATAACACAACATCAAGTAAATGCTTGAGAACTGTGCGATCAAGTTACAATAAATGTTGCAAAAAAAAACTTTAAAAAATTAAAAATGTTTAAATGTTTAAATATGTTTTTAAAATATTTTATTTTTGTTTACTTATTTGCATGGAGGGAGAGAGAGTGAGGGAATGGGTGTGCTAGGCCCTCTAGCAGCTGCAAACAAACTGCATTTGCATGTGTCTGTGCATCTGGCTTTAGGTGAGCACTAGGGAATCAAACCCAGGTCGTTAGGCTTTGCAGGCAAGCACCTTCATTGCTGAGCAATCTTTCCAGTCCCTGGGAAAGTGTTTTTAAAAATGCATTTGAGCCCGTTGTGGTGGCACACGCAGGTAGCATATTGCTGAAGAGGCAGAGGCAGGAGGATGAGGAGTTCGAGGCCGCCTGGGCTACACTTATTTTTTAAAATGCATTTGAAATTACTTAAGAAATAGATAAATTTATAAAAGCAGCTCAAATCTAGAAAAGGAAAAGCAGTGACAAGAAGGCAAAGAAAGGGGCTAAGGTCACTTCAAATAGGAATCCAGTTCAAGAAAGCTTAGCTTCAAGCCATGAAGAGTCCCTGGAGGTTGAAGCCACTGAGTGTCACAATCTATTGCTTGAGAGATTCTTCTGGCAGCCACGTGCATGGGAAGTGAGAGTGGGCAGAGGAACTGTGGTGAAAGCGGGGGAGAGGAATCTTCTGGTAACAGAAGCCAGGGGCAAGAGAGAGGTGGGAAGAAAGTGAAAGACTCTAGAAGGGTCAGAACAGGGCACAGGAAGTGGTGGTACAGCTCACAGGAAGGGGCACAGGAAGTGGTTCAAGCCCTCACAGGAGGGGGCCACAGGGAGTGACACAGCAGCTCACAGGACATGCCCATGGGGAGCCATGGCAACAATAGGGTGGTGGCCCTCTTTTTGAACGTGACCACTCCGCTCTGTCATGAATGTCTAGAAATACTTCTTGGGCCTTTTTAATGTCTTCAACTGGCAATATTTCTCAATGTAAACACAATTTGGAAGTGTGACCAAAGATTGATAGGAAAGAACTGCGCCAGCCCTCGAGTTTGGTGACTGATGGATCACTAGATAATAAAGGAGGTGGGGCTAGAGATATGGCTCAGCAATTAAGGCAATTACCTACAAAGCCTAGAGACCTAGGATCGATTCCCCAGTACCCACATAAAGCCAGATGGACAAGGTGGCCCATGCACCTGGAGTTCATTTGCAGTGGCTGGAGGCCCTGGTGCGTCCATTCTCTCTCTTTCTAGCTGCCTCTTTATCTCTCTGTCTCTCTTCCTCAAATAAATAATGAATAAATATTTAAAAGATAATAATAAAGAAGGTATCTGAATGAAAAGCACTAGGGGAAATTCTAGTGCCACAGAACAGGAAATGGAATTAGGGACTACAGCCCAGGGATGCAGGTCAAGAACACTTACTACATTCTGACAGAGAGGGCTGGACGAGAGGCTCCATCTGGAAGGCAGCGAGGGCAGTCTTACAAGACGGATCGCATTAATATGGAAAGAATATTATTGAAATCAAGGAGGTATAGCAGAGGGCAGCCAGAAAGACGCAAGGAGCCGAGAACCTTAATTATTTACAAAGGTTGGAATCACAGCTGCTCTGCTTTCTGCCGTTAAAGAAAACGTAAAGGAATTCACTAGGAATGTCCTCTGTTCCAAGTTCACGGAACAGAGGGAAGAATTGCAAGGGCCAAAATGTCAACAAAAGCAACAAAACGGGCTGGAGGGATGGCTTAGCGGTTAAGCGTGCTTGCCTGTGAAGCCTAAGGACCTCGGTTCGAGGCTCGATTCCCCGGGACCCATGTTAGCCAGATGCACAAGGGGGCGCACGCGTCTGGAGTTCGTTTGCAGTGGCTGGAGGCCCTGGCGTGTCCATTCTCTCTCTCTCTCTGCCTCTTTCTCTCCCTGTCTGTCGCTCTCAAATAAATAAATAAAAATAAACAAACAAACAAAAAAGAAGGGGCGTGTTCTTAAGCCCAGAGAGAACCCAACATTCACTAAGTTTTAGGGAGATTTCTTTACAGAGGTGGGGGTCAATTTCCAGTGAAAACTACCCTGCAGGTTCAGATGGCTAATATATGAGTAGAGTAGATGGATATAAGTCTCTATACAAATACTATGGATTTGGCGGAGATAAGCATTGCAAAGGAAAGTAATTACTGAGTGACACAGTGGCACGTTCAGCTAGACTTACAAGAGCTTTCCTGTTCTCTGCAGCCCTTCCGTGTAATTTTCCGTGTGCTGGACACCCATTGGCAATGTAGACTTACCATAAAAACCACCTAGAGTAAGATGTAAGTGAAATTTACAGGAAAGTAAATTTTACCTCAAGTTGTCAAAGCATCACTTAAGAAACCAGCATGTTAAAAATAAATAAAAAGAAAAAGAAACCAACACATTGACCGTTCGGACAAATGGATGACCCTCAAGAACACCTGTGGTGAAAGAAATAGAAAAGGCATTGAGAAGCCTTTTTTTGTTTGTTTGTTTTTTTGTTTTTTGAGGTAGGGTTTAACTCTAGCTCAGGCTGACCTGGAATTCACTATGTTGTCTCAGGGTGGCCTTGAACTCATGGTGATCCTCCTACCTCTGCCTCCCAAGTGCTGGGATTAAAGGCGTGTGCCACCATGCCTGGCTAAGAAGCCTTTTTTTTTTTTTTTTCGAGGTAGGGTCTCACTCTAGCCCAGACCTGGAATTCACTATGTTGTCTCAGGGTGGCCTTGAACTCATGGCAATCCTCCTACCTCTGCCTCTCGAGTGCTGGGATTAAAGGCGTGGGCTACCACACCTGCTGAGAAGCCATTTTTAACACTGGCCACCAGCTATCCAACTCACAATGAGCTCTGTGGGGGCGGCGGGGGTCCAATCTCAAATTTAACCATTTCATTATGCAAAGAACAAATATTTGTTAAATGTTTACCGCAAACTTTACAATCTGTTTTGCAATATGAGATAAAACCAATATATTCTACACCAGCCTGGGTTACATAGCAAGACCCTGTCTCAAAACAAAATAAAACTTGGACAAATACTGCCTGATGCCGGTTCCTAGTAAGTAAATTACTAAGCTTTTCTTATTCATAGCTGTAAGTAGTAGGGAGTGCTGCCCCAGGCATTGAATAGGTAGGACAGTATTCCCTGTTACGTGCAGAGGATCTAGAAAGTACGAGGCTTTAGTATACATTTTTTCTCACTTAATCTTCATGAAGGTTTGCGAAGTAGGATGTGCAAACACTGTCTTGCCATGCACAGGGAAGCTAAGTACATTGTGGACAGGCAGCCCATCCTGCAAACAGCAGGGACAGCACACGTGCTCAGACGCATGCACGTCCCTCTAAGGCACCATGAGTCATATAATCTAGTGAAAATTACAGAATCACATAGCGAAGGCGCCAAAATATTCAAGCTAAGAAAGAAGCCCGCAGTTCACCTTAGAGAGGTTCAGATCAACGAACACTGGCATGGGCAGAGCCTCCTAAGAATGAACGCATCCATGACGGGCCTTGAGTGATGAGAAAAGCAGAGTCAGGCTGTGTCACTGGGAAAAGGGCAGAGCTAGCTGGGGTTGAAGACGGCTTTTGTGTAGGACATGAGTGTGTACATATCTCTATGATAATCCCTGTGTGATAGATAGGAAGATCCCTTTCAGGTTTTTCAGGGAAAATTGGTTTAACTCACAATTAGCAGAGGACAGGTTTCTCCTACTCCTTCTACTTCTACCCAAGACTTCAGGCTGCCTCCTGGTGTTTTATGATGCTAAAGTTGTTGGTCACTGGCTTCATACGGCTAGGGTGCCCTGGAAGTGTGGCTGACATCATCATCAAGGTGTGCTATAAATAGAAGGTACACTCCCAAAAGATTTTTAGACTTAGTATGAAAAGTATCTCAACATTTTATATATAATTTATATACAGTGGCTTAAATAACTGCGGTTTATTTTCTTACAAATTTGGGAGTCTGAAGTCCAAGGTCAAGGTGTCAGGAGAGGTGGTTTCTCCTTTTTTAAATATTTTATTTATTTAATTGACAGAGAAAGATGTGAGGGGGGGGAGGAAGGGAGGGAGGGAGGAAGAGAAAGAGAGAATGGGCACGCCAGTGGCTCCAGTCACTGCAAATAAATTCCAGATTCATGCGCCCCCTTGTGCATCTGGTTAATGTGGGTCGTGGGGGAATCAAACCTGAGTCCTTTGGCTTTGCAGACAAACACCTTAACCCCTAAGCCATCCCTCCAGCCCTGAGAGGTACTGTCTTCTGAAGCCTATCTTCTTGGTTAAGAGATGGCCACCTTCCTTGCCTGTGTGTATGGGAGAGGGGAGAGAAAGAAAGAGACAGAGAGAGAGAGAGAGAGAGGAGAAAGAGGAGGGGAAGGGAAGGGGGAAGGAGAGAGGGGGGTGAGGAGAAAAGATAAGAAGAGGGGGAAGGGAGTGGAGAGGAGAGGAGGGGAGAGGAAAAGAGAGAGAGGAAAGAGAGGGGAGGAAAGTGGGGAGGAGAGAAGGGAGGGGAGAGGAGAGGGGAGGGGAGGGGAGGGGAGAGGAGGAGAAGGGAAGGGGAGAGGAGAGGAGAGGAGAGGAAGAGAAGAGAGAAGGGAAGGACAGGAAAGAGGAGAGGGAAGTGGAGGGGAGGAGACTCTTCTTATAAGGACATCAGTCCTGTTGTATTAGGGCTAAAAGACCTTCTCAGACCCCTTGACCCTATATTCAATACTGTCACATTCTGAGTTTCTGGGGTTGAGACTTCCATATATTAATCTGAGTGGAAGGGCACAATTTAGCCACCACAGGTCAGCAGTGCACTGGAAGGAAGGCCGAGGTGGTAGTCAATTTCCCATGAATCTCCCGAGCATGTTAATGTATTTTTCACTGGAGTTTCTCACTAGCATTCACAAAGTGAAGAGCAGGAGATAAAGAGAGGAGGAAAGAGAAGAATAAGGGCAGAAGGAGAAGAAAGAGGAGGAGGAGGAGGAAAAGAAGAAGCTGGAAACATGATTAGAAAGCAGAGTAAGGGAGAAGGAAGGAGTGGGGGAGATTCCGGTGATTCGTCCTGCGTGGCTGGATGTCCAGGGGGAAGGCAAGGACCAGAAGTCCTCTCGGCATCTACCTTCTGTGAGCTGTGCACACATCTTGTCCTCAACAGTGAAGCAGCAAGAGGTGTACGCCACTCGGTGTGGAAAGTTGCCTTTCAAATCCCAACCAAGGGGAACCATGTGGGGCCGAGCTAAAAGACACTCCCAGAAGGCCAGGTAGAAAGGCAGCCAGAAGCCCGCAAGTGAAGGAAAGTGGAGAAGGCCGCCTGAAGAGATAGGAATCCTCAGGACTCCATAGCTCTTTGCCTGAGCTTGTGAGACAAGTGAGGACTTGGACTGTTAACAGACTTCAAGCGATGGGAGTGTGGTGCTGGAACATTTAGGGGTACCCTGAGCCTAGAATTTGAATCCTACTTATTAAAATGTAGGCTTTGATCACATGCTTGTAGATAGTTCTTTTAAAAAAATTAATTCATTCATTCTCAAGGAGAGAGAGAGAGGGAGAGAGAAAATGAATATGTACTCCAGGGCCTCTTGCGACTGCAAATGAACTCAGATGATGACATGCCACTTTGTATGTCTGACTTTACATGGGTACTGGGGAATTAAACTCAGGCCACCAGGCTTTGCAAGCAAGCACTTTTTGCTTATTTTTATTTATTTATTTGAGAGCGACAGACAGAGTGAGAAAGAGGAGAGAGAGAGAATGGATGCGCCAGGGCCTCCAGCCAGTGCAAATGAACTCCAGTTGCATGCGCCCCCTTGTGCATCTGGCTAACGTGGGTCCTGGGGAATCGAGCATCAGACCAGGGTTCTTAGGCTTCACAGGCAAGTGCTTAACCACTAAGCCATCTCTCCAGCCCAGCAAGCAAGCACTTTTAACCATTGAGCCATCTCTCCAGCCCATAGATGGTCCTTTACATCATTTTATATCTATATATTAACCCTATATGATTTAAAAAATAACCCTCAACTCATTTGATTTTCTAAAAAAAAAAGAAAGAGAGAGAGAGAAAGAAAGAAGAAATGAAAACTTTGAAGTAGAAAGTCACACCATACCAACTACCACACCTATATCATGGGTGAGAAAGCTGAGGTTCAGCAGGCTTATATGACCTGGGAATTAAAACATTGTAGATATTCAGTCCTTCCACTAGCCTCACCCCCAATTACAACAGTGAACATCTTACATGTGAGGACTGGATAAAATCCCTCAGTGGCGGGTTTCCTCTTCTCAACTGCTGTTCCATGCAATTCTAAATACTGATGATGGGGCTGGAGAGATAGCTCAGTGGTTAAAGCCCTTGCCTGCAAAGCCTAATGACCCAGGTTTGATTCCCCAGTACCCATGTAAATCCATACGCATAAAGTGGGGCATGTATCTGGAGTTCGTTTGCAGTGGCTAGAGGCCCTGGCATACCTATTCTTTCTCTCTCTTTCCCTCTCTGCTTGCAAATAAATAAATAAAACATAAATATGGCTGATGGAGTAAGAAGGTTAACGTGACAGTAAACTGAGGGACACATGTCAAGTGGAAAAATATTTTGATAAAATATCAGCTATTTGTGTTTTGATAGGACTTAATAGTGGGGACTAAGATGAAAGATTAGTGTGAAGTGTGTGTCAAGAAGAGAAGACATCTAGAACCCTTCCTTCCTCTATCAGCGTGGAGAAAGAGGTAGGAAGAAACTTTCATTCAGAGATCAAGAAGATGTTTTAATAAATACAAGTCTCAGGTTTAATTTTCCATACACCATTTTCCTCTAGATTTGAATCATTCGTAAATCCCTCCTGGGTCTAAGGGAGGAGGCTAAAAATTGTGTGGAAACAACATAGAACACTAACTTACTTTTATGCATCTTCTCTGTGTTATTTGATTGTGTTTTTCTTCAAATTTCTAATTTATATATGGACACAGGGTGGTATGCTAACACTACTTTCAGAGCAATCATAATTATGAAAATATATAAGGTATCTGCACATATTTTTTTCTATTGATCAGTTAAATGAGTGTTTAATGATTTGTTCTGAAGACATGAGTTTTAGAATATTTTCAGGGAAAAGAAATTACATGATTCATTATTGTTATGGTTTGAATGTAAAACTCAGGCTGGAATTCAGATCTGCCCCCAAACACACCTTAGGGTTAGATCCTAGGATCCATCCACAGTGACTCTGCCTCCAGTCAGGCAGCTGGAAATCTAATAAGTTACAAGCTTTAATAAACTCCTGAATCTACTGGGGAACATCTATTCAAACTACCACAAAGGGCTGTTTCCTTCTGCTGCCACACGTGACCAGACATAAGCCCCTGCTGCCACCAACAGCACTGCCCTAGCCACTGTGTCTTCTCCTTTAGAGGGTACTGCTACCCTCTAAACTGTGAGCCAATGGACTGGAGAGATAGCTTAGTGGTTAAGGCACTTACCTGCAAAGCCAAAGGACCCAGATATAATTCCCCAGGACCCACGTAAGCCAGATGCACATGGTGACACATGCATCTGGAGTTCATTTGCAGCAGCTGAAGGCCGTGGCATGCCCATCCCCCCTCTCTTTCTCCCTCCCTATATATATAACTGCCTCTCTCTCTCTCAAATAAACTAAATAAATAAACTGTGAGCCAAAATAAATCCTTCTCTAAAATTTCTCCTGTCAAATATTTTGCCAGTGTCCAGAAAAGTAATACCATTGTAGACAAATGGTCAATCTGTTCACATCTGCAGAAGGAAAATATGGGGCATTTCTGAAAATTCCCAGGGACTAAGCTATCTGACAGCATAGGGGAGCAGGCTAGAAGTGCAGGTTCTCATCCTCCTAGCTGAGGTTTGGCACTTCAGAGAAGCCATAGCTCATTCCTACAGTCAGGAAGGCTCGAGAAACACTGCTTTTGACAATGCTCTGGTACAGTCCCTCACTCCTGCCAGAGTAAAATTTTAGACCCAGCTCAACAGGGACACAGGGTTAAAACTCATAGACAAGGATGGAGAGATGGCTTTAGCAGTAAGGCACTTGCTTGCAAAGTCAAAAGACCCAGGTTTAATTCCCCAGGATCCATGTAAGCCAAATGCACAAGGTGACACATGCATCTGGAGTTTGCAGCAGCTAGAGACCCTGGCACACCCATTCTCTCTCTCTCTGCCTCTTTCTCTCTCTCAAATAAATAAATAATAAATAAAACTCATAGACAGACTCCCTTGCATGAACTTAAGCACCCAGACAGTCCATGCTATGATCCAGTACAGGGCTGAGAGATCCTGACCATCTGGAATACAGCATGGATTTCCATGTCATTGAAGGCTGGGACTCCACAACAGATGCTCCAAGTGTTCCTCAAGGACAGACCCTCCCCCCACATAACCAAAGAGATCACCTAGCATCACACCATGAAGCTTGAGGGGACAGGAATGAGAGGGGGAAAAAACCAGTAGCTGTGAGAAAGGAAGTTCCTTAGGGGTCCTGCCTGTTAAGGATGACTCACAGTCCCTTGGAAAGAGGAGCGGAACACATCAGGCAGTGTAAAGAAGCCATTCCAAGATCCTGCCTGTCTGATTACAGACTCACTCTGAGGACAAATGGCTGTCCTGAAAGAGATGCCACAGCCCATCCATCGCGAGTCACCAGCCTACTCTGCAAAGCCCCGGTAGATTCCAGGACCAGAGGACTTGCTCTGCGGCTGGGAGTCCCATCAGCTTTCTGTGCGGATCCCAGAGTGGCGACTGTGTGAGGAAAAGAGTCACTGAAAGAATACTCTAAAGATCTTTAACCTGTGAACGAAGCTCTGACAAATCCCACATTTGCCATTATTGGAAAAAATGATGCCAGGGCCAGACAGAACTGAAACGGCAGATTGATTGATTTTTTTAATTTCATATTTGTTCATGGGGAGGCTGGTTTCTTTATTGTGGTAGCACCTGCTAGTGTCATTTAGAGTTACAAGGCCTGTTGGAGAGGCTTTATGGTGAAAGCTTATTTCTATTATAAATACTGGTTGGGGTGGGTGGTTAATATCCCCACAGTTTCCTGTTGTACTGAGCCCAATCACTTCTGGCCCTCATTGTTAAATTGCAAACATCATCTTGGCACACACACACACACACACACACACACACACACATGCACACACACAAAACAAAAAATAAAAAAATTAAACGTTATGCCAAAATCAACATCATTAATTAAGTTGTGGTAGAAATATTGTCCATGTCAATCCTTAAATTAATCCATCACTTCAAGAATGTGAACAAGTAACTTGCTTAAAATCTCATATTTTGAACCCATCACAGTTATTAAAATTCAATGATAA
The DNA here is from genome assembly GCA_036346955.1 of Dipus sagitta. Lineage (NCBI taxonomy): Eukaryota > Metazoa > Chordata > Mammalia > Rodentia > Dipodidae > Dipus > Dipus sagitta. Next base: position 57,243,440 of record CM070784.1, read on the forward strand.
ATTATTCAATTGAGCCTTAATAACTGAAAGTGATATGATATGAATATATACAATAAAACATATACATTGTCTGCTAGGAAATCACTTATGTCTGATAAGCATCAGAGAACACAAATGTTCATTCATTTAAAGTCAACATGAAATTATCACACAGCTCATTGTTCTCAGGCAAGACACAATCGAAATAAGTATACTTTTCATATTTACTGCTCTAAAGTATTTCTATAAATACCACTCGGCACTGGCGTGTGCCTTGTTTCCCCTCGTGACGATATCTCACCATGAGCCTTGCCTTAGGACGGTGAGGGTCCACTCTGCTCACTGCATAAAGAACATGGCCGGGCGAGGTACACTTGACTTCTGGTTCTGTTCCTGTTCTCAGTCCCTTTCAAGCTGTGGGCTGCTTAATTAACCTCTGCATATTTCACATGGCCTCCTTAGCTAAACAGACATACGATAGCATCTATAGTGACGTGATGACTAGAAGAGGCAATATATGACTAACCCCTGGGCAGGGGTAGGGAGAGTGTGAAGCAAGACATTTGAAATTTCAAAAGCACATATGTAGCCCTAAAGGTTTTCTGAGGAGATATACGGCATATGTTATTTAAAGATTGTGAAATATATATCATCATGGCTCCTCAATGGAAGCACTGAGAGCCAGAGGACAGTCAAGGCAGGCTGCCATAGATCTCAGAGTGAGATGAGTTTTGTACTGGATTTCTGTACCCAGCCAAACTATCCACTGTGTGTGTGTGTGTGTGTGTGTGTGTGTGTGTGTGTGTGTGTGTAAGAGAGAGAGAGAGGGAGAGAAAGGAAGAGAGAGAGGAAGAGAGAGAGAGAGAGAGAAAGACACCTTAAATATGTGAGGTCTCAAAACTTTATTCTGTATGTGTTTTTTTCTTTCCCCTGTCAGAAAGTTCATGAGGTTATCACCCAACAAAACAAAACAGCAACCACCAAATGAAGAAACCAAGGGGATCATTTAATAGATAATTCCAAAGATTGGGATGAAAGGTCCCAAGTGACGAGTATGCTGTGGAGCTATCTGCCCGTACATGAGCAGGGTATTGAAGGCTCAAGTCACTTCGAACACCAAAACTTAAAAGTAACTGATCAAACAGTTAAAATATTAGAACTGATGCCAGTGTGGTGGTTCACACCTTTCTTCCCATCCCAGCATTCAGGAGGCAGAGGTAGGAGGATCACTGTGAGTTTAAGGCCAGCCTGAGACTACAGAGTGAATTCCAAGTCAGCCTGGGCTACAGCAAGACCCTACCTCAAAAAAAAAAAATTATCAACACTGTGAGGGGTAACCCTCACATTTCTGGTCTTGGGATTCACAAACCAGAGCCAGTGATTTTAGGATTAAGCTTTCTCCACCGTCTACTGGGCATGTCAGTCTGGTCCATCCACCTCCCTTAATAGGGAGTTAAATATTGTTTATTGCTATCTGGGAGGAAGGTTCCTAATGTACTATAATGTACTATAGTCTTTAGTTTGTGTAGTTCCCCTTCCCACCCTGTAAGAGTCATAAGGTGGGTAGAAATATACTGAGGCACAATCCCCCCCATAAGACTGACAGAAACCCTAATTACCCCTCAGTGAACACCAAGGGCCCTATTGAGGAGGGGTCTCAGGGAAATTAAGTCCCTCCACAACGCATACATCAAAACTTAGTCTCAGTGATGTCACTGTGGTAGAAGGGTGGGGGCTTTGGAGGAGAGACTAGGTCAGGAAGACTCAGCCTTATGAATGGGATTCATACCTTCTTCAGAGACCCAGCCCTTCTACCATGTGAGGCTACAGCAAGAAAGCGCCAACTATGAGACAGGAAGCTGCCTGTACTGAACACCAAGTATCTGAGCCGTTGATCTTGAGCTTCCCATCAACCGAAAGTCTGAAGAATTAATTTCTATTGTTTATAAGCCAGCCAGTTTATAGTACTTTTGTCAGAATCCAAATAGACTGATAAGTTAGACTTAAAAGTTTAAAGTTTAAAGGTGGCAGAGGTCAGAGAATCACTATGAGTTTGAGGCCATCCTGAGACTACATAGTGAATTCCAGGCCAGCCTGGGCTAGAATGAGATCCTACCTCAACCAAAAAAAAAAAAAAAAAAAAAAGTATAAAGATGGTGTCTATTATACAGTGGCCAGAATGCATCTGATATTATTTATCTCTTCATTTATTTTTTCATTTCACACATACTGAGGACCTACTGCATGAGCCAGGCTCCATTCTAGAAAAGGATGAAAAAAAAAAAAAAAAACGATAAGGCCTTTGCCTTCGAAGAACTTAATTTTTTTTTTAGAGAGATTTTGAAAGGTAAGACAGCAGGATTGTTGACAGTTTTGCTAAGAGATATGAAAACAAGAATTTGATATGACTTCTAAATCTGTTGGCCTAATCAGCTTCAAGTGTAAGTAGTCACCAACTGATGCGGAGAAGCTGTGGAAGGAATAGACCAGTGTGAATATCAATGAAGTTTTAGATTTAAATTTAAACTCCTGTTGAAAATCCAAATTGAGCTTGGAAGTTGACAGCTGGATACAAGAGTCTGAAGTTCAAAGAAGAGGTCTGCTATGGAGATAAACAAATTTAATCATTGCATTTTGGTCAGGATTCAGTCCCAGATAGAGACACACTTCAGAGTGTTTGAAGTAAATTGGAAGAAAAAAATTCAGGGATGCCAGTAGACTTTGTATTCTGAAATCTCTCCTTTATAATTGTGATCCTGAAGCCAACCACATGCATACATATATGTATATATAAGCTAATATAAAAAATAAAAAATTAAAAGAAATGTTCATGAAGCTGCAAAGACCAAGCCAAAAAAATAATTTTGAATGAGCAGATGTTATTATAAAACCCAGGTCCTAGTCTTGGTATCTTGAAGTTTAAATAAATAAAATACTCTGGGGTTAGAGAGATGGCTTAGCAGTTAAGGCACTTGCCTGCAAAGCCTAAGGACCCAGGTTCAATTCCCCAGAACACACATAAGCCAGATGCACAAGGTGGTGCACACGTCTAGAGTTTGTTTGCAGTGGCTAGAGGCCCTGGTGTGCCCATTCTCTCTATCTCTCTGTATCTGCCTCTTCTCTCTCTCTCATGAATAAATAAATAAAATATTTGAAAAATATTCTTACATAATTTCAATCAAGTAACTTGAGTCTAAATTTTGGAGAATATTCCAGCATAGATGCCCTTTTGAACTTATTATGTGATTATCAACCTACAGTACTATATTTTTAGAACACTTAGAAAATCATTTTCCCATAAGTTTTCTTAATGTTATAATTTAATGGTTTAATCAGTCATAGAAGCTCAGTAGATCTAAAATTGAAAGTTTTAAGAGATTATAGCTGCTTGATTTTGAATGTCGACCACTTTTGGCTGAGTCTGATGGGAAGTGAGAGAATCATGAAGACTTCTACTGTGATTTAGCCATTTGGACAGGCCTTTTAAGAATATTATGTGGCTGGAGAGATGGATTAGCGGTTAAGGTACTTGCCTGCAAAGTCAAAGGACCCAGGTTCAATTCCCTAGAACCCACATAAGCCAGATGCACAAAGTGGTGTATAAGTCTGGAGTTCCTTTGCAGTGGCTGGAGACCCTGTCCTGGTGTGTCCATTCTTTCTCTGTCTTTTCTTCCCTCCCCCTCTCTTTCTCTATCTCAAATAAATTGTTTTAGAAAAAGAATGTTATGCATGGTTTTCCAGTGTTTACCACCCTCCATCCAACTTCCTCAGTCAGAACTAATAGTCTGGGAGTAAGGTGACTGGGAGCTCTCCCTCTCTGTGGATGCTAGCAAGTCTGCAAATGATAGCCGTGAGTGTGCATGCCTGCCTGCATAGAAATGTACCGTATGTACAAGTGTAAGGTGTTCCTGCTATGTAAATTAGAGCCTAAGATTGTGAAGAGAACACCAGACATTGAATGGTAACCAAACATAAACAAGTAAGTTTTAAATCACTCAGTTTTGTTACCAGAATTCTTGTTTTTCACTCTTTAACTCTTCCATTCTTTCCACCACCACGTCAATGGTCCCTGAGCCTTGGAGGTGATAGAGATGTCTCACTCAGTGCTGAACACTCCACTGTCACTTCTAAGCACTTTTGCGAGTTTTGTGTCACCCCAGTGGTCACCACCATATGAAAAGAGAAGCTTCTCTAACCACAAGTGAGGGTAGCATTAATATATGGGCATAAATATAAGTATTTAGAGGGAAGTTTGGTGAGCATAATATGTTCTAGGATTATTCAACCTAAGTCTTTTTTTTTTTTTTTTTTTTTTTGATTTTTTGAGGTAGGGTCTCACTCTGGCTCAGGCTGACCTGGAATTCACTATGTAGTCTCAGGGTGGCCTCGAACTCTCGGCGATCCTCCTACCTCTGCCTCCCGAGTGCTGGGATTAAAGGCGTGCGCCACCACGCCCGGCTCTTCAACCTAAGTCTTAAAACCCTCTTCCTTCCTTCCCCCTTTTCTGGGTTGTCCTTCCTTGTATATTTTTCTTTTTAAAATATTTCTTTACTTAGTTATTTGCATGCACACATGCGTGCATGTGTGTGTGTGTGCGCGCGCGCGTGTGTATGCCTGTGTGTGGGCATTACAGGGTCTCCTGCCACTGCAAACGAACTCCAGACACATGTGTCTGGCTTTTTCTAAATGCTGGGGAATTGAACCTGGGCTAGCAAGTTTTGCTAGCAAGTACTTTTAACTGCTGAGCCATCTGCCCAGTCTCTTACCTACATATATGTGTGTGTGTGTGTATATGTGTATGTGTATATGTATATCATCCTCTTCAAACATCCTACAGCCATAATAATCTCAGGGAAATATTGTACCGCCTAGCAGACCATTTTAAAGTTGACCAGCTGGCTCTCTGTTTATTCCCTGATTCCTCTGCACCCTCTTTAGCTTCTAGAATCACCTCCTACTAAAGGACCTGCATCCGAGTCTTTATTTCTACATCTTGGAGGAAATCCAGCATAGGGAGATATGTAGATTTATCCTCTTCACCACTGATCAGCACCATTATAATGAAGTCTCTAGAAATAGGCTGTAAACATATCACTGCTGGGAAACATGATCTCCCCCCCCCCAAATACCAGAGAGTAATTGCTAGAAAGGGGTCTTTTCTTTCTGGTCCTTTATGCATAGAATAAGATGGTGGGTGGATGGGTAAATAAATAGATGACAGATAGATAGATGATAGATAGATAGATAGATAGATAGATAGATAGATAGATAATAGATATATAGATGATGGCTACAGTTTCCTTTGTGTTTTTGCCAGAAAGCAGCTGACATAAAGCAATGTGTGGGAGGAGAGGGTTTATTTTGGCTTACAGACTCGAGTGGAAACTCCTTGATGGCAGGGGAAAATGATGGCATGAGCAGAGGGTGGACATCACATCCTGGCCAACATTGGGGGACAATAGCAGCAGGAAAATGTGCCAAACACTGGCAAGGGAAAGCTGGCTACAACACCTATAAGCCCACTCCCAACAATATACTGCCTCCAGGAGGCTCCGGTTCCCAAATTGCCATCATCTGGGGACCTAAGAATTCAGAATACATAAGTTTATGAGGGACACTGGAATCAAACCACCACAATGACAGACACATGATAGATGATAGATAGATAGATAGATATATAGATAGATAGATAGATAGATAGATAGATAGATAGATAATAGATAGATAGATAGATAGATAGATAGATAGATAATAGATAGATAGACAGATAATAGATGTCAGATAGATAATGTGCTCTGCTATCATATTATCAGGACTATTCTTGTCCATGTAACAAGACCTGTACAATTTCTCTTCAGGGAAAAATTCTAGCCATACCCAGGTTTGGTTTTGGCTCCCTGCCATACATCTACCCCCTTCTTCACAGCGCAGCATCTTGGATTCCATGTGAGGAGGCTGCTCTGCCCACACTCTGCTCTTATAGACTCCCCGGAGCTACACTGATGAACCACAGCCTCAGTGTTCTTCCAGAAGCCCATCGCCCACCCATGGCTTCTTGCTGCTCTCAAAACAACACACTTTTCTGACCCCAAACAAGTTTTCCTGACCTAAAACCTATCAAGCGATCTGGGCTCTACTTCCTTTTCAGACCTGCCCCCACTCTTTTATACTCCTCCCCCCCAGATTTGCCTGCCTCTCTCTTCTCAGACTAGCAAGCCCACCCTTGCCTTAGGCCTCTGCAGTGTTGTTTTTACCTAGAAAATGCCTTTCCCAAAGTGCTGTTCACCTCCTGGCTCTATCTTGTCATTCAGCATCTCAGACCAGATGCTACCTGCACCGAGAAGGCTCCCGACCACACCACCCTGCCTGGTTCTGATCAGAGCCCATGACAGTAAGAAATTATCTTTCTGGTGATTTACTCATTTGCTGTCTGGTGTCCCTGTGAAAACATCAGCTCTACAAGGCATGATGTCATTATTCCTATTGACTTTATTCTCCTCAGCACTTACAGCAGCACCTAGGACATAGTGGGTATTCATTAACGGTTATTTTACTTATTTGAGAGAAAGAGAGAGAGAGAGAGAATGGGCACACCAGGGCCTCTGTCACTGCAAACTCCAGATGCATGCACCATCTTGGGCATGTGGCTTTACGTGGGTACTAGAGAATTGAACCAAGGTCCTTTGGCTTTGCAGGTGAGCACCTTAACTGCCTAAGGACCTGTGTTCAATCTCTCTCCAGATCCCAAATAAGCCAGATGCACAAAGGTAACACAAGCACATGGTCACACATGCACACTACGTGGCACAAGCGTCTGGAGTTTGATTTCAGTGGCTGAGGTCCTGGTACACTAATTCTCTCTCTCTCTCTCTCTCTCTCTCTCTCTCTCTATCACTCATGCTCTCTCTAAAAGAAATTTAATATTATTTATTTTTTATGACTAGAAAGATACAGAGAGAAGAGAGAGAGAATGGGTGTGCCCAGATCTCCAGCAGCTGCAAATGAACTGCAGATGCATGCACCACTCTGTGCATCTGGCTTTACATGGATACTGGGTTGTTAAGACTTGCAGGCAAGTGCCTTAATTACTGAGGTATCTCTTTAGCCCCCATTAATGATATTTTAAAGAATGAATGATTTGGGCTGGAGTGAGACACTTATTTGCAAAGCCTGCTGGCTTGGGTTCAATTCCCCAGCACTCATGAAAGCCAGACACATAAAGTGGTACATGCATCTGGAGTTCATTTGCAGTGGCTAGAGGCCCTGGCATGCTCTTCCTTCCCTTCCTTTCCTTCCTTCCTTTCTTCCTTTCTTCCTTCATTCCTTCCTTTTTGCTTTCCTTCCTTTTTTCTTTATCTTTCTCTCTCTTTCCACCCTCTCTCCATTCTTCCCTTTCTAGTTCTCTCTTCCTCCCTCCTTCCCTTTCTCTCTCACTCTCTCTTCTTCCCTCTCTCCTTCCCTTTCTTGTCTTCTCCCTCCCTCCCTTTCTCTGCTCCCAAATAAATAAAAAATATTTTTAACAAGAATGAATGAATGAATTAGATATGTTCTTACTTATATAGAAAAGTGTAAGCTTTCACAAAAAAAATATGAAACCTCCAAAAATTATTGGCAATTGTTTTAAAATACTCTAAAAGTCTTGAAATCTAAAGGCAAAGTATGAACTAAGTATGGAGTATAGCAATCATATGGTGAGTATAGGCTATCAGGTCTCAATTGTCAATCTAGATTGTCAGGGAATGTAAGATATAAGCAGTCCTTCCAATTCCAAACTTCCTTAATACTGTGCATTTCATTATCCAGATGGAATTATTTGTGGTCTTACAGTGTGACAATAATAACAAGCTAGTTAATAAAATCATATAATAACAGTAGAAGCAAGAAGCTGATGTGACTTGTTTCTTTGATTTGCAGAGGTTGAAAGGCAGCTGATTTCTGAGTCAGGCAAAGAAGTCCATCATAGTTATACATACTTCAAGTCAAATGAGCAAACTGTGCAGTCCATGGTAACTGATGAGATATATGTTGCTAGAAGAGACTACCAGGCAAGGAGGAGGGAGAAACAGGTGTCTTGGTAAGGATATGTGACTGTGTCACTTCACCAAGACAAAAAAAGGAGCCCAGGCTGAAAGATTTAGCTCTTCTGAACAGCGACTTCGAGAGCCTGTGTTGATTTATGTGACAGGGAAGAGGAGGGCAGGCTCCCCTCCTGTACAGAATCAACCTCTTGATTATAAACACTCCACAACTTCCCCATTTGAAAATGTATTTCCCTCCCCCCCCACACTTGCCTATATGCATGTTACTCCTGCTTTATTATTTCCTATTAGAAAATGCGATTTAATTCAGTCCACAGCTTGGCGACCTTTGTGTGGCTTCCCCATTTAGGAAATTTACAAGTAAATCACCAAGAAGTATGTACGCATACACTTATAAAATATACATGCACTTGTAAATGAAAATGCTCCAAATGGAGGGGAAAAAAAAAAAAAGTACTACATGCATTGCAAAATCCGGGCATATGTGTGTAAGAGGTGGGAGGCAGGTGTTTGGGAAATCTTCACACCATCCCAATATTTTTTGTAATGGTTTCCATTTTCAATGCAAGGGAGAATTTAGAAAACATTAGCCACTATGGTGTGCTCTGAGCAGTGACATGTAGCTGGCAATGTGGTGGATGGCGTCCCCCCCCTCCCCCTTACTTTTCCCCCCCTCTAACAAAGAAATAGGGTGAGTTTATTAAAGCATAAATGTTAACTGTGTGGCTGGGTTCCCTGAGGTACAGAGGCAGTCAAAGCAAACAGCTGTGCCACCTACTTGCAACAGTTGTACACCCACCACACAGCACCGAGGGGAGGAGCAGGTCAAAGAGAGCCGTAAAGACGATGGGGAACCTGGCTCCGCTGCTCCCTGCTAGCCCGAGGGGAATCCAGCCCTTCGGAGGGTAGGTATTGTGTGTGCAGCGCAGAGCTCTGAGCATCCCCTTACAACTTGCCTCCTATAAACCACCTACTGCATTTTTACATTGTACAGTCACATGGACCAAAACAGTGTTTAGCAAATTAACAGAACGCTAAATAAAAGGCGTATCAACCAACGTAGCAGGAAGCTTGAAGATGATCCTGAGTAGGGGGTGGCAGTAACTGCTATTCTGGTAGCGAATGCCTCACCACCCAAGTCTCTCTGTGGCCTTTGTGAAAGAAGGGGATCTCTGGCCAAGCTGTGATTAGGTTATCTTTGTGGAGCCTAAGGGGTGCCCCATGACTGCATGCATCAGCAGAAGATTAAGTGGGAGCTTGCAGACATAAGGATAGTGAACCCAGCTTGCAAACAAGCAAGGCCAGAGAGCTCGCCCGGCTTGTCGCCCAGCTGCTCTGTTGACCTGGGAGAGGCTAACGGTGGAGAGAGTCCACCACCTCCCTCCCTCACAGCAACCCTGCTCTCAACTGTGATGTGTGTAACTTGATCTCGCTCCCTTCCACGACAGGCTCTCCAATTTTGACCTCCTAGACTCCATTCTCTCCTCCTTTAATCACCTCTCCACACAGCTCCCGGGTATTCTGGTGTTCAGGTATCTATGCTCGTTTCCCTTCTCCCTGGACAGTGGGTGTTTTGAGAGGGACAGGCTCGGGCAATTTCCTTCACTCCCATGACTTAGAGACCTCACAACCTTTCTGCTAATAATTCCAAGCTTTGATTTCCTTCCAAGCAGTGCTTCTGACTTCTGGAGCCACTTAGATCCTAGAGTAGACATTTCCACTTCAGAGTAGAAGCCCCAGAATGTCTCTATAAGAGGTTTAGAAACAGCACACCTGATGTCCCTGCTGGCAAGAGTCACCACACATCTGTGCAAGAGAAGCCAACCCCCACTTCTCTCCACCCCAGACCTCCAACTTAAGCAGTCTACGCCTGCTCAGAGAATTCAAGGCTGCTTAAAAGCCACAGGAAGCTGGGCGTGGTGGCACTTGTCTTTAATCCCTGCACGTGGGCAGCAGAGGTAGAAGGATCACCATGAGTTCAAGGCCACCCTGAGACTACATAGGGAATTCTAGGTCAGCCCAGGCTAGAGCAAGATCCTACCCTGAAGAAGCCAAAAAAAAAAAAAAAAAGAAGAAAAAAAAAAGCCACAGGAGAAATGGCAGAAAATCCAAATCCAGTGTCCCCAATTTTCAGAAAAACAATTTATGGCTTTGTGCTTTCCCTTATGCTGCTAATTTGATGTTGTTTGTTTTGTTTTTAAATAAATTGTTTATTTGAAAGAGAAAGAGAGGCAGATAGAGAGAATGGGTGTGCTAGAGCCTCTAGCCACTGCAGACGAACACCAGGTGCACCATCTTGTGCATCTGGCTTATGTGGGTCCTGGGGAATTGAACCTAGGTCCTTAGGCTTCGCAGGCAAGTGCCTTAACCACTAAGCCATCTCTCTAGGCCTAAGTTGACTTTTTTGTTGTTTTTTTCAAGGTAGGCTCTCACTCTAGCTCAGGCTGACTTGGAATTCACTATGTCATCTCAGAGTGGCCTCGAACTCATAGCGATCCTCCTACCTCTGCCTCCCAAGTGCTAGGATAAAAAGTGTGTGCCACCACACCTGCCTCTAAGTTGACTTTTTACTTTATCTTGTATGGACTTTTACTCCTGAATATTGTTACACTCCTCAGGCTTCACCTATTGGCTTTAAAAAGTGGAACATTTGGGCTGAAGAAATGGCTTAGTGGTTAAGGTACTTGCCTGCAAAGCCAAAGGACCCAAGGTGCAAATCTCCAGGACCCACATAAGCCAGATACACAAGGTAGCGCATGCACCTGGAGTTTGTTTGCAGAGGCTGAAAGCCCTGAGGTGCCCATTCGCTCTCTTTCTCTTTCTGTCTGCCTCTTTTTCTCTCTCAAATAAAATAAAATATATTTTTAAATGTGGAACATTTGCATGACTGTTTACTGCCTTGTTTCTCAGTAATGGTTATGTAGTGTTATGTGGAGTTAGTATGATGAGCACCATGCCACTCAACTTCATTCACACAGAGACAGCTACTCCAAAAATCAACAGCAGAAGAAATAGAAGAAACCATCCCAGCAGGAAAATATCCAAGTATCAATGAAGGCATCCAAATGTTCCTTTAAAAAATATTTATTTATTTACAAGCAAAGAGAGACAGAGAAGAAAGAGTGGGAGGGAGGGAGAGAATGGACACACCAGGGTCTCCAGCTACTAAAACCAAACTCCAGATGCATGCGCCACTATGCATCTGACTTTACGTGGATATTGGGGAATCAAACCTGGGTCTTCAGGCTTTGTAGGCAAGTGCCTTAACCATGGAGCCATGTCTCCAGCCCCAAAATGTTTCTTCTTACAAGGCAAAGTACTAAACACCAAGCATTTATTTATAAGGTTTTGATTGATTGATTAATTGATGTTTTGAGACAAGACATAGCTATGTAGCCCAGGTTGACCTCCCATTCACAATATTCCTGTCTCGGCTTCCCAAGTGCTGGTATTTCAGATACGCACCACTAAGCTCTGTTTATTTATCAGTTTTTGATGTAATTATTTGGATTATAATCATTATACTATCTCTTATTAATAGTCAGCACTGCAATACTTGAGAGTGAAAACTGATTTTCTTTTAGCTTAATTAATAGTGCAAATGTTTTCAAACCATTAGTTATTGATCGACAGAATAAATAAGATATTGCATTTCTCTTTATAAAAGAATCAAGGGCTAGAGAGGTAGAGATGGCTCAGCAGTTAAGGTGCTTACCTGCAAAGCCTAACAACCTGGGGTTCAAGTCCTCAGTGCCCACATAAAACCAGATGCACAAAGTGGCACATGCATCTGGAGTTCATAGGCAGCAGCTGGAGGCCCTGGCATGCTCATTCTCTCCCTCTGTCTCTCTCTGCTTGCAAGTAAATAAATAAAAACTTAAAAGATTCAACAAGAAGCCTTCTAATGGTACAAGGGCACTTGCCCTAAAACTCCCTTTGGAGATCATGCACACCTCTTTCACGACAAAGACATTTGCAACTGGGGCAGGCAAGTAGAAAGCTAATTGAAAGCATGAGGATACTGTGACCTGTTCCAAGCTACACTTTGAGTACACTGTGACGTCCCACATATTGGTACAAACCAATTTGAGCCCTTCATCCATATCTACTGTTTCAGGAAATGGTAAGCCCATCTACCTGGTCATCTGAACCCAAAACTAAGCATAGTTTCTGAATACCTCCCCCCGCCACCCGGCACACACACTATATTGCTTCCAACACTTTGGCTTAAGGGCTCTGTAATCAACCCAAGTTCTCCTTCTCAGGGCTGGCCCCCCAGCCCTAGCCAACACCACCATTTAACCCAGCTCTGTGTCTACCCTCCCAGAAAGTAGCTACGCTTCTGCTCCAGATGAGAAATGTGTCCTAACCACCATGCTTTCTCCCATACCATCTCAAGCATCATTACCGCCCAGAGAGCCTGTTGCTGTGTCCTCCCATGACATGAAATGACCCCAGACTGGGCCATGGTGATGGCGGGGCTCTGAACGTGAATGGTTACTGACCTCTCCCCTCAAGCCAGCCAGCGCGGCAGACAGATGTGCAAATTCCAAGCCGCTGCTGCTTTTGTACTGTTCCTCTGAACTACAGCCGGCTTCTCAGCGCCATGACTGTTTTCTCACCAGGGATGATAAAGGCTAATTCTTTTTTTAAAGTATATTTATTTATTTATTCATTTGAGAGAGAGAGAGAGAGAGGCAGATAGAGAGAAAGAATAGGCACATCAGGGCCTCCGACCACTGCAAACAAATTTCAGACACGTGCCCCAACTTGTGCATCTGGCTTTACGTGGGTCCTGGGGAATCAAACCTGGGTCCTTTGGCTTTGCCGGCAAGCACCTTAACCGTTAAGCCATCTCTCCAAGGCTAATTCTTGTGTGCATCAGAGTCTGAAGAAGTCAGATAACTCCTCTCACAAAACAGGGACCGAGAGGCTTCCTCTTTGCAATTCCATCATCTCAAAGGCTTGTTAATCCACATCTTCCAGGCAGGAAAGGTGAAAGGCTGGCATGGAGAAGACACAACCCTCTCTTTACAGCCTCAGACCAGAAGTGACCTAGGACTATATTTGCAGCCCATTGCCTAGAGTTAGTCACAGAAACCCATGTGCCTGCCCTGCGGCCAGGGAAGACAGGAGACATGAATATTCAATTAGCACTAATTAATATTATTTATAATTATTTTAGGAAGCTAAACATTAACTCTAGGGTTTGAAAGAGCTGAAAAATATTTGGGCTGATTTAAGAGTCACAGATATATGCATCTAATCATTGGAATAGCACTTGTGGGAGGCATGGGGAGATGGCGCAGTGGGTAAATGATTGTTGCAGGGACCTCAGTTCAGATCCCCGGTACCCACATAAAAGCCAGACATGGTAGTATGCACCAGTAATCCTGGTGCTGGGGAGGCAGAGGCAGGAGGGTTTACTGGAACCTAGCCAGAATCTAGCAGAATCAAGTACTCACAAGGCTGAGGTAGAAGGATCTCTGTGAGTTGAGGCCATCCTAGGCCACAGAGTGAGTTCCAGGTCAGCCTGGGACCCTGCTTCAAAAAACAAACAAGCAAACAAACAAACAAACAACAAGAACAAAAACAAAAACGCAACACTCGAGCAGAATCAGTAAACTCAACACTTAGTGAGAATTCATGTTTCAAAAGCTGAAAAGGGGTGGCTGGAGAGAGGGCTTAGCAGTTAAGACACTTGCCTATGAAGCCTAAGGACCCATCCCCCAATGTCTATGTAAGTCAACTACATAGGGCTGCACATGCATCTGGAGTTCATTTGCAGTGGGTAGAGGCACTGGCTCACCTGTTATCTCTCTCTCTCTCTCTCTCTCTCTCTCTCTCTCTCTCTCTCTCAAATAAATAAATAAAATAAAAAATTTAAACCTAAGTTGAAGAATAATCAAGTAAGACACCTGACATCAACCTCAGGCCTCTGCACACATGTACCCCCCCCACACACACACACTCATGCATACCATACACGCATACAAAAATGTGTGGCTCGTGCCTAGGAATTACCTGTAGGAAGCTACCCCACATATAAAGAGTCTGCTTTTTGTAAGATGTTCCCTGATAATGAAATGGTGGTTTGTGTATTTGTAGGGGAAGGCTGAGTCATTATTGACTGTCTGACAAAGCAGCAGAAAAAAAAATACAGATATTCTGAAAAGTTCATTAAAACACACACTTAAATACACCAAGACGACTTGTGTGACTCTCCTCCCACCTGCAGTATAATTAAATAAAGTTTTATCTAACCATTTTTTACTTGTGTGCATTAAGGACTACAAGACTTTACTATACCCTTCTCTGTCAGTACTGATCGAGTTTTCTCATAGTGCCACATGGACATCAGCGAACAGAAGATGAGAAGTCAGATCTGATACACAGTTGGGCTGATGCTCGGGTTTCTAAAGATCCCTGAGTGGCCACAGCTCTTTGGGGCCTCGGGTTCACAACTGGATGGCTGGGGCAATTGCCTAGTGGTTAAGGCACTTGCTCACAAAGCCTGCTGGGCCAGTTTCAGTTCCCCAGTCATCCACATAAAGTTAGATGGTCATTTGTTTGCAGTGGCAGGAGACGCTGGTGTGCTCCCCACACACAATGTGCACGTATTCTTTCAAAAAATATTCACAATTGGAGACAGGAAAATTTCATGCCTATGTGATCCTGTCCATATGTAGGGAGTGATAAAGACACAGAGAGGAAGGGGTAGGAGAGGAGAGAGGAGTAAAAGCCTTTAAAAGAGCACAAAATCCAAATGAATGAGTGGAATAGCTTATATTGGAAGCATACACACCACCAGGCTCCACCTAGATACGGTCTCAGCTCAAGTTCTCAAATGTAACGTGGCATAAGAGCCACCTGGAAAACCCCAGGTGATCTGTAACCCCAGATCAATGTGTTAACAAATCAGGCCAGGCAATTTTAGCAAGACTTTGTCTCAACATAAAGCATGGAGGGATGGATGGGGATAGCTCAGTGGCGGAACACTTGCCTCGTGTGTGAGATTCAATCCCCCTGAAGGAAATAAAGAAAAGAGTCACCTAGCGGGGTTGTTAAAACTCTGCCCCCGCAGTGACTAGCATGTTTCCAGGTGATGCTGTGGCGGCAGCTCTGGGGCTATGCGTCAAGGGCCACTGGTTAAGGAGGGAGGGGGGCTGGAGAGATGGCTTAGCGGTTAAGCACTTGCCTGTGAAGCCTAAGGACCCCGGTTCAAGGCTCAACTCCCCAGGGCCCACATTAGCCAGATGCACAAGGGGGCACATGCGTCTGGAGTTCGTTTGCAGTGGCTGGAGGCCCTGGCGTGCCCATTCTCTCTCCTTCTCTCTATCTGCCTCTTTCTCTGTCTGTCGCTCTCAAATAAATAAATAAAAATAACAACAAAAAAAAAAAAAGAAGGAGGGAGGTTTCCAGTTTCATCAGATCATCTATGTTTTCAAGAGAAATTGGATTCTGGGTTTACCTATGTAAACTCCTGCAAATGTTTAAATACTAGCAACAAATTGTTATTTTTAAAATTGTTTTACTGACAACTTCTATACTTACAATAAACCATGATCATTTCCTCCCCTCCCCTACTTTTCCCTTCACAACTCCATTCTCCATCATATCCCCTCCCTCTTTCTGTTAGTCTCTCTTTTATTTTGATGTCATCATCTTTTTGTGCTATTATGAGGGTCTTGTGAAGGTATTGCTAGGCACTGCGAGGTCATGGATATCAAGGCCAATTTCTGTCTGAACAGTTGCATTGTAAGGAGCTGTACCCTTCCTTTGGCTTTTACATTCTTTCTACCACCTCTTCCGCAATGGACCCTGAGCCTTGGAGGGTGTGATAGAGATGTTTCAGAGCTCAGCACTCCTCCATCACTTCTTCTCAGCACTATGTTGCTTTTTGGGTCATCCCAGTAGTCACTGCCATCTGAAAAGAGAAGCTTCTCTAACCAAAAGTGAGAGTAGCATTAATATATGAATATGAACATTAAGTGTAGTGCTTTCAGGGCAGTTTGGTGAGAATAATATATACATTTAGCAGAACAAGAGCAGGCTTTATACCCCGAAGGCTCATGACCTCCCCTGCCATAGGCTTTTGATTAGGTTTTCAGTACCAGGCACCTATTCCCTCCCATAGAGCAGGCCTTCAGTCCAATTAGAGAGCAGTTGGTTTTCCCCAGAGCAGATATGCCACAATTGCACTCGTTCAGTCATTTGGCCTGTCTGGACAAACTTGAGGCTTCCAGAGTCCACTGTTTTCACCACTGATGACTTCTGTCTCCAATATGGCTGCATGCAGTGCAGCTTTTTCCAGCTTTCAGTTGGCTAGTCGACAGGGAGGTTTTCAGCTCAGCACTAGCTTGGTTTCTCAGTGACCTGGCCACCCAAGCATGTGAAGTCTTCAGCACTAGGGTCTTACCATCTGTTCCTCATGGGAAACCAAGGACCTTGGCAATAGCCTGTAATGTTTTGGAGGGAACAGGAACCTCCCTGGCCAACAACTCACTGGAAGGTATCTCATCCCTGGCACTGAAATTTTTCTAGTAGCAATCTATGGCTTCGGGACTTGCCATTATCCAAAATAGTAGGCTTTCATATGTCTTATTTAGAATATCTTGAATTTGATTGACCCTCCCTCACCCTTTTCTTATTCAATTTCTTCCCCTGGCCTCACTTAGGCCATTCCACTCCCTGTAATCTGTTCTTCTTCTTACGTATATACAGTACCATCCCCTAAAGCCCCTCCCTTACTTCCCTCATTTATAGCCTCTTTGTAGCTTACTGGCCTCTGCTACTGACTTTTTGATCCAGCTCACATACAAGTCTAAACATTTGTAGCTAGGATCCACATATGAAAGAGAACATGTGACATTTGGCTTTCTGGGCCTGGGTTACCTCAGTTAGTATAATTCTTTTCCAATCCATCCATTTCCCTGCAAATTTTAAATTTTCAGCTTTCTTTACCACTGAATAGAACTCCATTGTGTAAATGTACCACATCTTTATTGGTCATTTATCTGTTGAGGGACATCTAGGCTGGTCCCATTTCCTAGCTATTGATTAGATTAGAGCAGCAATAAACATGGTTGTGCAAGCATCTATAAGGTAGCAAGAAGAATCATTAGGATATATGCTAGGAGTGCTATAGCTGGATCATATGGTAAATATATTTTTAGCTGTCTCAAGAACCTCCACACTGATTTTTTTTTTTTTTGTTGAAAATGCCTACTAAACCTCTGGATTGAAATTCTTCTCCTTCTACTATACCATGAATTCTAATGCTTGATCTTTTCATAGTGTCCCAGATCCTGAAATTCCCATTCATACCTTCCTATTAGCTTGTCTTTCTTTTTGTTGGAATGTATTAGGTCTTCTAGTTTAGATATTATGTTCTCTCCTTCATCAATTCTACTGGTGAGACTTTCCACAGAGTTTTTAACCGACTGACTGTGTTTTCCAGTGCTAGAATTTCTGCCTTGTTTTTCTTCAGTATGTCTATTTTCTTAATAGTGACCTCCTTCTTTCATTAAGCTGGTTTCCTATGTTCTCTTGGAATTCCCTCAGGAGTTTGTTTTCTTCTTTAATTCCTTTGTTTTCTTCTTTGATTTCTTTGATTACAGATAAAATCATTTTTTTTTAAATCTTTGCCAGGCATTTCATCTAAAACAGTCTCATTGGGGGCCATTTCTGATGGATTTATAATTTTTGATGGGATTGTATTGTCTTGATTCTTGTGTTTCTTATATTATAATTTTGTGATTTTTGTATCCTGAGTTGATTTGATGCTTGGGTTTTCTAATAATCTGCAGTGCTTTTAGATTTGGAAATCCAACTTTATGTACCTTCAGAGTAGGAGTTTAAGGTGCCAGGTGTAGCTCTTGTACTCCAGCCCCACCACAGAAGTAATCCTAGGTGTTGAGTTTGCCTGCTATCCAAGTATTCCAGTGGGCTGGGTGGAGCAATTTACTGGAAAATTCTAAAATTCAACAGAGTAATATATACACTCAATAAAAACCAGCACAGAGTATGCAAGTGTGGGGGTTGAAACAAACAGATAACCTCATAGATCCAAAATCCCTAAGGGTGTGTGTTGCTCTACACCCTTCATCATGTCAGCTGGAGGTTGAGATTTATGTTCTAAAATGGGTTCCACATCAACCTGGGTTTGAATCAGACCCTGCCTTTAGTAATGACAGAAGAAAAAAACAAAGGCCCTATGAATCTGAAAGCATCAAAGGCAACAATAGTCAACCCCCAAATACAGCTTAATTGAGAATAGTAAGGCCAACCAACAATATGTAACCCATAACCTGCCCTGACACTGAAAGAGAGATTAGCACTTTCAGTGCAGGTCTATGTACTTGCTTTTTTGTCAATCAGCCTCATTACCTTTTGTGGTGGCTTCAAATCTCACCAATGCTAAGTGCCCACCTTAATCCCTCCATGTTGTACTGTGAATGGTGTTCTAATCAGCTGTGCTGGATGCCCAGCCACTGGGAGCTGAATGTGTTCTCTGGAGGGTCGTGGTGCTTTTGGTTGGGGGATGGGAGAGTGCAGGAATCCTGGAGTTGTACCAGACCTGCTCAGCTGGCCCTGCCTGTGTCCCCTTCAGCAGCTCCTCTGCAGGTTTTGTGACTTTGTAAGGCAGCTTATGAGGTTGAAAAATCCCCTTGTTTGGTCTCTACTCCTGCAGCTGGGCACCAGGTGGGCACCCACATCCATGCAGGTCTGTGTGGATCTGGTCCGGGCCCAGGTCCGCAAGCTCCTTGGTGGGATTCTTGCAACAAATTATTTTTAAGACACTTGTGGGCTGGAACAACAGATAAATAAAGCACCTCATATTCCCTCCCTACCCATCAGGTAATCCTACTTTGTCCCTTGTTATTCTAAAAGCTATATTTGTCTCCAAACTGACCCACCCTTATAATTATATTAGCCTGACATTCCCAAAGCAGCCCCACAAAACCTTTTAAATGCTGCCAAGGATCATAGACTTGAAAGGCATAGATCTATTAGGATCATTGTTTTTTAAAACCATCAAGTCTAACTTATCATGTGTCTAAAGCTACAGGTCCCAGGTGGTATCATAACCACTGGTCAAGTATCTTTGACAGGCTATGTGTTGTGTCAGATACTAGTAATGCAGAGCTGGCAAGCCCCTGCCAGCTCTGGCCAGCCTGGGGTTATTGGAAAGGTAAGAGGACACGGAGCAGAAAAGAGAAACGCAAGCTGACATGACCCTAGGCTTTATCTGTTTCATATACATTGGGGTTCCATGAAGAAAAGCTCATTTGAAATGTTTCCTCTAGATGAACACCTGGTCATTCAAATAGACAATGAGGCAACAAACCCAAATGTTTTGTTTGTTTGGATAGATAGACCTCTGAGGACCAAACCCATCTCCATCAATGTAATCCAAGCTTTGGGGACCAAAATAATTGTTTCCAGTATGGAAAAGCCCAGGCTGTGTAAATATCAAGATATAATAGAATTATTTTATCCAGTTTGGAAGACATAGAATAAAGCTCATGACTTCTACCCTGATGTTATCCCAATCTATACTTCTATACTTCCTCTAGACGGGAAGCTCAGAGCTATGGTGATGAAAATACACATTCTAGACTGTCTGCTACAGGTATGTCTCAGGATTAAGTGAGCACGTGATTCCTGCTTTCTAGGAAGCAAAAGCTGATTTGGAATAATCGCCTAGAAAGCTATTCCAAGATTCTATTCCTGTGTCTAACTTAGGGGGGGTGGGTACCATGATAAATAGCCAAGGACATGTGGCAGCCAAGCGTGGAAGTGCTGTAACAAGTGGAAATGCTGTCTGGTCTGTTTGAAAGGGGAATTTGGCTAACTCCATGTGAACCATGGGATCCTGAATTATATAACTGCTCTTATCCATTTTAAATGGCTGGTTTCTATAGAGTGTTAGTTGTCACCTGTTCTTTCCCGTCGATGGAGATGCAGATCAAGGTGGCTATGGAGTTTAAATTCACAACAGGTGTCCTTAAACCACTCTCCACATTGCTAGAGCCTGGTTTCAAACAGAAACATCTGGCCTCCCTTGAAGAAGCACTTCTGTTAAAATTGCAAGAGCTCAGAGAGTGAGAACGTCAAGGCTCAGACACGTGAGTGAGCGGAGGGAGTAGACCTAGGTCAGCAAGTGGGGAGGAGTCAAGGTCACAGAACAGCTGAGGAGGAATAAGCTGGCTCGCTGGTCTCAGAGTCCTGCACAGAAGCCAGATGCTGGGCACAGATGGAACTACCTCTCCAAGCTGTCCTTCCTTCCCTCCCTCAGGGCAGAGACTCCCTCACCAAACACGCTGGGAGATGTGCCTTCAAGTAGAAGAAGGGAAGGACCACCTTGGCAACGCCACCCTTGAAGGAAGTTCCTGAGGTTAAAGTGACATTCTGTGAGCCACAGTCACTGTTCTCATTGTGTCCAACTTGATGGGAGAGATGGAACAAAACAAAAAACAAACAAAAAAGCATCTGTTGTTATCAGAGGATGTCCAGGGAGAAAAATCATAATTTGTAATGAATCTTTAACCTATTTAACGTAATTAAAGATCGACTCCATATGTGAGAGCCGTGTCTTGGTCTCTTTACTCTCCTAATTAATCCCTCCACTGCCGGGGACTGGCTTTACCTGGGGCACATGCTGCTGGGCTCTTCTACCTTTTTGATCACTGCAAAGCTCATGATGCCTCCTAGAATTTGCTTCCCCCCAAATGATGAAAGGGTGTTGCTTTTGGCACGTCTCCAATCATCTCCTTACTCCAAACCAGTTCCTCCCTGCGCCCCCCCCCAAGCTCCCATCCCAACTCTTCTGTTTGATGAGTCAGCTTGCCTCTCTCCCCAAGGGTGCTAGCTCCCCATCTTCTTAAATACAGATTACAATGAAAAGATAACATGCTGAGAATATCTTAAGCCCAGAATTTAAAGACATTAGGGGGGAAAAAAAAAACACGTGAGGCTGTTGATTTCAAAATATTAAAATATAAAAGGCACACATTTTTCTTCAGTTCCCCTCAGAAATTCTACTTATAAGGAGTTATCCTGTGCTTATAATTACAAATATGCTCAAAAATGTGTGTATAATACAGCATAGCATTTTGGTAGTATCAAAACCAGAAACAAGCAAAGTGTCTGTCGCTAGGGGGATCCTCCAGATGAAATTTGCTCCTGTCATATGTTGGAAAACTGCTCTGCTGTTCAAAAGACCAGGGAAGCTTCCTGTTAAGTGATCTGAGGTGGTCTGTAGGACACATGGTTAAGTGAGAAAGGCAGGGAGTGGAACAGCACCTAAATAATAGCCATAGACACTTTTAACTAAAATGAGATAGATTCCACACATGTGTGGACAGAGCACCTCAGTAATGGTGCATAAGAAAAGCAGTAAGAAGCATCGTCTTCCGCGAAACAGAACAGAGGGCTGGGGTGAGGGAAGGAAGGCATGTTATGATCTTTCTAATGATTTGAATTTGTGAGCTTTGTGTGTGAATCACTCTCACAAAAGCAATCCATTGATAATTAACCAATATGTATGGTCCTTGGGAAGGAGTATAGCTAACGGAACTAAGATTCCAGTTCCATAAGACTAATGCTCTACGTTCCACTTTGCAGAGTTTCTGATAAAATCCTTAAGTGATAGCATCAGGCGAATATTCAGCTAGTGGTAGTCCCAAGTTCCAGTAAATGTTTGACACACTAAGGACACAAACTGAGGAGTTCAGAATCCTCTAGAAATCTTTGCCTGAGATCACATGTTGATCTCAGACACAATTCCAAGCTAGGAACCAGCGGAGCGGGAGGTGGGGGGAGTAAGGCAGGGAAAGTTGGAAACAATGCCAGGTATTACTTCTGTCTGTGAAGGGATCTATGGCTGGGTAGACCATAGCTTCAATAGAAGCTGCCTGGCCAGTGATGACTGCCTCCATGCAAGGTTTTCAAAGGAACCAATCTCAGGAAGCTCATCAGAGAGACAGAAGAATCACCCACATACCTCCCTCTTGCCTTCATCACCACAGTTAAGTTTGCTCCACAGTAAGGTAAGGACCCATCAGTCTGAGTTGCATCAGCTGACTTCTGCATCGTATCCAAGTCCAGGAGAGGTGGGAGGAAGTTTGAACCAGTCATATAGCTCCACAGACAATAGGACCACATGGATCCACAGGGACTCTGGAGGCCATGGCAATAGCTGGAACAGAGCAGGCAACTTGGGGCCCAGCAGACAGGATGGCCCAAAAGAATACAAGGAGAAGCCTGGTGTGGTGGCGCACACCTTTAATCCCAGCTCTCAGGAGACAGAGGTAGGAGGATTGCTATGAGTTCGAGGCCACCCTGAGACTACATAGTGAATTCCAGGTCAGCCTGGGCTAGAGTAAGACCCTACCTCAAAAAGAAAACATAAAATAAAAAACAAGGCTATGAGGAGACCCATAAGGTATGCCTGCTGCAATAACAAGAAGATTTTATTTTAAGTACTTTTGTCTAAAGGGGAAAACTGACATACCTCAAAATAAATAAAACATAAATAAATAACTGAATAAATACCAGGTGCTTTTAAAGAGATACCTACTGTATTAGTTTTCACTATGAAGTACCACTCTGAATTTAAGACTTTGGGACTTAAAACAAGAATTCATTCACTATTACCTGTGTATCATAAGTTCACTGGGGGCTAGATGGACTAAAAGAACTATATTTTCATGTTTGGGGATGTGCAGGATAGTCAGCCCATGTTAGTGGTCAGCTGAGGGGTCTCTTATCTCCTACTAGGCTGGCCCAGTCTTCTTCATACGGTGGTAGATAGTTTGACAATGTTCCCAAGGGTAGCAAGGAAGGACAAGACCCAATGCCAATGCATTAACGTGGTAATGTCTGGTGGGTGAAAGCCAGCCAATTCAAGGATGAAAAGTCAAATTCACGTCTTGCTAGAAGAGTATTGTATTGTGAAGGCTTATGCATACAGGGATGAGAGGATTATGTAGCCATTTTGCAATCTGCCACATCTGCCCAGGACCCTGACAACCCAGTGGAGCTCACCATCTTCACTTTCCCTAAACAGGGGTGAAGAAAACAGTTTTATTTATTATTTGACAGAGAGAGAAATAGGCAGGGAAAGAGAGAGACACATAGAAAGAGAATGGATGCACCAGGGCCTCCTGCCACTATAAATGAACTCCAGACACATATGCCACTTTGTGTATCTGGCTTTACGTGGGTGCTGGGGAAATTGAACCCAGGCCATCAGGCACTGCAAGCAAGCGCCTTTAACCACTGAGCCATCTTTCCAGCCTGAAAATAGTTTTCTCGTTGTCTTCAGCACATCAGTCAGTTTTCTGTTTCCTCCAAGTGACTACTTCAGGCATTTTCACAGAGAGCTGGGAAACTTAAAGCAGGCAGCCCTCACACTTCTCCACAAGATCCTGAAAATTCACAACTGAGTCATTCAACCAGATGTTCAGAACGCATGACCTCATGCTGAACTCAATAGCAATAAACAGTTAGCGGATGATTATTTACACCAGTATTATTACTTATGCTCATTCTTTCTGATGGAATAACGAACATCCCGGCAATTTGTGCAGAATTTTATGAGAAACCTATTGTAAGTCGTCTGAAAATTACGAAAATGCCATCGCTACCAAGAGCCTAACTTCTCTGGACCATATGATGAAAAAAAAAAAACAAAACCCACAATCTTCTGTTGTGGAATCACTAGGCAGAGACGTCAAGGTTTACCATCATCTTGAGAAGGTTTGGTGAGGTTAGTAGTCTAATGCAAGTCTTTCCCACCCCCCCCCTTTCGGCACTAATTTCTTGCAATCTAAGTAAACTGCTCCCATGTGCTTGAGTCCTGGAAAAGGACCATGGTATGAGTAGTCAGGTATCCCATAATATAGTTCACTAAAATCATAGAAATCCCTCTCCAATTCTTTTGTTGTTGTTGTTGTTTGTTTGTTTGTTTGTTTGTTTGTTTGTTTTTGCTGGTTTTTTGAGGTAGGGTCTCACTCTAGCTCAGACTGATCTGGAATTCACCATGTAGTCTCAGGGTGGCCTTGTACTCATGGTGATCCTCCTACCTCTCTGCCTCCCAAGTGCTGGGATTAAAGGCATATGCCACCACTCCCAGCTGTTTTTTGTTTTGTTTTGTTTTGTTGTGGGGTTTTGTTTGTGTGTGATTTTCCTCTCCAATTTTAAAAATGGACATATCTATTAAACCATTATGCTAAATAATCACTTATCATAAGTTGTTATAAGTAAAATCATACAAGATTTAGAATACCATTGAAAAGAACACTCCTAAGTACAGTTACCTAACTAGCTGATGTGATTTCTCATGTCTCTTTAGAACTTTGACCTTGAGCAAAATCATTTTGCCCAAGTCTCCCATTCTGAATTTCTCCTAGGGCAGTTTTTCGTTAAGCCCGTTGCCTAGGTGACCTATCTATATCAGAATTACCATAAAGAAGAGGGACCCAAATGCAGATTCCCAGGCCCCTGTTTCAGCTATTCTGATTCAAAGGGGGTTGAATGAGAGCATAATATATTGTTTCAACAACTTTCTCTTATTTGAATGTCCACTAACATTTGAAAAATACCTCCTGGAGTTTTTTTTTTTTTGTTTTGTTTTTTGGTTTTTTTTTTTAGTAGCTTTAGTAAGGTGGCAAGTTTTTATGGAAGAGTTATGTGAAAAGTGCTTGTAACTGTTTTCCTTTTAGACTTTGGTCTATATAGACTTTTGCAAGATTAATTTTTATTATCACTTCCTTTAGTTAGCATACAAGATAATGGGCTTTGTTATGACATTTTCATACATATTTATTATTACATTTTGTTCATAGTCACACACACCCCTTGCAAGATCAACTTCATTGACTGTGAAAAGGTTACCAAGTGATTGAGGGAAGGACACTATATAGTTTCAAGATATTTTTTCCTCTGTTTCTTCCCTAAATCTAAGTGGCAAGAAAAAAACAGGGTGAAGGATCAATCTTCTAAGAGGCTATGCTGGAAATGGTCTTTCCAACTGCTACCTTGGTTTGAAAGTATTTCTTTTTTAAAAAAATTATCTATTTATTTGCAGAGAGAGACAGAGAGGGAGAGAGAGAATGGACATACCATGGCCTACAGCCACTGCAAATGAACTCCAGATGTATGCACCACCTTGTGCATCTGCTTCTCGTGGGTACTGGGGAGTGAAACCCAGATTATTAGGCTTTTCAGGCTAGCACCTTAACCACTGAGCAATCTCTCCAACCCCTGAAAGTATTTCTTATGCAGCAGGGATTTCTTCTTTAGTAGTAGTACTCATATACCTCCCGGAAACATTGATCAATCACTTGATTTTTTTTTCAGCAAGTTTTTGAACAAATACACACACACATATACACACACACATATATATAGTCATGCACTTGGACCACAGTTGGTCAAAATCAATTGTGTATCATAACCTCCTGGGTAATTCACTTGGAAGCCCGTGATGTATATTTTCATGGGATTACAGGGATTCAGAAACATCATCAGACTTGATCATGCACCTTAATCCCATTCCACAAGCTTAGTGCTAAAAACTACATGCAATGACTTCCTAAGAAGATAATTCATAATGTCTTCTCCAATAAGAAATGTTGGCTCCTACAGCCACTCCAGAACCCAGACATAGAAACTTAGAGCAAACCAAGTGTCCATAGCTCAAGATTTCAAACATATTTCTCTCACATCCTTCACGAGTTAAATTCGCATCCCACTGGGAGTAGGAAACAGAAGGAAGACGTTATTTCCTAGGGTTCTAGCCTCAACAATAGCATTATCTACCACCTCCACAGGATGTCAGGTACATTCATGGATTTTGTGACCAAACCACCTGGATCCAAATCCCTACTGTCTATTAGTTACTTTTCTCAGTACTTTGCAAAAGTACTTGATGAAGGGAACTCAAAGGAGGGTTCAGTTTGGCTCATTGGTTGAGAGTTAACAGTCCAGCACAGAGGCGGGAAAGTACCGTCCGACTGCATCTGCGTGGATGGTGGAGCGTTCACGTGAGTATTCATCAGCTTCTTTCTCACCACTTGTTCAGTCTGGGAACTCGGTATGTATTCATGGTGGATCTCCCAAACTCTGTTAAACCTCTCTGGAAACACACTCACGGGCATGCCCACAAATAGGTCCTCTCGATCATGAAACCTAGTCAAATTAATAATGAACTTTAACTACCGCATTTATCATCTTATATTCAATTAAAGTGGGAAAGTATACAAACTCTCCCAGCCCATTTTCTTTTAAAAAATAGTTTGGAGGGCTGGAGAGATGGCTTAGTGGTTAAGACGTTTGCCTGCAAAGCCAAAGGATCCCAGTTTGATTCTCCAGGAACCACGTAAGCCAGGTACACAAGGGGGCGCATGCGTCTGGAGTTCATTTGCAGTGGCTGGAGGCCCTGGAATGCCCATTCTGTCTCTCCCTCTCTCTATCAAATAAATAAATAAAAATAAAGTTAAAAAACGTTAAAAATAGTTTTGAAACATTTATTTATTTATTTATTTATTTATGAGAGAGGGGGGAGGCAAGAAAGAGGATGGGTATTCCAGGGCCTCCAGCCACTGCAAATGAACTCCAGACACCTGCATCACTTTGCGCACCTGGGTACTGGGGAATCAAGCCCAAGCAAGCCAGCACCTTGACTCTCTGAGCCATTTCTCTAGCCTCCCCAACCCATTTTATTACCCATAAAATAAAGACTCAGTCTCAGAACTTGTTCAGATCTTTGGATGGACAAGATCAGAAGACCCAATTCAGCTTAAATGATAAAGGCACACATTTTGTCAAAAATTCTGAAAGTCAGCTAGACTTTAATTGAGGCTTAATTTGGCTACTCAATGAAGTCAACAAAGTCCCAGCTCCTTTCTCTTTTTCTTTACCAACTTCTTTGTTGCTGATTCCCTGAGGCTTCCACATTCACATTGATCATGATGAATATTGTCTCTATAGGTATTTCTTTTTTCTTTTTTTAAAAATTTATTTGTGAGATGAGAGAGAGAGAATGGGTACACCAGGGCCTCCGGACATTGCAAAGGAACCCCAAACACATGCGCCACCATGTGCATCTGGCTTATGTCAGTTCCTGGTAATTGAACCTGGGTCCTTTAGGCTTCACAGGCAAGTGCCCTAACTGCTAAGCAATCTCCCCAGCCCCTCTATAGGTATTTCTGTAGAAGGTCTAGTATCCCCCTAGAATATTTCTCCTGAAAGCTAATTGCTTCACTAGGTCACATGATCATCTCTGAACTAATGACTATTACAAGGAGAAAAGGAATTGCTGATTGGCTGATATCTACCAGCATCTACCCTTAGAGATAGGCACGAGGCCCATTTCTCCTATAATACAAGGATGTCCATCAGAGCCAATGAAAATCTGGATAGTATTATTAACAGGAAGGGAGAGAAAAAGCTGGGTGGTCTGAAACAAAAACCACTCCCTTACCCTATTCATAAGGAATCTGTGAGGATCACACAGAATAAGTAGTCCGCATAAAACATCAATGGCTGGCACATGGTAAACACTCAATAATAGCATCTTGTGGTTATTACTATTATTGGGATTGCTGTCAGCATCAATTAGTTGACCCTATGCATGACGATGTTATTAAGGTCTAAATATTACCAAGCTGGTACAGGCATCTGCTTCTCATTTGTGGAGATGAAGGGAGGGATGTCACTCTTAAATCCCACTGAAGCACGCTTTTCTTGGCCACATGTGGTTAAAAGTAAATGGCTCAGCATGACAAGCCATGAAGATTCTAGAAAAATCCCATTGCTTTGCCTTGCTCATAAAGCCATATCTCACAAAAATGGACTCCTTTATACCACTCCTAGATACATGCCATAACAGAGTTCCATCTCTCATAATTGCATCCTGGAATTACCATGAGAACAGGACCTGCACAGTGGAGAGCTGTGTTGACTTTTCTAATTCGTTCTTAAGAATGTGAGGAATGGGGGGGGGGAGGGGGTCAGTAGAAACACTAACCTCTGAGAGGCACTGCCTTTTATCGCCACACCTTTGAGTTGCCTTAACCTTTTATTTATTTATTTTTTGAGGCAAGCCCAACAGACTGGCCTTTTTCAAATGTGAGAGAGCAAGAATAAGAGTGAGAGAGAGAGAGAGAGAGAGAGAGAATTGGAGCGTGAGGGCCTCCAACCATTTTAATTGAACTCCAGACTCGCGTGCCACCCTGTGTGCATGTGTGATTTTGCATGCTTGCATCACCTTGTGTTACAGTCAGGTTCGCATTGCTGGCATAAATCACCTGACCAAGAGCAGCTTGTGGGGGGTGGGAGGAGTTTTATTTTGGCTTATAGGCTCGAGGGGAAGTTCCATGATGGCAGGAGAAAACAATGGCATGAGCAGAGGGTAGACATCACCTCCTCACCAACATCAGGTGGACAACAGCAACAGGGGAGTGTGTCAAACACTGGCAAGAGGAATATAATATCTATAATATCCATAAGCCTGCCCCCAACAATACACTCCCTCCAGGAGGCATTAGTTCCCAAATCTCCATCAGCTGGGAACCTAGCATTCAGAACACCTAAGTTTATGGGGGACACATGAATCAAACCACCACACCTTGTACATTTGGCTTACATGGGATTTGAAGAGTTCAACCTGGGTCCTTAGGTTTTGCAAGCAAGTGCCTTAATTGCTAAGCCATCTTTCCAGCCCAACTTTTTATTTTTAAAAATATTTTATTTATTTATTTGAGAGAAATAGGCAGAGAGAGAGAGAGAAAAGGTGGGCCAGGGCCTCCAGCCACTGCAAATGAACTGCACACTCATGCACCACCATGTGCATCTGGCTTACGGGGGTACTGGGGAATTGAACCTGGGTCCTCAGGCTTCTCAGGCAAGCACCTTAACTGATAAGCCATCTCTCCAGCTTTTGAGTTGCTTTTATAGACTACAGTGAGGAGAGTACGGGGCTATATGTGGGTGCATTTGGGCAAGTTATTTGTCATCACTCATGTCCAAACATTCTGGTTAAGAACACTGTCCCCTTGATACCTAATCAAACAAAAACTGTACTGAGTTAGACAAAAGCAAGGATTCCTATGGGACTGCTGGGGGTATCTCCTCACGTGACCTCTGTTCCAGTTTGGGCTTCCTTTTCTAGCATATGCAAATATTGGGGTAAAGTGTGACGTAACACTTTTCTGCAACTCACTTAACCACGAATAGAGTCCTAGCATCCATACTCCAGCAGTTATTTATTTAGTTGAAAAAGTGAACAGCAGGGCTGGAGCAGTGGCTTAGTGGTCAAGGCACTTGAATGCGAAGCCTAAGGACCCAACTTCAATACACCAGAACCCACGTAAGCCAAACACACAAGGTGACACATGATCACAAGGTCATACATGTGCTAAAGGTAGAGCATGTGTCTGGAGTTTGATTGCAGTGGCTAGAGGCCCTTTCTCTCCCTATCTGCCTTTCTCTCTCTCAAATAAATAAAAATGAAATAAAATAAAATAAAAATAAAAGCATTTCTTATAAATATGTCCATATCCCTGGATATAAATTACAATAAATGCACTATAAAGGGTACAAGCATTATCAAAATATGCACTCCATAGAAGGAAAATTCTACATATTTCTTCTTTACCTGTCCTTAAAAAAAGCCAGTCTTTTAAAAACATATTTTATTTTATCGCCTCTCCAAAATGAAATGACTAATAATAAAATGATACCATATTTGGGAATTCTAGAATTAAATTCTCATTAACCAAATGAAACAATCACAAGCAGAGTGTACCATGTTTCAATGTTGTCAGAAAGGTTACACATCTGTCACAAACATGATGTCACTTTACAAATTAAAGCAATGGAAGCAGTAAGTACAATATGTTAGCTCCTGTTGGATTAAGCAAAATAACAAAGAACAGGGTTTAGAAAATAACATTCCTTTCATTAGAAAGAAATCTGCAAAGACCAGTGAACAGAAAAGAAGAGGCATTGATTCTGACACCCTAATTTAATTCAGGTGTATAATAATCCAAAGAGGTCTACAGATTTAAAATTATCTATGGGTAATAAAGTAAGGTAAACCACTTTTGTAAAAAGTTTATCTTGATTACAAATAAGGGAGAACCTCAAATAAGACAATGGGATGGAAATCAAAACTGATGTATTGGTAAATGTGTATGTGCATTGAAAACTCCATCTTTCAGTCTGGTCTAAATTATTCAGCCCAGCATTTTTTATCCTAGCACATTAGAAACAGATAAGATGTAAAATTTAAATGACCACAGGCAAACACATGGCAGAATGCACTCTTAACAATGAAAAACTGATACGTTTCCCCAAATGTTCTTTTTTTTTTTTTTTCCAAGGTAGGGTCTCACTGTAGTCCAGGCTGACCTGGAAGGGTCAGGGTGGCCTTGAACTCACGGCGATCCTCCTACCTCTGCCTCCCGAGTGCTGGGATTAAAGGCGTGCGCCACCACGCCCGGCTTCCCCAAATGTTCTTTACAGGCACCACTAAGCCTCTGACATAGTCCAGTGAGAAGTCTTAGAGAAGAATGGAGATAGCATTGGTCCATTCACTTTCTCATGGTCTGTCTTTTTTTTTTATTAAGGTGAATTCAACACATTACAAATATTTATCTCCACACACTGTTGAGACTATTCTTGCTTCTTGTTGGGACCTCCAACTGTGATGGGATGTTATTTTGAGGGGTTCAAATGCAAACCCAAAAACCTGAGCTCGTGTCCACTTTACCAAAGAATTGAAATAAAACTTATCAGTCAACATATCACTGTGCTTGCCCATGGGGCTCATGACTATATCCACCCAACTGACGTAAACAAGATAATGTCATAGACACAACACAAAACAAAAGAGGAAGGGCACAAGAAGGTGTGACATGGCTGGAACCAGGAAGATGGTACTAATTTAATTAGAATACTATGTGTCATTGCTGGGACAAAAGACCCAACCAGAAGTACCTTATGGAAGCAAAGGGTTTATTTCCCATTTACAGTCTCAAGGAAAAAGTTTTTATTTAAATATTTTTATTTATTTATTTTCAAGCAGAGAGATAGAAGACAGACAGAGAGAATAGGTGTGCAAACAAACTCCAGACAACACATGTGCCACTTTATGCATCTGGCTTTATGTGCATATTGGGGAATCTAATCCAGGTCATTAGGCTTTGCAGGCAAGCACCTTAACCACTGAGCCATCTCTCCAGCTCCTCAAAGGGAAGTTTTATCCTGGTAGGGAAGGCCTGTCAGGAGCAGGTGTCATATCTTCATCAGCAGGGAGGAAGCAGCAAGAGGGGATCAGTGCAGTAAGCGGGGCTGGACAAGAATGCCCTGTGCTGGTTGGAATCAGGCATCCTCCCATAAAATTGTGTGTTCTGAATGTTTGGTTCCCCAGCTGGTAACAGTTTGAGAGGTGGAGACTTGCTGGAGCAGGTGTGTTGCTGGGGGTGGGCTTTGGGATGTTATATCCAGCTCCCCCTTGCTACAGTTTTGTTCACTCTTGCTGCTGTTTTCCACCTTCTGTGGTAGAGGAGATGTCCAGCCTCTGCTCATGCCATGCTTTTCCCTGCCATCATGAAGCTTCCCCTCAACACTGAAAGCCAGAATAAAAACTTTTCTCCCATCTCTAGACGCCAGGTGTGGTGGCGCATACCTTCTTTAATCCCAGCCCTTGGGAGGCAGAGGGTGGAGGATCACTGTGAGTTTGAGGCCAGCCTGAGACTACATAGTGAATTCCAGGTCAGCCTGGGTTAGAGCGAGACCCTACCTTGAAAAAACAAAAAAAGAAAAAGAAAGAAAGAAGCTAGCCCCAACCTTTAGAGTTATGTTCATCTTAGGAGCTCAAAAAACCACAGGTGTCTCAATCTCTTCTCCATCCACCGACACACTGTGTCAGTGTTGTGGACACCAGAAGTCATTCAGCCCCCAGCTGATCAGAAGTCTGTGGCTTCATTTACCCTGGTGACAAGCAAGGAGATGGAAACAGGCCATAAAGATAGCTGCTTTTTCATTTGCACGCCTTCATTCGTTTTGTATTGGGAAAATATACAGCCTAGAAGAGCGATAAATAAGAAGCTAGAAACAGATTGAGGGGATGGTGATACCATTGCAAATAACCGTTACGTCTTCATCAGTACCCTGATGTGGAACCTTTATAATTGCCAAAATATATTTATCTCTTCTCGAGCTACACATCTTGTATATCACCAGCTGAAACACAGTGACCTCAACTTTCCCAAAATGTCTACAAAGTTTCTGGTCCATCGGCTTAAATCTGGCTGCAGTGCCTTACAGTGGATGCTGCCATTTCTCTTCTGACCTGAGGCAAAACTGACCATCTTGATTGCATGTTTCCATCTGCTTTCATCCTTATGCAAGTCTTCCAGGTAGGCTGGAATTCAATGGCAGAATTCAGCCTCACTTCTCAACTTCCCAGTTGAGTCCCTTTGTGATTTATACTATGAAGTGGGGAGGTGCAGGAAGTGGAGTATGCCACCTCCACATCACCTCACTTCAAAGATAACCCAAACTGTATTGTATATATGTAAGTAGAAAGATTGAGATGGGGAGGGGATATGATGGAGAATGGAATTTCAAAGGGGAAAGGGGGGGGGGGGTACTACCATGGGATATTTTTTATAATCATGGAAAATATTAATAAAAATTGAGAAAATTAAAAAAAACAAAGATAACCCAAACTGACTCACAACTAATTTACTTACCCTCCTCATTAGAGGAAAACATGTATGTTTGAAATGATGGAGCAGATGCTGGCGATTTGAAAGGATGTAACACACACGTTGTTGAAAAGAGACGTGTGGAGGCCAGAAGCTTTGATTTGAAAGAAAGAAACAGCAAGACGATGTCTTAATGGGAGCGAATCGGATTTGGATCCCTACTGGGCACACGAAGAAGAAAGGATAGATTTGTAACAAGAAAGAAAAAATGAAAAACAACAACAAAAATCTGCTGAGTGGGGCTGAAGAGATGGCTCAGCGGTTAGGCGATTGCCTGTAAAGCCTAACGACCCAGGTTCTATTCCCCAGTACCCAAGTAAAGCCAGATGCACAAAGTAGTGCATGCATCTGGAGTTTGTTTGCAGCAGGAGTAGGCGCTGGAGTGCCCATTCTCTCTCTCTCTCTCTCTCTCTCTCTCTCTCTCTCCTTGCAAATAAATTAATATTTAAAAAAATTTGCTGAGGGCAGAGATAATTTTGCCTCTTTACAACGCTGCCCAGGCCTCATTCTGAATAGTGTGATCCCACCCCCCAGCCTTGCCACATTACGGCTCGCAGCCACGCATTAGGCTAAGTGGGCTACGTGTCCATCTCATTTACTCTTCACCAGCATAGCTATTTTGCCAAGTGGGGATGGGACACATGGTTCAGCCATGGGGAGCTTAACTGTTATTATGATGCCATTTTCAGAATCAGAAAGTGAGGCTAGAGAGAGAGAGAAGTGACTTATCCAATGCCACACAGCCACTGAGATACAGTGGAGTTGAAAATAGGCATCAGCCAAATGGCCTGTCAAGAATGGGACCACTATAGCATCTGTCATTGTTGCAGTTAACTCCATGCTGCTGGGATGAACATGCAAAGTAGACACAATTCGAGGGAGAAATGGGACTTATTTCAGGCTGACAGATCCATGGAAAGTTCCATAGTGGTGGAAGAACTGGTTCCCTTTAACAGATCCATGTAGAGAGAGAAAAAAACACCACTAGCACCACCAAAAGCAAGAGCCAGAAACCAGCAGCCCAACAGCAAGAACCCAGGCAGAGCTCAAGCGCTCAAGTACTCTGCATATCTTAGGCTGGAATTCAGATCTGCCCCCAAACACACCTTTGGGCTGGACCCCAAGATCCAGTGACACCTCGTCCAGCCAAGTGGCTGGAACTCCATGTTACCACCTTTACTCAAACCCCTGAGTCTATTGGGGCCATACATTCAAACTACCATAGTCATCAATTATCTTTAAAGAAGTAATCTGACCTAACCATGCACTGGGATGCTAAGAAAAAAGTGAAAAGACAGAAACAAAACCATATCCAATAATAATAAAAGAAATATCAAGTGGTTGGAGGGAAATCCTGAACTTGGAGTTAGACAGCCCAGTGATTTGGTTCTGGGTTTTACTGTTCAATTATTTGACAAATACAACATGGCTTTTCTGGACTCTAGAGTTTATAAACAATATAATGAGATATTGAGTGAGGCTTTCTATTGCCCAGAATTGATGACAGGCCACAGAGGAGAAGACAAAGTGACACTCTTGAGAATGTGGTTTCCTGACTTCACTTTGTATTCTCACGTCCACAAAAGAAGCACAGAAATAACCTTATGAGCTGGGTGTGGTGGCGCACACCTTTAATCCCAGCACTCAGGAGGCAGACGTAGGAGGATCACCATGAGTTCAAGGCCATCCTGAGACTACATAGCGAATTCCAGGTCAGTCTAGGCCAGAGTGAGACCCGACCTTAAAAAAACAAAAATAAGTAAGTAAATACCATTATTGCTCCATCCGTGAGCTTTTTTTTTTTTTTTTTTCATCTATAGGCACTTGGTCTGTCTAGGCATGGAATGTTCTAGATGCTCTGAGCATTGTTTTGTCCAGGATGGGGAATCACTAGGGGAAATAGAGCAGCTTTCTTTGCCTCAGAATACACTTCCATGAAAATTCCTATGCTTCTTCCTCATTCTGAAATGGCACCTATATTCACCAGAAATTTTGTATGCTATTCATAGTAGGAT
The DNA here is from genome assembly GCA_036346955.1 of Dipus sagitta. Classification (NCBI taxonomy): domain Eukaryota; kingdom Metazoa; phylum Chordata; class Mammalia; order Rodentia; family Dipodidae; genus Dipus; species Dipus sagitta. The sequence goes on from CM070784.1 coordinate 57,278,258, forward strand.
TGGCTAACCTGTAACAAGAAACTCTAATCTCAGTAAGCTTAAAAAAATTATCAGTATTTTACCATAATAGGGATTTGTCAAGCATACAAAGATCTCCATGAGCTAATTGTCTTTACTGGGTGACTCTCTTCCATGCAGTGACCCAAGCATTCCATCCTGGCCTCCTTAGCATGGGTCAGTCTCCACACATGCTACCAAAGGATAAAAGAGAAATGGATGAGGAGTGTGGCTTTTTTATGTTATTTATTTATTATTTTATTTATCTATTTAAGAGAGAGGCAGATGTTAGGCAGAGAGAGAGAGAGAGAGAGAGAGAGAGAGAGAGAGAGAATGAGCACACCAGGGCCTCTAGCCACTGCAAACAAACTCCAGACACATGCGCCACCTTGTGCATCTGGCTTATGTGGGTACTGGGGAATTGAACCTGGGTCCTCAGTATCCACAGGCAAGTGCCTTAACTTCTGAGCCATCTCTCCAGCCCAAGTGTGGGCTTTAAATCACTTCTGACTGGAGGCCAGTGGCTACACTAAATGCCAATGGCCAGAAATTGTCACGTGGTTACAAACCTAACTGCCAAGGAGGCTGGAAACTGTCAGGGGTAATGAATATCATTCACGTCATTGCCTCTTCTCCAAACATCCCTCCTTCAAGACCAGCTCAGGAGCCCGTCCTCCATGAAGATTTGTAGCAACTTCTGACTCTCCCAACAAGAATGGGCTGCAGTCTTTTCTTCATCCACCACCGTGTGTTGATAGAAATCTCCAATTGAGACTTCTAAGAATGGCCTGTAATTTGGTTATCCCATTACTGTGTGAACCACAATAAGTGTGTGTGTGTGGGGGGGAATCCCCACTTGTTTATTTTTTCTTTTCTTTTTAGAATAGGTAGAATTTTTGATGAATAAATGATAGTATTTCACAAGGAGCTTCGGCCTTGTGAATTTTCATGTTCTGCCCAATGACAGGCTTACAGTGGACATCTCTGAGAAGTCATTCGTTGACTCTTTGATGTGGAAATGCTTCTTGACTTCATTCCTCCTTCTGGGGGTGGCAAGGAGCCAAAGCCAGGGGAACAGCAGATAACACTAAACCCCAGAATCAGAAGCCTCGCATTAGCACAGCAGGCCTCGAATGCCAAGCCTAGGTCAGGAATAAGCACTCCACCTCCAGGCAAGAACCCACTGTCCAAGCTGGCTGCTCTATCCTCACCACCACCACCACGCACGATGCACCCAGCTCCAGGGCCTTAGGGCAGCCTGGCATTTTCCAAGCCTACGGTCCAAAACTTTATAAGAAGAGATGAGCCGAGCTGATCCCCCCAACTGGCAGGACTAAATGAAGGAAGAGATTTCTCAGCTCAGGAGCCTCTGAGGAATGGAAACATTTTTAAGCTTCCTAAAACTCGCCACTCTTGCCATAGGCTGTGACTTTTCCATTCAGACCAGCATTTGTTGGGAATTTCAGCTTCTGACTAGAACAGCGGGGGAATTAACAGAGTTTATCAATAAGTTCTAACTCGGAGCAGAGCCCTTAGTGTTTCTTAAGCCATGTGGGAAGCCAACACTTTGGCCAAGGCGTTCATACTTTTGGATAGTCTCTGCCAGTGAGGCCTCCACTGCCCTTGTGTGATGAAAGGTGTCACCTTTCTGCTAACAGGTACTCTGTAGGGCTCAGAGAGTGTGTCCCCAATCCAAACTGATTGTTCTAGGCCAAGTGCAGAGAGAAGGGTGCAGAAACTCAGAAGTAAGCTCAAAAAGGCAGGATGGTGCTTCGGGCAATTGTCAAAACGGAGCCACTTCCCTAGGTGTGTGGGGCCTCTGATTTTATGGGCAAATTTATGTCACACAGAACTAATATGTCAGCATCATTCTGGTAGCCTGGCCTAACCTGGTCCAGCCAAAGATGTACCACAGTCTCCAGTATGAGTGCAATCTTCCTGCCAAACAGCTCTCTTCAACATAGGCCCCAGTTAGTCCCACTGGTACAAACCCCAGAGCTTCTCTAGACATCTGGTCAACCTCACATTGATATTCCATGTCCATAAACATCCTTGACGGAAGATTGATGGACTGGGTCTTGCTCTAGACTCAGAACATCAAGCCCAGATGTCACTGTCCTTAAGACTAGGGAACAGAATTCACAGGGCCCAGTGTGAACTGAAAAGGAAGGAATTGTCTGAAAATGATTTAGAATTTCAGGACAGTACTGGTAACAAGCTCTTTTCTTACTCTGGGACTCTGTGTGACTACTGTCATGGAGCTGGCTTTGATTAGTGCCTTCCTTGGCTCACCCAAGATGCTAAAGATGGTGATCAGAGGCAAGTTACCTCAAAGTGCAGGGTCCCTCCAGCACCGACGCTGTGTCAGAAGTCACATCTGGGACCAGGTGAAGTAGTGAGTCAGGATTACAGAGACAAGGAACAAGGCACAAATTGATTTATTCCTATTCATCCTGAAGCCCTTAAATATCAAGAAACAGGATAGAAAATGATTATGTTTCACAAAGCACTTGCCCAGCAGCATATTACATAGTCACTAAAAGTAATGTTTATGAGCAACTTCTAATAAGAGGGTAAAATTATTACAATATAAATTCAATTGCATCAAATATAATCACAGTTTTCTAATGCTTAGAAAATAATACCAACTTCAAATAGATGTATAACTCTAACAATGTATGATCCTGAGTAAAAATACTAAAAGTGACATTTATTATCATTGCTATATTTTCCCCCTGACTTTAAAATTTCTCCAATGACAAATGTGAATTGTATAAGCAAAACAAAATTTCAGGGATTTTAATAACAGATAACAAATTACAGATATGCATGGCACCTTAAGACTTTTTACTTCTGATGAATGCCAGACAAATTTTGTTTTAAAGCATTATAAAAGGTATGTCTGTTAATAATTTCCTTTGATTTCTAATAAATGAGAAAATACCATTATTGTATACAATATGGATTTTTTCACTTTTCTTTTGTTTGTTTATTTTATTTATTTTATTTTTTGAGGTAGGGTCTCACTCTGGTCCAGGCTGACCTGAAATTCACTATGGAGTCTCAGGGCAGCCTCAATTTACTTTTTATTTATTTATTTTGATAGTTCTTACTATGCAGCGTAGGTGGCCCTCAAACTCTCAAGGGCTGGGATGACAGTTATGCACAACCATGCCTAGTTTTGTAACCCCCTTTGGCATAATAATATTAATCTCTAAAGGGAGAATGGTAGTTTGAATGTGTGTTCCCCCACTAGACAGGTATAAATCCTTGTAACTTGGGTCTCCAGCTGTCTGACTGGAGGAGATGTCACGGGGTGGGGGGGATGGAACCTGGTGTCCAGCCCAAAAGTGTCACTGGGGGCAGATCTGAAGCCCAGCCTAGAGGTATGCGGACAGGTCTGAGGTTTGGCAGAGGTTTTGTGCTTGTTGCTAGTTGTTGGTGTCTGCTGGCTATTTGGTGGTGTCTCTCTCTGCTTGGATTTATGAATGGGGGCCAGCTCCTTCCACCATTTGATGGAACTACCCCTGGATCTGTACGCTTGAATTAAACCCTTCCTCCTGTAAGCTGCATCTGGTTTGGATGTTCATCCCAGCAACGTGAAGCTGTCTACCACACCCTATTTTGAGTTTCTATCAAACTTATTTATGTAATGTCGACAAATCCCTGGCTATTCCTTGAGCAGGCTCATGTCATTGCTGGAGATATGATTACCAATGCCCCTGGGATCCTACAAGACAGGTGTTTTGACACAGATGTAGAAGAGCAAAAAAGGTTACACACTCCTGGGTATACAAAACAAAAACTTTGTCTATCTGGATCCTATCTTTATTTCCTCCTGTGCTGCTCCAGTCCACAACTGCAGCACTATTGGATAAGAGAACAGAAGGTTGACTCTAACAACTGTAAATTACGATCTTTTCAAACTTAAAATAGCCTCTGACAGATTTGCTCAGGATAAACTATAACAATCCCCCAATGCCCAAAAGCTCAGTTGAAATGAATATGGGGTAAGGAAGATAATCACATACTATTGATTACTCTATGCACTACAGACTGGATAATCATAATATTGATTATTCTATACAGCATAGACTTGGCCTCTTCCAAATGACTCTGAGGTCACTGGAATTCTTCTTACTAAGGTGCTTGAACAGCCACAGGGCAGGTATCTTAGTCAATACCAATGCTGAAGACTGTTGGACAAGCATGTCACCACCCCCTGGACTTAAGCCATGTCTTACCGTGTGGCATCTGGCATATTAATAACCAGTGGAAAAATGTTTTTCTTGAATGAACGTATCCGAGGCTGCTTGGAACATGATTGAAAATGTGCAAAAGCAATTTTCAATGTAGTATCTGTCACACGTGACAGTTTGCTTTAAAATATTGTGATAATCTGTTATCATAAGGTAGCTCTGGGGAAAAAAAATGGGATGAAATGTTAACATCCGATTCTCAGTGCTACCCCCAGTCTTGTTCTTCAGCATGACTGTCTGGCTGTAAACACGTTTGACACTCCAGTCACTATGAACGCAAACTTGTAGCTCTGTCAGGCAGGTCCCATCAAATCTGCCACCAACTTGAAGATGCACACTGTCTAAGCAAAAGGCTTCGGTGTTTCACACAAAACAAGACTTCCCCCCCCCCCCACAGGGCCTGGTGGCACACGCCTTTAATCCCAGCACTCAGGAGGCAGAGGTAGGAGGATCGCCATGAGTTAAAGGCCAGCCTGAGACTACATAGTGAATTCTAGGTCAGCGTTGGCTAGAGTGAGACCCTACCTCAAAAAAAAGACATTTTTTTTTCTATGAGGAAGCAAGCACTGTTTACCAGAGATGCTCCACTCATACAGTCCTGAGTGGCTATGAAAGCACCTACTTGGGTGAGTCCTAAATCTAAGGCTGCTGAGCCCTGTAGACTGTTCAGGCATCCATACGGTCTGAATGCAGTGATAACAGGTAATGTCTTATATTCAGGCAGTACTTTTCAGCCTCACAAAGGTTTTACTAGGCACCCATGGATACAAAAATGATTGCCATTAAGCATACACTATATTCCAAACACTAAAGTAAGCACTGCATAAATATTTAGTAGATGAAGCTGGAGAGATGGCTCTCTCAGTGCGCGTGCACTGACTTGCTTGCTTGCCAAGCCTGACTGCCCAGGTTCAATTCCCCAGTACCCATGTAAGCCAGATGCACAAAGTGGCACATGCATCTGGATTTCGTTTGCAGTGGCAAAAGTGTACCCATTCTGTCTCTCTTCTTGCAAATAAACAAAATATTTAAAAATATTTATTTAGCAGAGAAAACATGGAAAGTAGAAATCAGTCCTCTCTGCATAGAGTAGATCCCAGCACTCTGTTGGTGAGCTGAGAGAAGGTGTTGGGCTGATGGCACTGGAGGAAGAAAGACCCCAGGCGAGGTGTAGGAGGTTAACAAACTCAAATAGCCCTGGACCAGGAAGCATCAAAAAGAAAAGTCTGGGGCTGGAGAGATGGTTTCGTGGATAAGGTATTTGCCTGAGAAGCCTAAGGACACAGGTTTGATTCCCTAGTATCCACATAAGCCAGAAGCACAAGGTGGTGCATGCATCTGGAGGGTTTTATTTTTTTTTTGCAGTGGCTGTAGGCCCTCATATGCCTATTCTCTCTCTCTCTCTTTCCATCTCTCTCTTTGTCTCCCTCTCTTCTCTGTCTCCCTCTGTTTATGAATACATAAATAAGTGAAATATTTTTAACTGGTGGTTTTGTTACAATAACAGCTATGAAGCCTCAATCTCTCTATCCATCTATAGCTACATCTACAATGACATCCACATGGGTATCTGTATCTATATCTGTATCTAGATACTGTGTTTTCTCTCATATGTGGAGTCTAAATTCTTTAAAGATGACAAGAAAGTAGATTTGAGAGGGGGTGATCTGAGGGAGGGGAGGGAGAATCAATGGAAGGGGCAAGGAGAACCATACAAGGAAATAGGATAAATATAATCAAATACATTGTTTACATGCATGATAATGTCATTATGAAACACATGATTTTGTACTATTAACATACGCCTAATTTTTACTAAAAGGTTTATGTGCAAACAATGGAAATGAAGTCATCATAAGGACTTAATTATAATTATAAGAATATTAGAAGCATTTTCAGGGCTGGAGAGATGGCTCAGCAGGTAAGGCATTTGCCTGCAAAGCCAAAGGATCCCGGTTCAGTTCTCTAGGACCCATGTAGTAAGCCAGATGTACAAAGTGGTGCATGTGTCTGGAGTTCAGTTGCAGTGGCTGGAAGCCCTGACGTGCCTATTCTCTCTCTTCCTTTCTTTCTTTCTCTCACTCTCCCTCATGAATAATTTTTTAAAAAGGTATTTTCCAGGCTGGAGAGATGGCTTAGCAGTTAAGGCATTTGCCTGCAAAGCCAAAGGATCCCAATTCTATTCTCTAGGACCCACATAAGCCAGATGCACAAGGGGGTGCATGCATCTGGAGTTTGTTTGCAGTGGCTGGAGGCCCTGGTGTGCCCATTCTCTCTCTCTCTCTCTCTCTCTCTCTCTCTCCCTTCCTCCCTCCCTCTTTCTCTCTCAAATAAATAAATAAATAAAATATATTTAAAAAATTTTAAAGACATTTTCATCTTTCAATGTAAACAAAAGGTGTTCATAACATTCTTATTGTTTTTTTTTAACTTTTGGAGTTTAAATTGTGGTGGTGTGAGACAAATAATCTGCTGATGGCATTTAAGGGCAAATTCATAAATGCTTTTCAAACAGGAAGAATGTCTCAGCACAGTCACCATCCATCATGACATGAGCCTCTTGAATTCCATCATGCAATAATGTTGTTGCCTCAACAAGGTGTTTCACATGCCCCTGTGAAACATGACAGGTCACATGAACAAATGGACAAGCCATTGATCTACCCTTTTCCAAATGACATTTAAGGGTTTATTTATTAACCTTTTAGGACAGCTAAAACAGATCATCAGGCACTTTCACATAACTGTCCATCTTCCCCATGGCCCATTTGCTTGTGGAAGATACCGAGGCGTCCTTGGTGATTTCCCTGATGAAATCCCTTTCGGTAAACTTCATGCAAGCACGGGTGGGAAAGGTGTGTGTTGCACCACTCTGCTTGAACGCAGACCATTTGAAGGTCTCCACTGAAATGGACTTCCGCTTGCTAGCCATCTGGCACTCATTGAGTTGACAGTTGCCATGTTTTACTTATAATGCTTAGAATAAAGAAGAAATACATACCACACCATTGTCCTGAACACTTTCGTAAATTTGCTTTTTAATAAGTGTGGTGGTTTGATTCAGGTGTTCCCCCATAAACTTATGTGTATTGAATGATAGGTCCCCAGCTGGTGACAATTTGGGAATCGGATCTTCCTGGAGATGGTGTATTATTGTACGTGGGCCTATGGGTGTTGTAGCCAGCTTCCCCTTGCCAGTGTTTGGCACACTCTCCTGCTGCTGTTGTCCACCTGACGTTGGCCAGGAAGTGATGTCCAGCCTCTGCTCATACCGTCATTTCCCCCTGCCATCATGGAGCTTCCCTTCAAGACTATAAGCCAAAATAAACCCTTTTCCTCCCATAAACTGCTCTTGGTTGGGTGTTTTCTGCCAACAACATGAACTACAGTGGTAAGTGTTCAGGAGATACCTAGTGTGGCAGATACCTTCTCATTGCTGGGACAAAACACCCAACGAGAGACAGCTGATGAGAAGGAAATGTTTATTTTGGCTTACACATTCAAAGGGGGAAGCATTATCATACCAAAGGGGAAATCAGGACAGAGCAGGCAGCAGGGTGTTACATCTTGTCACAGCAGCACGAAAGAAGGAGAGAGAGTGTGTGTGTGTGTTCTCCACACCCAATAGAGCTGGACTAATGAACATCAAGGTCTGCCCCCCAGTGACACACCTCCTCCAGCAAGGCTCCACCTCCCAAAGGCTCCACTAGCTGGAAACAAAATAGGAGGCTTAATCACAAACATCGGAGGCTATGGGCACATTTTACATGCATACCACCTCACCTAACACACCTTTAATCTAAGGCATTCAAGATTCTTTTTTTGAACAGGGCAAAAGCAGATTTTATGAAGGGAAATACAGAAGGCACCCTGGATAGTGGGAGGGAGGATCCCTGAAGGAAAGAGATGGAGGGGTTGCCCAGCATTAGAAATTTAAAAATATGTGCACTAAACTTGTGATTTATCTTTATTTATAATAGCATGTAAACTGACACTAGCTCATCAGCATTGGCTCGGCTCATAGTTCCTTCTTATCTCAAAATTGTCTTTTCTTGAAGTATTCTTTCAAATGGAGAGTCGGAAGAAATCGGTTATCTTAAACTCTGAGATTCATCTTTTAGTGCAAAGAACAGTGGTTCCCAGACATGAATGCCTTCCATAGTGTTCTGAAAATCATTAAAAATTCAGATTCCTAAATCTACTCTAATCAACCAAGTCAGGATCTCTCAGGAGTCTGACTTGTCTGCTGAAAGTCCCTCTCATAGCCAGTTCAAAATCACTCTGGGAACTTTTCAAACAACACTAAACTTTCAAACAACACCTTTGTTCCAAAGTACTGGCTTAATTCTGTTGGGAAAAAAAAGTGTTAATAGCTAACTCACAGTGATCTTCCTACCTCTGCCTCCCAAGTGCTGGGATTAAAGGCATGTGCCACCATGCCCGGCTATTTTTATTTATTTATTTGAGAGAGAAAGAGGCATATAGAAAGAGAATTGGCATGTCAGGGCTTCCAGCTGCTGCAAACAAACTCCAGCTGCATGCACCACCTTGTGTATCTGGCTTATGTGGGCCCTGGGGAATCAAACCCAGGTGCTTTGGCTTTGCAGGCAAGTGCATTAACCAGTAAGCCATCCCTCCAGCCTTTGGTTTTGCTTTCTGAGGTAGGTCTCACTCTATCCCAGGCTGACCTGGAATTCACTACGTAGTCTCAGGGCAACCTTGAACTCATTGCAATCCTCCTACCTCTGCCTCCTGAGTGCAGGGATTAAAGGTATGTGCCACCACGCCTGGCTTGACAATTTACATTTTCAAAAAAAAATCTTTATTTATTTGAGAGAGAGAACTGTCATGCTAGGAACTTCTGCCACTGCAAACAAACTGCTGATGCATGCACCAATTTGTGTAGGGAATCAAACCCAGGCCATCAGGATTTGCAAGTAAATGCCTTTAAGCACTGAACAATCTCTCCATCTCTGTCAGATATTAAAACACATAATGAAAGCAGAGTACAGCAATTGAAAGTAATATGGAATTAATACAATAACAAATAGTGTCAGTGGAACAGAGAGAAAAGTTGAGAGAGGACAATGTTTCTCCTTAAATTCAATGTGAAATATTATGTAGTAATTACAAACAGTAGATCAGTATATACAAAGCTTCAATGAAGAAGTATTAATGACCCAATGTTGCCAGCTGTGCTGACACATGCCTATAATCCCAGCTGTGGGGAGTCTAAAGCAGGAGGATCAGCCTGGGTTACACAGCAAGACCTCATCTCTAAAAAAAACTAAATCAATTACCAAAAAAGCCAGGCGTGGTGGCACATGCCTTTAATCCCAACACTCAGGAGGCAGAGATAGGAGGATTGCCATGAGTTCAAGGCCATCCTGAGACTACATAGTGAATTCCAGGTCAGCCTGAGCTAGAGCGAAACCCTACCTCAAAAAACTAAAAACAAACAAACAACAACAACAAAAAGGAAAAAAAGAAAATGTGATCTAGACTACACACAAGAGCATAAAATCCACATACCAAAACAAGACACAGGGGCTGGAGAGATTGCTTAGTGGTTAAGGCTCTTGCCTGCAAAGCCTAAGGACACATGTTCGACTCTCCAGATCCCACATAAGCCAGACACACAAAGGTGAGGTAAGCTCAAGGCCACATGTGACCACTAGGTGGCGCAAGCATCTTGCATTCAATTGCAGTGGCTGAGGCCCTATTTCACCAATTCTCTCTCCCTCTGTCTCTCCAAATTAAATGATACATATCAATCATCTTAAATGATTGAATATAAATGGTTGAAGGAAATCAGAAGGGGAAAATGGTCATTAAAAAGGCAGCAAGAGGTCCTGAAGAGTTGGCTCCATGCTTAAAGTGCTTGCTTGCAATGCCTGACAGCCTAGGTTCAATTCCCCAGTACTCACATAAAGCCGATGTTCAAGGTGGGACTCATGTTCCTAGAGTTAGGCAGGAGGCCCTGGCACTCCCATATTTCTCCTCTCTCTCTCTCTCTCTCTCTCTCTCTCTCTCTCTCCCTGAAAATTAAAAAAGAAAAGAAAAACAAAAAGGAAGGGGCTGGAGAGATGGCTTAGCACTTAAGGCATTTGCCTGCTAAGCCTAAGGACCCAAGTTCAGCTCTCCAGAACCCACATAAGCCAGATGCACAAGGTGATGCATGTGCGCAAGGTCTCATATGTTCGCAAAGTGGCGCACACATCTGGAGTTCAACTGCAATGACTGGAGGCCCTAGGGTGTCAATTGTCTTTCTCTCCCTCTCTCTCATAAATAAAGTAAATATTTTTAAAAGCTTTAAAAAGGAGAGAAAGGGGTGGAGAGATGGCTTAGAGGTTAAGGCATATGCCTGTGAAGCCTAAGGAACCAGGCTCAATTCTCCAGGTCCCATGTAAGCCAGGTGCACATGGTGGCACATGTGTTTGGAGTTCATTTATAGTGGCTGGAGGCCCTGGCATGCCCATTCTCACTCTTTCTCTCTCCCTCTCCTTCTCTCTGTCTCAAGTAAATAAAATAGATAAATTTTTTAAAAAAAAGAAGGAAGGAGGAACTTAATGTTACCCCAACAGAGTGAGAGGGACAAAGTAATATAGGAGATTATAACGAAGGACAGAGAAGGACAGGACCCTCCACTGCTGGTATATGCATGCTATGAAATTCAAAATATGGTTCAATAATTCTCTGTGTCAAGGAAGATGGAAGGGAGAAAGAGAGAGCGAGAGAGAGAGAGAGAGCTTAACCATCTGGGCTCCTTTACACCTGAGTATAAAGAGATTTCTGCTCCTCTTAAGCAATCTGATCCCAAATAAAGGTAAATGTTTCTTCAGTAAATTCATACATAGTGTGCCATCACCCAGGTCTCTCAGTCCAGAACCTTGATACCACTTTCCCTGAGAAGGCCAAGGAGGGAGTCTCATCAAATTCTGTGCCCAGAGGCTTTAGAACTGGGTCCCTATTCATCTTTCATCACCTCTGTTTGTCTGTGAATAAATATATACATTATTCTTGTTCTTTTAATTCTGTAACCTCTTCAGAGCAGTTAAAAATTATGTTAAAAACTCATTAACTTTGACGAGATATTGATGATGCCAACGGTTAATTACGAGCCAGCTGGTGTTATGGCAAGAATTAAAAAGTTAGACATTGGAAATTTGCTGGGTTTTTTTTTTAAGCCACACTGTATTCACTGGGGGATTGCTAAAACAGTGTCACTATTGATGACCTTACAATGCAGGTCAATGAGAGGTCTGGGGACCAGACGATCACGTGGCAACTTTTGACTCTATTACAGTATGGGCATCCTCAGGTTCTGAGGAAATAAAAAGACATAAAAATTCCCGTGCCTCATAGTTGTTAATTGATTGCAAGCTAGGGTCAGAAAGACATTTCTCCCCAAGGAGACTTCCTCCACACTTTAGAGGTACTATGGGGACCTCTCACATGCCTATACAGCATTAAGTGGTGGTCATTGTCAAGCAGCAAATAGCACAATGTAGTATGCCTTTGGCTGGTGCCCACAGGGAAGCAACTCGGTATGGAGACCCTCTTCCCAAAAGTGACAGCTTTTTACTAGCTTGTCACCCAACAAAGATTTTTTTTTTTCCTTTTCTGGCCAAAGATAGTACTTACTTTGGATGAGAAAATAGATTGTGAGGACTGGAGAGATGCTTAGCAGTTAAGGCACTTGCCTGCAAAGCCAAAGAGCCCTGGTTTGATTTCCCAGGACCACATAAGCCAGATGCACAAGGTAGCACATGCATCTAGAGTTCATTTGCAGTGGCTAGAGGCCCTGGTACGCCCATTCTCTCTCTCTCTCTCTCTCTCTGCATGTCTCTCTCTCTCAAATATATAAATAAAAGAAAACAAAAGTTTTTTTTTAAAAAAAAAAAAAGAAGAAAAACTGGAGGAGAATGCAGAAAAACAAAAAAAATTAGCTGTTTTGAACAACTTCAACAGCTCAGGATGTAATTTGGTGGTAGAATGCTTGGCTAGCATGACAGACCACTTAATACTTGCAAAGCCTGTTGTCCTGGGTTTGATTCCCTAGTACCTATGTAAAGCCAAATACACAAAATGGCACATGCATTTGGAGTTCATTTGCCCTGGAACACACATACTCTTCCACTCTCTCCTCACCTCCCCTAGAAAATAAATAAATAAAATATTTTGGGGCTGGAGAGATGGCTTGGCTGTTAAGGAACTTGTCTGCAAAGCCTAATAAACTGGGTTCTATTCCCTAGTGCCCAAGTAAAGCCAGATGCACAAGGTGGTTCATGTATCTGGAGTTCATTTGCAATGGCTAAAGGCTCTGGCCTGCACATTCTCTCTCTCTCTCTTTCTCTCTCTCTCTCTCTCTCTCTGTGTGTGTGTGTGTGTCTTTGAAAATAAATAACTAAAAGTATTTTTAAGAGTAGCAGATGGGCACTATAGAACAAGGAGGATATTCTAGGCCTCATACAGATGAATTACTGAAGCCTTGGGCTCTAGTCTGGAATGGGGGCATCTATCTTACATGCCCCTTTATCATGATTGCATGCAATGATGCTTGCCAGGATATTTCATTCCACCTAGAAGGGTAGAAAGCACACAGGTACTCTTCTCCGTTTATTTCCCAGGTGAGCAGTGGGGTGTAGGGTCTGAAACCAAAACCAGAGACATTCTCTTTCCAGATTTGCTCTTCCCGATGACAATGGGCAAGTTAGGGGACCTCCCTAAGCTGAGATCTCTTCATCAATACAAAGAGAACACTTACAGTACATATCTCATCATGTCCCACTAGGATGAAACAAAATAAGCCACATGGACCTCAGAATGTTTTGCACATAGTGGTCCCTCTCATGATAGCTTCCTGCTCTTATTATTACTATTTCTTCTATTGCTAAATGAATAACTCTAGAAATACAGATGGCAGCCAGCTGGAACTGAAAAAGACAAACCTTATGGAACTTTGCAAGGTAAAGATAAAGAGGCAGGTAGATAGAGCTAGATAGAAAACCATTGTTGAGCTGGAGAGATGGCTTAGTGGTTAAGTGCTTGCCTGTGAAGCCTAAGGACCCCAGTTCCAGGCTCGATTCCCCAGGACCCAAGTTAGCCAGATGCACAAGGGGGCGCATGCGTCTGGAGTTCGTTTGCAGTGGCTGGAGGCCCTGGCACGCCCATTCTCTCTCTCTCTCTCTCTCTATCTGCCTCTTTCTCTGTCTGTCGCTCTCAAATAAATAAGTAAAAATGAACAAAAAAAAAAAAAAAAAGAAAACCATTGTCTCTGAAGCCCAGAGTGGAGAACGAACACTTAGTACCTGCCTTCCTACCTAACCTCTGCTTAAGCAAGTTTATGTTTCTGGCCCCTCCTCCTCCTCTCGAGCCTCACCCTATGAAAGGGATGGACACCCTGTGAGCTACGCAACATAGCCATCCTGCTAGTGACCACTGCACCCCTCTGTGGTGGTTTGAATTAGGTGTCCCCGGTAAGCTCATGTGTTCTGAGTGCCTGGCCCCCAGATGATGGCAATATGGGAGATGGAGCCTCGCTGGAGGAGGTGTGCTATTTGGGGCGGGCTTAGGGCTTCTATAGACAGGTTCCTCTTGCTAGAGTTTGGCTCACTGCCCTGCTGCTGCAGTCCACCTGATGTTGGCCAGGAGGTGATGTCCAGCCTCTGCTCTACCATCTTTCCCCTGCCATGGAGGAGCTTCCCCCTGAGACTGTACGTCAAAATAAACAACGTTACTCCCATCAGCGGCTTTTGGTTGGGTGCTTTGTTCCAGCAATGAGAAGGGAACTACAACGCCCCCATTTGTGGTTTGCCATTCCCAAGCCACGGAGGGCACGTGTGCAGCTCTCTGGCTGTCCACTTAGTGGTGAACTGGGCCGCTTATACCTGTCACCAGTGGTGAATGGTCGTTAACATATGTCCCTGCAATTCCTAGGAGGAGTGCGGTGATGTCTTTCTTTTCTTGTTTCACGCGACGTTCTTCACAGACCGGCTCTTAGCTTCGCTCAGCTCAGTTCTGTTCCAGAAAACTACCAACCTTTAGTGATGTACAAAGAGTATAAAAGGTTTTCTTTTCTCCTGCAAATAAAAATGTTCACTCCACGTCTTACTAATCTTGATCTCCCTCACTTCAGTGAAAACAAGCTTTCCACATTCATCCCAGAACGTTTGCTTCTTTCTCTATCTATGTGGATGTTTTCTCTCTCCTAATGTTATTTCACTTTGGAGAAAATACAAAACCAAAAGATTATATATATATATATATATATACACACAATCATAGACAGAGAGAGAGAGTGAAGAGAGAAAGTCAAGAGAATGGGCATGCCAGGGCCTCTAGCCGCCTCATGCACCTGGCTTCCACGGGTATTGGGGAATCGAACCTGGGTCCTTAGGCTTCATAGGCAAGTGACTTAACCGCTAAACCGTCCCTCCAGCTCAAGAATTCTTGTTTTCAAAATATTTTTATTTAGTTTCAAGGAGAGAGAGAGAGAGAATGAGAATGATGGGTGCACCAGGGCCTCCAACCACTGCAAACTCCAGATGCATGCACCACTTTTTGCATCTGGATTTAGGCTTTGCAGGCAAGTGCCTTAACTGCTGAGCCATCTCTCCAGCCTACAAAAGAATTTTTTGCTTCCATTTGGGAAGGGGAGGTCATAGAAATTATCTTACCTTACTCCCCCATCATGGCCTATATAATCTCTGAATAATTAAATACAGTGAACCACAATCTTGATTAGAACATCATCTTAAATTCTTCCTAGTTATATTCTTATGACTGGCATTCTCTATTTTCTGATTTTTTTTTTTACTATGAGCATGATTTGCTCTTATAATCAGAAAAACACTCTTTAATATTTTCTTTTTATTATTTATTTATTTGCAAGCAGAGAGAGAGACAGAGAGAGAATAGGCACACTAGGGCCTCTAGCTGTTGCAAATGAACTCCAGATGCATATGCCACTTTGTGCATCTGGCTGTACGTGGAGACTGGGAAATTGAACTTGGGTCCTTAGATTTTTGCAGACAAATGCCTTAACTGCTGAGCCATCTCTCCAGCCCAGAAAAAAAAAAAAAAAAACTTTTTGAAAACTCTACCGGGAAAATTGAAAGCACCAAGCAGACATTTCTCCACTCAACCAATGCCTTTCCCTCATTTTCTGGCTATACTGGGGAAAAAAATTGCTAATAGCAGCCCCGCCTGACTGTGGCATGGGCTAGAACTCGGAAGGCTCACAATATACTCCTCTGCCAAGCAGGCGATACCACATTTTGAGCTTACTGTTTGGGGTCTCATGTTTTCGCATTCCAACTCTTGACTCATTGTATGTGTGTACGCACACTTTGTTCCAGACTGTCTGTCAGGAGGAGACGTTTCTAAATGAAGAAAAAAAAAAAAAAGCGTTGCTGGCGAGTGCCAAGGCTATATGAGGAACCATAGCGCGGAGTTGTGATTTCTTTCTGACTGCTGGTTAATTGCTTTAAGGACAAAAACCAAGGACAAGTGTGCCTCTGAGGGAAACTTTTGTAGCACCCACACCACTCGTACCTTTTGAGTTATCACAAACTGCCTTTTGCCAACTTCTGATCAAGGTGACAGATCCTGGCTCAGAAAAGAAATTTAGAGAGGTGTCAGCTCCATCAATAAGCTCCAAGGGAAAGTAATTCATGTTTAATGGAAATTTCTGTTTACAAAATAGACTAGGTATATAACCAAACTGTAAGAGGAGATAACTCACTCTGGAAAATAGTCTGTGTACCCTAACGGAGTAAAATGAAAGTGGAGCAGAATGCATTGTAGTTACTGAAATGAAGTCCACGCAACATTTTATAGTGACTACAGCAGTCATTTCACATCACAGACAACCGTTCCTGTTCAGTCTTGATTTAGATTCAAAAATCAGAAGAAGGAAAAAAAAAAAAAAGTTGAGAAAGATGGAAAAGGAATGGAGCCATAATACCAAGCAAAAATCTTTTGCATGTCTTTCAAAAATCTTTAGGCCAATCCAAGATCCTTTAAGCCCTTGGAATTTATTGGCTCTTTGACAATTTCTAACCTCCACCTGCCTGGCTGCTCTTGCTCCCCTTAATAAATGTTGATGTCACTTCTGTGACAGATACTGTTGGGATAGTTTATAACTTCTTTTGTTTCTATCTGATTATTTGTTGTTTCATTGTGGTCCACAGGCAAGTTGGATAGGCAGAATAGTTCCCAGTTGGTGAAAAACCGAATCCCCAAGAAGCTTTGCTGTCTGCCTACAATGACTGAAATTCATTCCAGCAGCTAAGGGAACTTTCCACCCCCAGGTTCATGGAATGGTGAAGAAAAATCCACTGTTTGGCTAAATGAATGTGAAGTCCCCCTAAATGTATTCAGAAACAAAGGAAACAACAATCCTTGAAAAGTACAGATACAGGACTGGAGAGATGGCTTAGTGGTTAAGGCACTTGCCAGCAAAGCTTAAGGACCCAGGTTCAATTTCCCAGTAGCCATGTAAAACCAGATGCACAGGGTGGCACATGTGACTGGAGTTCATTTGCAATTCTCTCCCTCCCTCCCTCCCTCTCTCTCTCTCAAATAAGTAAATAAATAAAATATGTCTAAAGAAGGGGCTAGAGAGAGGGCTTGGCAGTTAAGCACTTGCATGTGAAGCCTAAGAACCCCGGGTTCGAGGCTCAATTCCCCAGGACCCAGGTAAGCCAGATGCACTAGATGGTACATGCATCTGGAGTTTGTTTTCAGTGGCTGGAGGCCCTGGTGCGCCCAGTCTCTCTCCTGAGGTCTGGATTTCTGTCCCACTGAGATCACTGATGCCCAGGCTCCTGCTCCCGACGTGTAGTAAATGTGCCATACTTCTCAAGGAAGGGTTAAATCTCCTCAAATCAAACATGAGGGTTTACAACGCAACATCATCCCAATAGAGAATGCCAATATCTTTTGGTGTTTGATTGACCTAAAATCCCTGTTCTCTTGATTTATTACAATAGGGGGTAGCACCTCTTAATACTCTTACAGTACTGGCACAGAATCACGCAGATAATAAGCTTCAAAATGGGAATGAGAATTGAACCCGGGCAGTATAGCTGATAACCATTGATACAGCTTCGTGTGATAGCATCCTGGTTTTGTGATGGAAGGGGATTCTCTGTTAAGTTGTGTCTACTGGCACATTGCAAGAATAGCCACAATTACCCATTATCTGCCTCTCCACACCCTTTGCAATTGAGTTTACATTTCTTCTCAGCAACAGGTAGAATCCGGATCCCCCTCCTCATGAATCTATGCTGGCCTTGTGACTTGCTTTGGTCAATAGAACGAGGGGAGAGTGGAATATGTTTTACTTATCTTCCCAGGACTCAAGAGCCCTTGCTTGTGTTTGTGTTTTGCAGACCCTGCTGTTGCCATTTGGACAAGTCTGGGCTAGTCTGCCATTTCATCCTCACACAATAGAGTCCACTGGTTAATCCCAGCAGAGGCCTAGAAATGTAAACAGGTCCATCCAAGGTCAGCATCACCTGCTCATGACCTGTGGCAGCTCATGGCCGATGGATAAAGGAGTACAGCTGAGGTTAGAGAGACCCAACTAAGCCCAGCCCAAACAGCCAACCCACAGAATGACGAGCTTAATAAACTCACTTTTCAGGGCTGGAGAGATGGCTCAGCGTTTAAGACATTTACTAGCAAAGCCTAATGATATGTGGTCGATTCCCCAGGACCCACATAAGCTGGATGTACAAGGTGGCACATGCATCTGGAGTTGGTTTGCAGTGGCTAGGGGCCCTGGTGCACCTATTCTCTCTCCCTCTCTCTCTCTCTGTCTCTCTCTCTTTCTCTCTCTTCTCTCTGTGTCTGCTTGCAAATAAATACATTAAAAATTATATATATATATAATTATATATACACACACACACACACACACACACATATATATATATATATATGATAAACTCACTATTTCATGATTTCCTAAAGGTAATCTATTTCACAAAAGAAACTAGGTGATACATTCATCACATCAAAATCAGCAAGGATCATGCTTAATCCTTTTTATACGAAACATATTTATTTATTTGTTTGCAAAGAGAGAGAGAGAGAGAGAATGGCCGCACCAGGGCCTCTAGACACTGCAAATGATCTCCAGATGCATGCACCATTTTGTGCATCTGGCTTTATGTGGGTCCTGGGGAATAAAATCCAAATCATTAGGCTTTGCAGGCAAGTGCCTTAACCACTGAGCAATCTCTCCAGCCCCTGCTTAGTCCTCATTTAAAGCATGTAAATAATCTAGCAGAATGCACCCCAGAATTGCCAAGATTAAAGCATTTGGGGGGCCCAATCCAACAAATATTGGAGTCTAATAGTAAAAGCACCTCGAAGAGATTATCAAGGTAAAGTGAGGTGAGGACCTACACAGTCTCTATTCAGTTATGTGGCTGGTCCAAGAATTCCCAACTTCACTTCAGGATCTCAAATAGGAGGCAACCAAGGCCTCGGCTGTGTCTGTTGTCTCACCTGCATGTTCAACAGGGATCAGGGTCTGAACTCAGCAGGACCATGGGCTACTAGTTCCTCAAGTGCTGTGGGCCAGAGGCTACCAACCCCTCTATTATGACAGCCCTTCTTTAAGGTGGTTCACAACATGAAGCTTTGTTTCTTCAAAGCAAGCATGTAAAAAGACTGAAAGACAGAGAGATGGAAACAGAGGCATATACAAAAGATGGAAGGGCTGGAGAGATGGCTTGGCAGTTAAGGCAGTTGCCTATGAAGCCAAAGGACCCAAGTTCAATTCCTCAATACCCATGTAAGCCAGATTCACAAGATGATGTATGTATCTGGAGTTTATTTGCAGTGGCTAAAGGCCCTGGCTTGCCCATTCTCTCTCTCTCTCTCTCTCTCCCTCTCGCTCTCAAATAAATAAATAAAAACATTTTTTAAAAAATAAAAGGGCTGTGGCTGGAGAGATGGCTTAGCGGTTAAGCACTTGCCTGTGAAGACTAAAGACCCCGGTTCCAGGCTCAATTCCCCAGGACCCACGTTAGCCAGATGCACAAGGGGGCACACGTGTCTGGAGTTCGTTTGCAGTGGCTGGAGGCCCTGGTGCACCCATTCTCCCCCCCTCTCTCTCTGCCTCTTTCTCTCTGTGTCTGTTGCTCTCAAATAAATAAATAAATGAAAACAAAAAAATAAATATATATATATATAAGGGCTGGAGATATGTCATACTAGTTAAGGCACTTGCCTGCAAAGCCTAATGGACTCATGTTCAATTCTTCAGATCCCATGTCAGCCAGACGCACAGTGATGCAAGCACACAATGTTGCACATGAGCCCAAGGGGTGCACACGTCTGGAGTTCAATTGCAGTGGCTAAGGTCCTGGCATGCCAATTCTCTCTCTTTCTCTCTCTCTCTTTTTCTGTCTCTCATTCTCTAGCATTAAAATAAAGGCCAGTCTGTTGGGCTTGCCTCAAAAAAATGAAAATGAAAATAAAAATTAAAAAACAAGATGGAAGCCATGGCCTTTTATAACCTAACCTTGTATTTGATATTTTGTCACCTTTATTTATTTATTTTGTTTTCTTAATTTATTTTGAGAGAGAGAGGGAGAAAGAAAGAGGCAGAGAAAGAGAGAATGGGTGCTCCAGGGTTTTCAGCCACTGTGAGCAAACTCCAGATGTGTGTGTCCCTTGTGCACATGTGCAACATTGCGTGCTTGCATCACTGTGAGTCTGGCTTATATGGGACCTGGAGATTTGTGCATGAGTTCTTAGGCTTCGCAGACAAGAGCCTTAACTGCTAAGCCATCTCTCCAGCCTTATTTTATTTTATTTTTTTTTTGAGGTAGGCTTTCATTATAGCCCAGGGTGACCTGGAATTCACTATGTAGTGTCAGGCTGACCTTGAACTCACAGTGATCCTCCTACCTCAGGTTCTTAAGTGCCAGGATTAAAGGCATATGTTACCACACCCCAATGGTTTTTAATTTTTATTTTAATATTTTATTTATTTACTTATTTGAGAGAGAATGTTGGTTCCAGGGCCTTCAGGCACTACAAACAAACTCCAGACACATGTGCCTCCTTATGTGTCTGGCTTATGTGTGTCCTGGGGAATTAAACCTGGGTTCTTAGGCTTCACAGGCAAGCACCCTAACTGCTGAGCCATCTCTCCAGCCCTGTTTGTTTGTTTGTTTGTTTGTTTGTTTTTGAGGCAGGGTTTTACTATGTAGCCCATACTGCCTGCTTGTATGTAGCCCAAGCTGGCCTCCAACTCATGATTCTTCTGATATGTGCACAAGTGTTTGGATGCCACATGTGTACCACTGTTCCTGGCTGTTTCCTCAGTGGGCATGGCTCAGGCACAATGGGAAGAAAGTATGCAAAAGGTTAGCGTTATCTGGGTTTAGAGAACTTTGAAAAGCGTTTTCAAAGCACCTCAGTATGTAAATGAATTCTGGAAATTTATGAAGATGTGAGTTTCATAAACAGGGAAGTACTTATCAAATTTCAAAATTCTAGGCCTTTGGAACTCACTCTTGAACTTAAAGGAGGCAATTTTCAAAATTAAAAAAAAAAAACATTTTATTTATTTGGAAGCAGTGAGAGACAGAGAAAAGAGAGAATGGGCTCACTAGGGCCACAGACAAACTCCAGACACACGTGCCACTTTGTACATCTGGCTTTTACGTGGGTACTAGGGAATTGAATCCAGGTTGTTAGGCTTTTGCAGGCAAGCACCTTAACCACTAGGCCATCTCTCCAGCCCAAAAGAGGCAATTTTAAAAATACAAATCATACATAGTAGTCTTATTGTCCCAAAAATATAACAAAAAATAAATAAGTTTTAGAAGGGTTAAGAAAATTCTCAGATGCCAGTTCTATCATGGAATAAATATTAAAGCAGTGTGAGGACCTTGCCCAGAGGAATACCTAATGTTTTCAGAGTAATGCCAAGAAAGACAGCCTTAGCTCCCTACACAACAGCCCTCAGAGGCACCAAGATGGACCATTGGCCTAATCTGTTATGGCATTTCTTATATACTTATGCATAACACTATGTGGGAATGCAATAAAAATTTAAACAAGGCACTAAAGTTCAACAAAATAAGAGGATGTAGCTTTTGGTAAATGGAGACATGACGCTCCTACATAATCTCTAAGACTTCAGATGTGCAATTCTTTTCTTTAGCTCCATCCACAGAAGTTCATCTCAACCACAGATTCAAAAAAAAAATGTCTTCGTTCATCCCAGAATTTAGGAGAAGAAAACAGGGTTTTGTAGGCATGGCTGTTAGAGAGAATAGAGGAAGATTTGACTGCATATGACAGGGCTGTCTTTTATACCTACATTATGTTCAAGAGTTTTAAAACAGCAAAGGCATCTATTTTGCCCTTGGGCAATGTCTGAGTAGATATTTTAGGCATACACTTGGGGCATTGGGAGACAGTTTGTCACCTTCAAGTTTATAAAGATAAGCATGAAGATGGGCATATTGTAGGCTTCTGTTTTATAATACACATAGTAGGACAAATAAATGTTCCTTGCTAATGCAGTCTCGTTTAATTAAAAGATAAACACCCTGCCGTGAAAAGCATGAATTTGAAACTTTTCACATAAGCCCAGTCATGCATTTTGACATGGTAAGAGCAGTAGTTTCTGTCAATCAACCTGAATTCTCCTTAAGCCTTAAACATATAAGTCACATTGAGAGGGTTATGTATTTAACAAGCGGATTTATATATAAATACTTTTGCTGGCTCCAGTTCAACACAACAAAAGAAGTCAAACATTAGTCTCTATTTGTATTTCTTTGCTGAAGTGTTTTGACATAAACTGCATACAATCCTAGCTGAAAAGCAGCAGGCATTTTGGAACTAACTTTTCACATTCACATTCTTTGTGATAGGAATATATATATATATATATATATATATATATATATATATATATATATATATATTTCCTGCTTGGAAAATCAGACAGCTTATGAGTGAAACATTTATTCAAACCCAGGAGAAGAAAAATTTTAAAGCAGCACAACATTTCTAGATTCACATATAATTCACTCTTGGCTTCTTGGAATTTCTCAGAGTATCAAATCCCCAAATCCCAGCAGCACAATTGTGTGTCAGTGTTTGGAACTGTTGGAGACAGAAAGGAATGCACGTTATATCTAGAAGCCACTCGCAGCAACCTTTTACCAACCCAGGTCTTCCAACGCAAAGGAAAGACATTCTTAGTTAAAGCTTCTAAATATCCAAAATACATAGCAAATATGATTTATGGAAAGGAATATTTTGGAGACCTTTCATACTTAAGTATGAAAACAACTTCTGCAGATGAAGCGTATCGATCAGTTACCGCCATGAGAACACTGAGTAATAAACTTCCCTTGGACTCTCTGACTTGAGGACACCCCTGTGTGTTGTCACCAGCAACAGGCTGCCTGCTACTTGGTTAAGCTAGGCTGGACTGCAGGCTCCAGGCTGCAGTTTCCTTAATGAGGTTAATGGGTTATATCCCTATTGACTTCCAACTAAATTATTCCCCAAAAGAAAAAAAAAAAAAAAGATGTTGCAGCCAGCTCCTCATTGCTGGGACAAACATGTGACCAGAAGCAGCTTATGGGCGGGAAAGGTTTATTTCAGGCTTACAAATTCTGCAGGAACCCCATCAATGGTGGACGAAGTTGGCTCATTTCTGTAGACCATAACAGAGTAATATCATCAAACAGCCAGCACAACAAAACAGCCAGAGCTCCAATTGCTCTTCCCACACCTTAGGACTGGTTTTAAGATCCACCCCCAAACATACCTTAGGACTGGACTCCAAATTCCACTCCCAGTGACACAACTCTTTCCCAGTAGGGCTCTGCCCATTGGAGACTCAAGATTCAAGCTTGAGTCTATGGGGCCATATATTCAAACCATCACAATAGAGTTACACTATGTATCTAAATGAAATTCTACACTTATCCATATTAAGATAATCCTCACTTAACTATATCTGTATTAACATATTTATATATCCATAGTTATAGGAAATTCATGAGCATCTTAATCCATACAATTGTACTTTGTATGTATGTTTTCAATAAAGTACAAACATTTTTGAACCTAATCTTTCATAAGCAAGAAACCATTAATATGCAATTGACTTTGAAATTATTTTATCATTTATTTCACAGCATTTTGAACTACAAAAAGGAAATAAAAAAGCAGTTTCTAACTCCTTTCACTATTCTTTCTGGAAGAACTATACTTCAAGTCTAATTTTTTCTAGTAATTCCCTTTGTCACCACAGGTCCCCTGCAGAAAATATCTATGAAACTGTGTCACAGACTGCTTCTTTCCATTCTCAGGTGGTATAGCAGTCAGCTTCATGTTGCTGTGATGAACTTCCAAACCAGGCACAGTTTACAGAAGGAATAGGATTGATGGCAGCTTACAGATGCAGGGGAAGTTCCATGATGGTGGAAGAAGCTGGCCCCCTTTCACAGGTCCAAGCAGAGGGAAACACCACCAGCAGGACCATAAACAAGCACACTCAAGCTGGGTGTGGTGGCACATGCCTTTAATCCCAGCATTTGGGAGGCAGAGGTAGGAGGATCGCTGTGAGTTCGAGGCCACCCTGAGGCTACATAGTGAATTCCAGGTCAGCCTGGGCTAGAGAGAGACGTGAGACCCTACCTTGAAAAAAAAAAAAAAAAGAATCCAAATAGCCAGCACAGTCCAAGAACCCCAGGCAGAGCTCAAGCACTCTGCATACTTTTAGCTTGGAATTCCAGACTCACCCCCAAACACACCTTAGGACTGATCCTAGGATCCACCACAGTGACACCCAGTTACATGCCTGGGGGACATCCATTCAAATGACCACAGGTGGTGACACCTTAAGCTTTTCCTCTGGGGAGTGCAAACACACATCTCTTCAGCACACACAGGACACAGACCAAAGGACCATTACACCAAAACCAGTTTGGGTGAACCAATGAGTGTAACGCGGCTACTCACAGAGTAGGGTGAGGGCTTACTTATAGGAACATGGAAGCCCCAAAGCAGCTGTAACATTGAGAAGCTTCATCCCAGCATAGCTGACAACCTCCCAGTGGCTGCCTAGATGGGCTCCTTGTGTCAGGATTTCCCCAAAGGTGCTCTTCCCTCAGCCTACAGGGTAAGGGCAAACTCACAGAGCATGGAGACCACAAAGCAGCTGTGTCACCAAGAATTTTCAACCCGGCATGATGGTGACCTCCCCATCATTGTTCCTTGATGTTCTACCCTCTATATACTCTACATCTCCCCCAAAGGCCTGAGACCTCATCATCATTGCATACGGCTGCCACAGGAGATGCCTGAGATCTCAGGTAGGAGTCTGAGAATCTGAGAACATGTGGCCACCAGCAGGGAATGAAATCAAAGCAAATTTACTGCCACCTTCTA
Source organism: Dipus sagitta (assembly GCA_036346955.1). Lineage (NCBI taxonomy): Eukaryota > Metazoa > Chordata > Mammalia > Rodentia > Dipodidae > Dipus > Dipus sagitta. The sequence goes on from CM070784.1 coordinate 57,302,962, forward strand.
CTTAAACACCAGATCTCTTGTCTAATGGCACATCTTGTTTCATGGTCACATCACACATGTTGACATGATGTCTGGCACATGATAATGACAAGAACCACCATCACTGCTGCCTTGGTAATGCCAAGCAAGCAATGAATATGGACCCTAACATGCATATCTCAATTGACATGAACTCTATGAAGCTGGTACTTCTATTATGTCCACTGTGCAGAAGAGGACACTAAGACTCAGAGAATAACTTGCACAGAGACCCTTCATGGGTAGATAAAGGTGGAGCCTGGGGCTCAAATAGAAATCATCTAATGTCAGTGTATGGGCCTTACCAACTGTTCTAGTAGCTTCATGTTGCTGGGATGAACATCTAAACCAGACACAGTTTATAGGAGGAAGGGGTTTATTTCAGGCTGATATACCCAGTGGAAGTTCCACCAAGGATGGCAGGAGAAGCTGTCTTCCATCCATAAATCCAAGCAGAGAGAGACAACCAAATAGCCAGCAAAAACCAAAGTGGCAGCAGGGAACTTTAGCAAGCAGGACCCCTCCCCCCAGAGCTCAGACTGCTCTTCACACCCTCTGGCTAGAATTCAGATCTGCCCCTGCCCCCAGTGACACCTCAGGGCTGGACTTCAGGATCCGTCCCCCACTGACACCTCCTCCAGCCAGGTGGCTGGAGACCCAAGTCACAAGCTTTAATAAAACACATGGGTCTATGGGGGGACTCGCATTCAAATTACCACACCAACAAATCCACATGGCTTCCATATCAGTACTCAATGGCCATTGTAGTTGACAGAAAGATGAGAAGATGAATAAATGCTGTCATATTTTGTCCCAATTTCTCTGCTTCTACGGGCCAAGTCCTATTACCACCTGTAACTCAAATTTGCCTTATAGCTGCCTACCCAACATAACGCATCAGGTGATGTTCTAGCAGCAGTAAGGACTCTGATGTCTCCAGTACAGTCTGGAGGTCGGGGGAGAGAACAAATAAGCAAACACATGAATCCACAAAGTGTTTTCAATCTGTGAAGGTGCTAAAACAAGATAATGGACTTCAAAGATACTGGGGGAAGTTATGTCTCTGGGTTCTATTGCTAATGCCCACCCCCTACACATACCACTGTGTAGCCTTATGTCACGGCCCAACTCAAGTTCAGTTCTTGAAATCTATTATTATCACTACAACAGCATAATTGGTCTCCCTACCTCTAGATTCTTTTTGGCTTAGTCTGTTATGCTGACTGCTATAGAATTGTATTTATTTTTAAAAATATATTTTATTTATTATTTGTTTGCAAGGAGAGAGAGAGGGAGGGAGGGAGAGAGAATGGGCACGGTAGGGCCTCCTGACGCTGCAAATGCAACTCATCCAGATGCATGCATCACTTTGTGTATCTGGCTTTACTTGGGTACAGAGAAACAAACATGGACCATCAGACTTTGCAAGCAAGAGCCTTTTTAACCACTGAGTGATCACTCCAGACCTAGAACTGTACTCTTTTTTTAAAATTATTTACTATTTATTTCTTTGAGAAAGAGAGAAAGAAAGAAAGAAAGGAAGAAAGAAAGAAAGAAAGAAAGAAAGAAAGAAAGAAAGAAAGAAAGAAAGAAGAAAGGAAGAAGAAAGAGATAGAAAGAGAGAGAATGGGCAGGAGGCCAGGGCCTCTAGCCATTGCAAACAAATTCCAGGTGCATGTGCCACCTTGTGCATCTGCCTTTTGTGGGTAATAGAGAATCAAACCTGGGTCCGTTGGCTTTGCCAGCAAGTGCCTTGCCCACTAAGCCATCTCTCCAGCCCTAAAATTGTCTTCTGTGACCTTAACTGTTTGCCTATTGCTTTCCATTGGACTCAAATACTTCTTAAACCTATGTTCCTCCACCATGTAATCGCACCCATCATATTTCTTTTTTCCTCTGTCTATAGGTGCTTCCAGAGCACCTTCCAAGTGTTAGCCAGGATGCACTCTTCAGCACAAGACATGTGGTCTTTGAAGCCTGTTTCTTGTGTCCCCACCACACTGTATGCCCATTTGTACATGCCTGAACACAGAGTGATCTGTTTGATCCACCCATCAAAACCTTGTCATTTAGAGTCCAGCTCAGGACCATATTTAGAACTAAGTTTTTTGGATGCCACTCCACAACAATGCCTTTTAAAAGGAACTGCAAGACCCAGCTCAAGTCTCATTTTACAAATGAGTTTTCTCCATGCCATTCCACACTGTCCTTTAAAAATAAACCACATTGGGGCTGGAGAGTTAGCTTAGCAGTTAAGCACTTGCCTGTGAAGCCTAAGGACCCCAGTTTGAGGCTCGATTCCCCAGGACCCACGTTAGCCAGATGCACAACGGGGTGCATGCATCTGGAGTTCGTTTGCAGTGGCTAGAAGCCCTGGCGCACCCATTCTCTGTCTCTCTCTCTCTCTATCTGCCTCTTTCTCTCTCTGTCTGTCGCTCTCAAATAAATAAAAATAAACAAAAATAAATAAATAAACCACATTAGGACTGGAGAAATGGCTCGGCAGTTAAGACACTTGTCTGCAAGGCCTAAGGACCAGAGTTTGATTCCCCAGTACCCATATAATGCCAGATGCACAAGGTAGCACATGTATCTGGAGTTCATTTTCAGTGACTAGAGGTCATGGCATTCCTGTTCTCTCTCTATCTGCCTCTTTCTCTCTCAAATAAATAAAATTAAAATAAATAAATAAAAATAAGAATAAATCACATCAGTTTTCATGGCTTTCTGCCCAAGCACATGGCCCTGTAAGGACATCTACTCATTGTGTGAGTGTGTGCATCATACACACACCTGTGACCGAAGGCTGTGCATTTGTTCAGAACAAATGTCTCCTGTTCTTTACTGTCAATGATCACAACGGCAGACAAAGTTTACTTCGCACTAGCCCGTGCAAAGCACTGTTTTACACGTGTTCTATACATTATCATTTATCTTCCCCACAGCTTTAGAATGATGCCCCTCCAGCCTTGTTATCCCACCTGACAGATGGGAAGTGCAGACTCTTGTGAGATGAAACAACTTGACAAACATCACAGAGTTACAAATGGCAGAACTGGAACTAAGGTGCGTGATGCCAAAGTCAGCGACCTAACCTCCAAGCCACACTGCTGACACACAGCTCTGGGCATGAAGGTCTCTTTTCCAACTTCACTCGGTATGCCTGCCCGGGTTAGCACTGTGAGGGTTCACAGGGAGAGGCCACGACCACCATATTGCACCAAGAGGTAACCCTTAACCTGAGGACCTGGTGGATTAGAAGGGGAAATTCTTTGACATCCTAGAGCAGGTCAGCACCGAGCGAGACTCACTTCACACATCCAGGAACTGGAAGACTCCACTATGAACAGCAGGGGGGAGAAAGTGGTAGGAAGAAGGGATTCAGTGATGTGGGGACTGGAGAGGGAGAAAAGGGGGGTGGTGAAAAGAGATTATGATCAAAGTACATTGTTTCTATTTATAGAAGCTTTCAATTAGAAAGTTTTGAAAAGGGCTGGAGAGATGGCTTAGCAGCTAAGGCACTTGCCTTCAAAGCCTAACAACCTGATTTCTATTCCCCAGTACCCACATAAAGCCAGATGCACAAGGGGGCGCATCCTTCCGGAGTTCGTTTGCAGTGGCTGAAGACCCTGGTGCTCCCATTCTATCTCTGTCTCTCTTCTCTCTATCTCTGTCTGCTTGCAAATATATAAATAAAAATAATCTGTTTCTTTAAAAAATTAATTTAAAAAAACATCAGGATACAGGAATGGTAGAGTATGCCTGTAATTCCAGCACTTGGGAGGCGGAGGTAGGAGGATCACCATGAGTTTGAGGCCACTCTGAGACTACATAGTAAATTCCAGGTCAGCCTGGGCTAGAGTTAGACCCTACGTTGAAAAAAAAATAAAATAAAAATAAAGTTCAACTGGGTGTGGTGGCACACAACTTGAATCCCAGAACCCAGAAGGGAGACAGAGGTAGGAGGATCACCCTGAGTTTGAGGCCACCCTGAGACCATATGGTGAATTCCAGGGCAGCCTGGGATAGAAATGTCTTTAAAAACTAAAGTAATAAAAAGTAATAATAATAATCATGGGTTTCCAAGGAACTCACTCAGGTTTCTTGTTGAAGGTCAAAGGATTTCCAAAACCCTACAGCAAAGGAACTGGGACTGGGGAAAGATACAGTGGATGCTTTTGGGGCAAACACTGAAACCTCATAGTTTAGACATTCTCTAGCACTTTTATCTTTCGCTATTTTTAAAACAGTTCTTTTATAACGTAGTGTGCAACACAGCATTGAGGCTGGCTCCACTCTCTGGAGTCTCACTTGGAAACTGTCTGTATTTTGAACCTTACAGAGACCCTTATTTATTTTCGTTGGTCTCCCTCTGGCTGAGAGGTTGTGATCCAAACCCAGCCTCTGTCAGTCACAAGGCCCTCTCCTCCCCGAAACTCCCGTGGACTCCACAGTGGAATGCTACCTTTCCTGCAGTGGGCTTTTTCAGGCTTCCAAGAGTGATGGATGGAAGCATCCCTGAAATAGCAACAGCTTCCTCATAGAAACTTCTGGGATGTTTTCAGAGGACCAAGTAGGGAAGAAAAAAAGATGTTCTCTTAACTGGAGCCTACCTATAAAATCCGAGGACCTCGAGTGAAGAAAGGGAATCAAGACCATTGTGGGATCATATTAATCCTCTCCAAAGTCACCCTCATCTATACACCTAAATTTTGTCAGAAGATTCCAGATTAAAAAAAAAATGGTGACAAGGAAGATTTACAACAACATACTGCTTCCTTTGGATTGTATCTGTGATATTAGGTGATGGTACAGGTTTTAAATAGTAATTGACCGTACCAACGATATTAAGCCTAATATTTGTAAAAACTGTTAAGGTTAAAAAAAAAATCATACTGGCCTGGGGGAGATGGCTCAGCTGTTAAAGATGCTTGTTTGCAAAACCTGCCTGCCTGGGTTTGATTCCCCAGTACCCACATAAAGCCAGATGCACAGAGTGGCACATGCATCTGGACTTTGATTGCAGTGGCAAGAGGCCCTGGTGCACCATCTCTTCCTCTCACTCTCTCTCTTCCTTTTTTCTCCCCATTATAAAAAAAAATACATAATATTTAAAACAAAAGAAATTTTTAATCATTAGAAAACTATAAAAGTGTGAGTAGAAATTAAAATCTAATGAGTGTATACAAGAAAGATGGTAACTGACAGAACAAAATTCAAGTGAATACCAGGTTTTGTGTTAACCTTTCAGCAGGTAAATGATAAAAGACATGTTTTATCAGTTATAGAGCTCTGGATTTTTTTTAAAAAATTGGATGGACTCTTTTTAAAAGAAAAAAGTATTTATTTATCTATTATTTATTTATTAGAGAGATAGAGACAGGGAAAAAGAAAGACATAGAGAGAGAATGCGTGTGCCAGGGCCTCCTGCCACTGCAAATGAACTCCAGACACATTTGTCACTTTGTGCATCTGGCTTTATGTGAATACTGTGGAATTGACCCCAGGCCATCAGGCTTTGAAAGCAAGTGCCTTTAACTGCTAAGTCATCTCTCTAGCTGGGTTTCTAGCTTTTTATGTGAGGTTTGTGGCTGGAACTCAGGTACTCAGGACTGGGCTTGCAGGCACTTTATCTGCTGAACCATCTCCCTAGCCCCTAAATTTTTATATATGAAAACATAAAAGTATGGTGGGAGAGGTGGCTTAGTAGTTAAGGCACTTGCCTGTGAAACATAAGGACCCAAGTTCAATTCTCCAGAACCCACGTAAGCCAGATGCACATGGTGGCGCATACATCCGGAGTTTGTTTGCAGTAGCTGGAGGCCCTGGCGCCATTCTCTCTCTCTCTCTCTCTCTCTCTCTCTCTCTCTCTGTGTGTGTGTGTGTGTGTGTGTGTGTCTTTCTCTCATATATATATATATATATATATACATTGTTTTTTTGGATTTTCAAGGTAAGGTCTCGCTCTAGCCCAAGCTGACCTGGAATTCACTATGTAGTGTCAGGCTGCCCTTGAACTCATGGCAATCCTCCTACCTCTGCCTCCTGAGTGCAGGGACTAAAGTCATGCACCACCACATCTAGCTAAAATATTTTTTTAGAAAACAGAAAAGTAGTACACATTAGCAGGGGTACTGTGTAATGTTTGATATGTGTGCCTATCATGTAATGCTTAAATCAAACATTCTCCTTTGGGTATACATGTCAGTTCTATTGGCAATTTTTTGAGGAGCCTCCACCCCCTTTTCCCCAAAATAGTCATCTAATTTACATTCCCACCAACAGTATACAAGGACTCCCTTTTCTCTGCATCCTTATATAACTTATATTTAGTCTCTTGGGCATTAGCCATTCTTTTTGTTGTTCTTGTTGCTGTTTTATTTGCAAAGAGAGAGAGAGAATGAGAATAGGAACTCCAGCTGCATGCGTCACTTTGTGTATCTGGCTTTATGTGGGTACTGAGGAATCAAACCAGGATCGTCAGGCTTTGCAGGCAAGTGCCTTAACCACTAAGCCGTCTCTCCAACCCTGCCTTCTTGATTTCTATTTCAAAAAATATGCTAATGCCACAAATTTTGTCTGTTGACTTTCTATATTACCATCTTGCTGAATTCATTTCTTTTTTAGGATTTATTTATTTATTTGAGTGAGAGAGAGAGAGAGGCATAGAGAGTATCAGCATGCCAGGGTTTCCTGCCCCTGAAAAAGAACTCTAGATCATTCACCACTTAGTGTATCTGGCTTTATGTAGGTACTGGGGAATTGAACTCTGAAGGCCTTGTAGGCAAGCGCCTTGACCACTGAGCCATCTCTCCAGCCCTGAATTCATTCTCAGAGTTCAGGTTTTCAGTATGGAGTCTTTGGGACTTTCTTTTCTTTTTCTTTTGTTTTATTTTGTTTCAGATATAAGGTCTCATCCTGTATCCTAGGTTACATGCATTTCCTTAAGACTCAGACATCACACTTCTGTTTGTCACAGCCATAACTGTTGACGTCATGGCTTCTGTCTCATTTATACAGGACTGTGCATTTCTGGAAGATCGACTGGCCTGCCTGGCACTGGGCTCCATGAAAAAGCCCAATGCTAGCTCTTATGCCCTGCCCCCCAGCAGGTGACAGCTTCCTGTCCTTTCTGCCACCTGAGGCTGGAGGAAGGGCTGCGGAAGCCGTCCGTCTGTCTGTCAGATCTAGGCCTTTAGTCCCCAGGTACTGGCCTGCTGGGGGCACACGTGGGGCTTCACCCCGAACTGGTTTTTATGAAGTTTTGGTTTCTATGGCACCAGGTTCTAAGTCGAAGCGCTGGCCTTAGTTCTCTCTCCCTCGTTCAAGTGGGAAGCGCTTCTCTCTGCAGTGGGATGCTTGGGGAAGAGGCAGAGCAGTTTTCTCCTTCCTGCCTTCTTCAGTAAGTCTTTTAGCTCTGTTCTACTAGAGTCAGGTACTGTGATCTCTCATCTGATCTCCCTAGCTCTTAAGGAAGAAGTCTGGTATAAGAATAGCTGGTCATCTTGGTCTTGGTGGGGCAAGATCATGGGCGGCTCTTCCAGCCACTATGTGGCTCTGCCCTCTCCCACAGTTCTGGAGTTGGTGACATGGTGACATCTTTCACAAAGAAAAAATTATTTCTGCTTTGTTTGTAATGAGAATTTTCTTATCGCTCTGTTTTCCTCAATCGCATATATAACCCAAACAACCATTTGAGCTGCTAGACATTTTTCTCCATCTTTTTTATCTTTTAATATTTTATTTTTATTTATTTGTTAGAGAGGGGGGCGGAGAAAGAGAATGGGTGCACCAGGGCCTCTAGCCACTCACTGCAAATGAACTCCACACACATGTACCACTATGCGCATTTGGCTTACATGGGATCTGTGGAATTGAACCTGGGTCCTTAGGCTTCACAGGCAAGTGCCTTAATCACTAAGCCGTTTTTCTAGCCTTCCATCTTTCTTTATCTCTCTGTGTGTGTATGCACGTGCACATATGTGTGCACACCAAGATCTTTTTTTTTTTGTAAATGGTCATGTGTCTATTTGTATTACAGGAAGAGTCAGATGAGAGAGAGAGCGAATGGGCAAGCCAGAACCACTAGACACTACAGACGCATGCGCCTCCTTGTGCATCTGGCTTTATGTGGGCACTGGGGACTCAAACCTGGGTACTCTGGTTTTGCTGGCAAGCACTTAACCGCTAAGCCATCTCTCCAGACCACCAGAATCTTTTGTAGCTGCAAATACTGGGCACATACTCCACTTTTCATCCAGCTTTATATGGGTGCTGGGCGTTGAACCCCAGGCCTGCAGGCTTTGCAAGCAAGTGTGTTTGACTGCTGAGCCATCTCTCTAGCCTCTCTTTATTTTTTTAATATACAAACACATATATCATCCCAAGATTACTGCCCGGAACTCAGAAAACTATAATATACTGAGACTTCATGATTTTATTTAAAACAGTGCACCTGAAAAAAAAAAATCATGGTTGTAATATGTCCCTCCAGGCACTTCTAAATGCCCGCTCCCTTGGCCATTACCAACAGGAACAGTGACTTCATTGTGTCCCAGGGAGATGAAGTAAGTAGGGTGTAAAGTGATAGCCTTGAAAAACAAGCGTTCAAAGACTGCATTTCACCGGGAGTCATGTCCTAACACAAACCTTGAATCCCACACTACACCCGTTTAGCAACCTGAGGATCGGCCTTGGCCATGTATGCGCACCTTAATGGTGTAGTGCCTTCAGACAAAAACACTGCTTGTGTCTTTCACGCACTTGTCTCTTTCATGTCTCTTTCAAGCGTTCAGGGATGGCATGCTTCCTGGCCTTCCCTTTTGGTTGTTTAAAATGCTCAGGCTGCTGATGTGTGATTACGTAAGCGTATTTTTTTTTTCCCCAAGAAGCACATTTTCTCAAATCTAAATAAATAACATATATTCAGCCTGGAATTGACTTATCAAGACTCCTCTCGTTTAACAATTGCGGGCTTTGCAGTTCTCACTCAAAGTCCTTTCAAAAGAAGAAAAATATAAGCATTAAAGGTACGCGAAGCTTTAGTGTCTTAAATCGATTGTTCTCTGCCAACAATTCCATTTTAAATGTTTTATTTCCCCCTCCAAATTTGTGTAAAGGAACAAAGTAGATATTATTCTTTAAATCTAAGTTTAAACAGCTTAATGAGTGGGGCCAATTAAAGTGCATCCTAATTGCTAAGCAGGATTAAGTTTACCGACAGCTTTGCAAATGTCTGCAGAAAAATCACATGACAAAGAGACCTAGACAAGAGAAACATATTTGTGTGTAGCCCACTGTCCCAAGACTATTGTCTCCAGAGTGCCTCTATGATGAATCAGTGTGTGTGTGTAAGACAGGGAACTTCGTCCTATGTTCTCCTTGGACCTGTTTATATCCCACTCTCTACTGTGTAACTGGCAAACATTTTCAAATAGTAAGACTCGCATGCCACCAACGGTGATGTACAATCAGGTGGAATGACTTTGTGTTGCATTAGTAAATTAGGGCAATCCCACCCAGCCATACTCATTTGTATACCCTTTGTACTGAACAATTTATCTTCAGACTAATGGGTTTTGTGCAGGTGATCAAAACTTGCAGGGGTTACTTCTCAATTCAATTAGCTAAATTATTTCTTACCATTTCAAATTATAGCCTAAAGGCTTCACGAGGCAGCAATTTAAATTTTTTTTTTTTTTTTAGTTCGTGATGGCTCATGCCTTTAATCCCAGTACTCAGAAGGCAAAGGTAAGAGGATTGTTGTGAGTTCAAGGCCAATCTGGGACTACAGAATGAGATCCAGGACAGCCTGGGCTATAGTAAGATCCTATTTTGAAAATCACGGTGTTTTACAAGGCTCCGTAGCATATGAAAGACTCCCTATAAATCCTACACACACTTTTAACTTCACTAAGTTGATTTAGCTGAGCCCATTTTCCCAAAATGAAGAGAGCACAGAGTTACATGACCAGCATGGTATGTATCCCACATAGCCCATGTTCTGCAGGACCCAGTTTGGGAAGCTCGGTTTGAGAGCTCCGGGTCAGCCTTCTGATTGCGCGCTGTTCCACCATGAAGCCGGTCAGTGTGCGGCCCACTGTCCCTTTGTGGATAGGGCTAGCTCTGGAGTTTTGTGGAAGCTTTCAGTTTTATGTAAATTAAAACATCTTTGATGGTGCATGCCTTTAATGCCAGCACTCTGGAGGCAGAGGTATGAGGATCCTGTGAGTTCAAGGCCAGCCTGAGACTACACAGTAAACTCCAGGCCAGACTGGACTAAAGAAACCCTACCTTGAAAAACAAAAACAAACAAAAAGGCTGTGGGTGCTTAAGCCTCGGCTAATTTTGACTATGAACTAGGCACTCACTGTCACATTTAGTCCACCCTTGTGCAGATTAAGAGGTTGACCCGTTCATGTGGCCTCTATAGATGTTTGATGTTTGCCAAGCATTGAAGTTCACTAAATCTTCACTTGACTAACACTAGGGTATTGGGGGTGACTTATTTCATACTCTCACATTAGTGATCCCAGCTCTAGGCTCGCCGCAGTAGAGACACACAATTAATTATACCAAGCCTCACATCAAATCAGATCTTCCCTGTTAGAGTCCAGTGACATCCTCAGAGCACAACTGTCTATCCAGTCATGCTGCTTGGGTGCCAGTGACCCTCAACTCCCCAAGTTCAGCTGCATGTGATGTCCCCTTCATCAATATGAATCAGGGAGGACCTGGCATAAGAAAGCCTTGGCTCCAAAATGCTGTTTGCCAGAACATATGGGATTATAAAAGCAAGTGCAAATTATGCATAATATTATATGACAATATCGGACACTTTTTTTCCTTGAAAAAAAAAAAAGGCAACATCCACAGGTCTGAACAACTTCAATTTTATGCAAATTCTGCAAGTACAAAGACGAGCTCGCCGGTCACGTTTTTCTTACATCAGTGCAGAGCCCACGGGAGGAAGACTCGTGTCACACTTGGGCTCGTCCTTACTAGCGTCTACCTTTGCTAACACTCTCCCCCACCTGTGAAAGGCTTTCCACCTCTCCATGAGAGTTCTTGGTTCCCATTCTTCTGCGACTGGCAAGAGACGGGCTTCTGTGAGTCCAAGGACGCGCGGCTCAATCCTCCTTGGGAATTCAATATGCTGTACCACTGATGCCCAACCCCGCACGCCTTTTATAATCATAGCCATCATCTTTTTATTATGTCTTGGACTTGAGGAGGCCTGAAAGCAGATGTAACTCATGATGACCTGACTTCAATGGGAGAATGAACCAGGTGGCTAATTGTCTCTAAAACAAATACACTGATAATTAGCAGGAGAGCGCAATGCAACAGAAGCCTAACCACCAACCTTTATTTAAGTTAAGCAAATGGTGAGCAAAACGACGCAGCTGCATGCACTTTGACAAGTTAATAAGGGAGCCATACTTCATCGCGTCAGCCACCCTAGCCAAAGCATGCCCTCAGGACTCGGTATTAGGGAAGCTGCAACTGTGAACTTGGGAAACTGTCAATGTTCCGCACGGTGAAATTCCCTGGGCTGAAGACCCTCGTGGAGTGTGAGGTGCTACGTTTTCCCACATAAGCAATGCTGGGGTCAAGAGCAGGCAATAGGAAGTGGACAAGGTCTTGACCCTAAATGCTGGGAATGCGGACAACTGTAGCTCTCTAAGAAAGCTCATTGAAAGATGCCATGGGCTGCTTTATTTTTCTAAGATTTAGCCCGATGTCTAGCCCAGAGTTCAGCAATTTTTTTTTTTTTTTTTTGCTTGCTTGGTTTTTTCTGTTTGTGTGTTTGCTTTTTGTTTTTTAGAGGTAGGGTCTCACTCTATCCCCAGGCTGACCTGGAACTCTGCCATCCCAGGCTGGCCTTGAACTCAGTGAGCCTCCTACCACTCCCTCCCAAGTGCAGGGATTAAAGGCGTGCACCAACACACCCGGCCTTCAGCAATTTATTTTTTTCTGAAAAAAAAACCAAGTAGTAAATATTTTAGACTTTGCAGGCCTCGTGGTATTTATTGTATTTCCCCATCTCTCCCTTTTAGTACAAAAGACAAGATATAAATAAATAATTGCACTCCAAGGAAACTCGATTTGTGGATGCTTGAAATTAAATTTCAGATGGTTTTTACATAGGAACAGTATTGTTCTTCTTTGTTTCTTTTCAACCACTTGCAAATGTAGGAATCATTTTTGTCTTTTGGACCATAGGGAAAATAGGATGGACTTGACCCGTTAGCTGTGGTTTGTAGCTCCTAGCTGAGATTAATTGCATCTGCTGGAGCTAAGAATTCAGAGATAACTTAGCATAGTCTCTCATTTCCTGCTGATGTGTTTTCCAGTTGGACAATGGAATTCAGTTCATAAGGAAGCTAGAATCAAGGGGGAGGGGGAGAAGATACTCAAATTACTTGATTCAATAAGTGCATATTGCCAATCTGCTGTATAGGTTGACAAGTCCTGAAAAGTGGGACTCTGCAGGAGGTTGTAACTCAGAATTCCAGTGGGAAATGGATCAACCTCAGGGCTTGGGTTATTTGCCAATAAGTTTTTAAATACACATATTCCTGGGACTGGAGAGATTGTTCAGTGGTTAACATGCTTGCCTCCAAAGCCTAACAACCTAGGTTTGTTTCCCCAGTACCCACGTAAAGCCAGAGGCACCAAGTGGTGCATGCATCTGGAGTTCATTTGCAGCCACTGGAGGCCCTTGCACACCCATCTTCTCTCTCTCTCTCTCTCTCTCTGTGTGTGTGTGTGTGTGTGTGTGTGTCTTTCTGTTTGCAAATATATATATATATATATTTGGTTTTTCAAGGTAGGGTCTCACTCTAGCCCAGGCTGACCTGGAATTCACTCTGCATTCTCAGGGTGGCCTCAAACTCACAGCAATCCTCCTACCTCTGCCTCCCGAGTACTGGGATTAAAGGTGTGCGCCACCACTCCTGGCTCAATAAATATATTTTTAAAAATAAAATGCACATATTCTTTGCAATAATATTCAGAATAGCCAAGTGATAGAATCGGCCTAGATGTTCATCAACAGATGAAAAGATGAAGCTAATATGGCATATATGCACCGTGGAGTGTTATACGGTTATAAAGAAGAATGAAATCATGTCATTTACAAGAAACTGGAAATCAACATATTAAACAAAGCAAGCCAGACTCAGAAAGACAAATACTGCCTGTTTTCTCTCATATATGGCATATGTATATGTATGTGTTTTTTAAGGTAAAGTCTCACTCTAGCCCAGGCTGACCTGAAATTCACCATGTTGTCACAGGATAGCCTCAAACTCACAGCAATTCTCTGATCGTCCTACCTCTGCCCACCCCCACCCAGCGCAGGCTACCATGCCTGGCTGTAATCTATATTTTTAAGGCATGAAAAGGGGGGGGGGCATGTGAAAAGAGGAAGGCGACCAGTGAAGAGAGAGAGAGGAACCACAGATTGTAATGGTGAGGGAAATGTCATCAAAATGCATAATAAGCAAGTATAAAAATAATGAAACATACTATTTGGTACAATGAATACATGCTAATTAAAAAGAGAAGGAAATGCAAAAGAAAGCTCTCATATTCTGTGGACCAAGTTGTCCATTTATAGGAACTTCTACTGAGGAAACACTTAGAACGATAAGCAAAAACTGAACATCAACATCAAGGATGTTTATTGCAGTATTATTTACAACAGCAAACTAGTAATATATCAAACAGCAGGAATGTCAAAAATATCAGTGGTGTGCAATGGGATCTTAACCAATTCTCAGCCGTCTTTTATAAAATGAATTATCATGCAGAAAAATAAGCCCGTGATGCATAAGACGATGTATTGTCATGGAAGGACAACAGGGCTGGACTGGCAGCTATATAACAAAGCAATAAAGACCATGACTTTTTTTCCCTTTTACAATTACAAAGAATATTTAGAGAGATAGCCAAGGTTTTACCGTTCATCTCTGCAAGATGAATTTGTGACTATCTTAACATCTTCCTCTTTTGTATTGTATTTTCTAATCTGTTCATTCATCATATGCTTAATAAGCAATTGATGAAATGTATTCCAGGAATTTTTGTAGTGGAAATGTTATGTTTTCTCATTTATTAAATTAAGCATTTAACAGAATAAGTCCTTCAAAATTAGTTGAAGATCAATTTCTCTCTCTCTCCTCTCTCTCTCTCTCTCTCTCTGTTTTTATCTATCTGCCTCTTTCTCTCTCAAATAAATAAATTAAAAATAAATTTAAAAGGGGGCTAGAGAGATGATTTAGTAGTTAAGGTGCTTGCCTGCAAAGCCAAAGGACCCAGGTTCAATTTCCCAGGACCCACATAAGCCAGATGCACCAGGTGACACATGCATCTGGAGTTTGCAGTGGCTGAAGGCCCTGGTGTACCCATTCTCTCTATCTCCCTTTGCCTCTTTCTCTCAAACAAATAAATTTTTAAAACTTAAAAAAACTAAAATTAGCTGAAGATGGGCTGGAAAGATTGCTCAGAGTTTAAGGCACTTCCTCACAAAGCCTGATGGCCTGGGTTTGATTCCATGGTACCCACGTAAAGCCTGGTGCACAGAGTGGTACACACACCTGGTGTTCCGTTTGCAGTCGGAGGAGGCCCTGGCATGCTCTCTCTCTCTCTCTCCCTCTCCCCCCTTGCAAATAAATAAAATTATTTTTAAAAATTAGCTTAAGAATGTAGAACAGCCAGGCTAATCCCAGCACTGTGGAGGCAGAGGCAGGAGGATTGCCATGAGTGTGAGGCCAGCCTGAGACTATAGAGTGAGGTCTAGGTCAGCCTGGGTTAGAGAGAGACCCTGCCTCGGGAAAAAAAATGTAGATCCCAAGGAAGGTGAAGACCATAGAGGGTCTCCTGCCCCTCAGCAGCTAATGCACTTGCCTGGAAAGCCCAATTGACTTGGGTGCAATTCCTAAGTACCAACGTAAAGCCAGATGCACAAAGTGGGTCTCAAGCTTTTTTTTTGCAGTGGCTAGAGGCTCTGGTGCACCCATTCTCTCTGTGTGTTTGTCTTCTCATTCACTCTCCTATCTCTGCTTGCAAATAAATAAATAAAAATTCTAAAAAATTAGCTATAATTTCAGATGCCCTCCTCCCTAACCACTGCCCTCACCGCAGTAGCATCTAGATGGCACAGGATGGACTGTCTTTTGTCAAGGGCAGCATGTGTTAAAACTCACATAGCCAATAGTAGAATAGTGTTGATGCAGTAGAAGACCACACATCTCCACTCGACCCCTCTGAGTTGCTGGTTTCTATGAGGCAGGTAATCTACTCAGTGATGAGCTTAAAGACCCACATAGCCAGATGCACAAAGTGGCACATGTGTCTGGCATTCGTTTGCGGTGGCTGGAAGCCCTGCTGTGCCCATTCTCTCTGTCTATATCTCTTTTCTTTATCCCTCTCTGCTTGCAAATAAATAAAAGTAAAAAATAATTTAAAAGGGGGAATAATGATGCCCTTTCTGTGGACAGGAACCAGGAATTCAAGAGACCTCGGGAGCTTCGTAAGTAGACTCGATACCCTCTCCCGTGGACACAGTATGTCTGTTTTATTCCTCTCACTCTCTTCCCATTGATGTTAGATAATTCTCTCTGTGCCTCCTAAAATAATTGTTTTGTTGTGTGTTGGCTGACAAGCCGACATACAATCAAAACCATGCTGGCCAGATATGTGTAACTGCTTCTCAGCCATTGCTAATCCATCTGTCACTTGCTGTACATCAGCTTGGAAAAGCATTTGGTGACCAGACAATGTCTACCAAGCTTGCACACATGTGCACACATGCACACACACACACACACACTCTCTCTCTCTCTCTCTCTCACACACACACACACACACAAGAGCACACCCTGGATAGGATTATGTGGGGTATGGATTTATCTAGAACAGAAGCCAAAATTTTTCAGCAACAATTTTCCCTCTGTTTGTTTATAAAACTGTTTTTGAAGTGGTTGTTTTTAGTTTCAAAATAAACTATTGTTTTCCTGATAAGAAAAACCCAGAAATGTTGGAATCACCACCACTGTTTTCCAAAAGGACCCTCATCTATGCTCCAGAGAAAACAAGGCTGGAACACATATTTGTATCAACCTTTACAGATACTCAAAGGGGCGGGGGTTGCTGCTTGCTGGAGAGATGGCTCAGTGGTTAAGGTACTTGGCCTGCAAGGCCTAAGGACCCAATTTCGATTCCCCAGTACCCATGTAAGCCAGATGCACTACGGTGGTACATGCATCTGGAGTTTCTTTGCAGCGGCTGGAGGCCTTGGTACACCCATTTTCTCTCCCTCTCTGCCTCTTTCTCTCTTTCACTCTCTTAAAAATGAATAAATAAATAAATAAATATAGATACTCAAAGGAAAAGCAATATGTGGAACAAGAAAAAAAGGAGACATAGACAGTTGTTTCAGTCTTTAATATAATGCTTAATTTCCCCCATTAATACATGAAGATTCTCCAGAGGCTAGTTAAAGGCTTACATTGCTATTTTTATCTTATCAATAATAATTGCGAGTTTTTATTGGATACTTCCTTTTCCAGGGAACTCAAAGTGTATGCAAATCCTTTCCCCCACCCACCTTATACCATTCCAGAGGCATAGCCAAAGGGGCAGATCATTTTATCACACCTGAAAAGATAGAAATGGGTAGAGGGACCAGCACAAAGGAGGAACTGATTTGGGTTGCCCTCCAGCCTGTCCCTAGTTAGTTGCCTCTCTTACAGAACCAGTGGTCCTTTTCTAAAATAAGATGTGGTTGGGGGGCTGAAGAGATAGCTCAGTGGTTAAGGTGCTTGCCTGCAAAGCCTAAGGACCCAAGTTCGATTCCCCAGTCCCCATGTAACACTAGATGTACAAGATGGCACCTGCATCTGGAGTCTGTTTGTAGTGACTAGAGGCCCTGTAGCACCCATTTTCTCTCTTTCTACCCACCTCTTTCTATCTCTCTCTTAAATAAACAAACAAACAAATCCATAAATAAAATATTTTAAAAAATAAGGTAGGGGCTGGAGAGATGGTTCAGCTGCCTTCAAAGTCTAATGCCCGGGTTCAATTCCCCAGTACCCACACAGGGCCAGATACACAAGGTGGCCCATGCGTCTAGAGTTTGTAGTGGCTAGAGGCCCTGGGATGCCCATTTTCTCTGTCTCTCTTCTCTCTGCTTGCAAATTAATTAATTAATTAATTAATTAATTAACATTTAAAAAATAAGACAGGCTGTGCCCTTCCACTTCCAGTGTGGCAGCCTGAAGCTTGGGTCTTTTGTCTGTGCCGCCTTCCACTGCGCCTCCTCCCGCTATGCCCCTCTGTGACGGGCTGCTAAGGACCCCAAAGCCACTTCCAGAGACAAGAGTTCACGTGAGCATGTGAGGGTTACTTACAAGGATGCGCTCCAGGGAGCACCGTGGGAATGGAAGCCAGCGGGGCCGGGCAAGGCAAGAAACCCAGCAACAATAAGTTCCCCGTGACGTCCTCGTCATGAGCCCAGCTTCCGGGATGAGCCCTGGCAAGGTGCCCTCGTCAGCGGCAAGGGGGCCTGATGATTTTTTTAAATGTTTTATTTATTTACTTACTTGAGAGAGGGGCAGAGAAAGAGAGAGAGGGAGAAGGAGAGAACGGGCCTGCCAGGGCCTCCAACTGCTGCAAAGGAACTCCAGATGTATGCGGCACCTTGTGCAGCTGGCTTTACATAGGTACTGGGGAATTGAACCTGGGTCCTTAGGCTTCGTAGGCAAGCACCTTAACTGCTGAACCATCTCTCCAGCCTGAGCCTGGGGATTTATTTATACCCCAGCACGCAACAACGGTGACCTCCAACTAAGCCAGTAGGCACGTTACTTGGGCAGGCGGGACGGGGGGCGGGTGGTGGTTGGGAACAAATCAGTAGGTGCACATGAGGTCCCAGTGATAGTGCATGTGATAGTGCACACCACACTGGGCTTTTCTGTCCCTAAAACGTCCCATGGAGGAGTCTTGGGGCCTCAGCAACATCTTCTCTCTTCTGAAACTCTCTTCCTTAGCCCTTTGCTGGGGAGACTTCCTTAAAGTACTTTCTGCTTAATGTTCACCTTCGTCATCAGCTCCATGGCTTAGCCGTTAAGGTGCTTGCCTGCGAAGCCTAAGGACCCAGGTTCAATTCCTCAGTACCCATGAGGTAGAAAAGCCCATTTGCTAAGTGCTGAATTATCATAGGTGCTGACTGCTGCCAAGACCCAACTTCTTGTTGATCAATGGAGCGAAAAGTTCCTGGCAAGGCCCCCCAACCACCAGAGTGGGCAGGAGAAGAAAATGGTTAAGACAAAAATAGAGATCGCCCTTGGAAACCTTACCACATAGCTAACTGCCGTGTGTGCTTTTGTTAAGCCCTCCCCCCTTGCCTGCTCGACCCTCCTTGCTGTTATGGTATCCGCCCTGTTGCTATGGAATCCACCTGGCTACTAGAGTATAAAATGAAAGTGCAGATTGTGCTGGGGCGGAAGTTTCTTTGGGAGTGAGCCCAGCTTTGGTCCTCTGGTAAATAAACTCCTCTCTTCTACTCTCATTCGAGTTGGAGTGATCATTCCAGAGAAATTCCTGCAACACCCACGAAAGCCAGGTGCACAAGGTGGTGCATGCATCTGGAGTTCATTTGCAGTGGCTGGAAGCCCTGGTGCATCCATCCTCTTTCTCTCCCTCAAATAAATAAATAAAATATATTTTTTGAAAAACTGGAAGCTCTCTACTGCTCTGAGATATCCTTAGCTCTTTTCCTCATCAGCCACTGTTTACTCGGTGCCTGCTCAGCCTCTTGTCAGGACTTTTGCCTTATTCTCATGTGACCTGAGAACATTGCCCAGTTTCCAACACCCAGGAGCTACCTACTCAGCCAGGATTTCTTGAAGTGGATCATTGCATCACAGCATTCCTTTTCAGAAAATAATTTCACTAGATAGCCTGTAACCATAGTGCCTCGTTGGCAGAGCCAGCCTGGACTACCTAGCAAGATCCTGTCTCAAAAATAAAAATAAAAAACAGGGCTGGAGAGATTGCTTGGAGGTTAAGGTGCTTGCCTGCAAAGCCTGACCCGGGTTCGATTCCCTAGTACCCACGTAAAACCAGATGCACAAGGTGGCGTGTCCATCTGGTGTTTGTTTGTAGTGACTGGAGGTCCTGGTGCACCCATTCTTTCTCTCTCTCTCTTTGCAAATTATATATATATATACACATATACATATATATACATATAAAGCAGACATCCCCACCAGAAGAATGGTATAAAAAGTCTAAATTCCAGAGGTAGGAGGATTCCTATGAGCTTGAGGCCAATCTGGTGCTACAGTTAGTTCCAGGTTAACTTGGGCTAGAGTGAAACACTCTCTCTCTTTCTCTCTCTCTCTCTCACACACACACACACGCACGCACACAAGTCTAAATTCCATGACAATATACTTACACACAAAAAGCTAAAATAATTCAAGTATAATCAAAACAAAAAAGTTAAATATGAAAGTTCCTCTACATGAAATAGAAAAGTCAACAAATGGTAAAAATATATATATATAAAATAAAATAAAATAAAATGAGAAAACTAAAAATAGGATTCTCTTGGGGGGGGTATGCTTCTATTTTAATAAACCAGATTGTTTCTAAATTGGGTGTGGGAACTTCTTTCACACATAATGTTTATTTTTATATTACTCTCCCCCTTAAAAATAACGTGTTTTCCATGTGAGCCGAGCTTACTTGAATTTTCTGTGGTAGGAGGATACGAAAAGACTTCCAAGTCTTCTGCTTGTAGCCAATAGAAGTTTGCAGTGTCTCATCCCCACGACCAAGAGTCACCATCTCTCTCCCCATCGTTTGCATCTGGGCTGCTTTTGCCAGTAAAAAGCGGCCAGTGTGATGGCCTTCCAGTCCAGATCCCAGGCCTCAAGTGTCCTTGGTTCAGTGGAACACTGCCACTCCCTGGGAACAAGTCCATAGTGGCCTGCTGGGGGAAGAAAAGCCAGGATACATGGAGCCAAGTTGATTTCTCTCAATCGTCCCCCCTGAGCCAGCCCCAGCCAAGCTCCTGCTGAGCCCACTGTGCAGCCCCCAGTCAGCAGGACGACCAAGCAGATGAATGGACTTGTAAGGAGTGGTGGCTATTTCCAGCCACTGCTTTGTGAGACGTTTGCTTTACGACTACAGCTAACTAAAACATTGCTTTTTAAAAAATATTGTATTTATTTACTTGAGATAGTGGCAGAGAGAGTGAGAGAGAATGGGCATGCCAGGGCCTCTAGCCACTGTAAACAAACTCAGGACACATATGCCACCTTGTGCATTCGGGCTTTATCTGGGTGCTGGGGAATCAAACCTGGGTCCTTAGGCTTCGCAGGCAAGAGCCTTAACCGCTAAGCCATCTCTCCAGCCCAAAACATTGTTTTTTTTACTACAGGACTTAAGTTGGAGCTGAATCTCAGAACTACTTTGATAAGATGTCTGTTTTCTGTATTTTATGTTTAACGTGATGGTTATTTTCCAAGTCAATCGAAGACAAGAAGCCATCTCAGAATTGTTTGGTATAAGTGATGAATACAGAAAATGTCCTCAAGTGGCAAGCTCTGTCAGGACAATAGCTCCTGAAATGCCCAATATGCTTCCGAGGCTTAAAAAGTAAATAGTTTACTCTGGCAAAAAAAAAAAAAAAAGAAAGAAAAAGAAAAAAATGCCAAAAAGAGAATAAAATAGAATTCTGTCCCTTCCTTTATCTATTGTACCAATCAACCATATCCACTCAGACTGCCACAGTTTTTCCTCTTAACTTATAAAGAATTAGCTATGATTTAATAGTAAGAATAGGATTCAGTGAATCACACTGTTCATTTTGTTGTTTTCTAAGCTGAGGTGGTACATGGGATTTTGCTCTCATTGTTGCTTTTACTGGAAAGATAAAAATCTAGGCACCTGCCAAACAAAAGAAAAAAAAGAGAGAGAAATAAAAACGAGAGGAAGGACGCTTTGTTCACCGAAACCAATCATTGGTTTACAGTAAAAAGAACGCAGCAAATAAACAACCTGTCACAAATTGAGGTGTGTGTGGAGGTATAGACCTTTAAAGTGTATTTCGGTTGCCACAGTTACCATTTTTGCAAAATGAAGAGATGAAATTATCAGGTGAAATTTTGGCTGCATTTCTCATGGGGGTTCAATGCATTCTTTTAAAAATTGACTCCAAATCTGGGTGCGTCTGTTCCTGTTCTAATTGTGCATTGTTTTAGGGAACGGCTCATTTTCTGATCTATTTTTGCTATGTCAAAGATGGCATCTTTTTAGCCATTCTTTCTTTGGCTTCCTTCTCTTTCTAAACCTATATACCTTGCGTCATATCTACCGATTTATAGTCAACTATAAAATAGTGTTACCACTGCACGAGAAGTTGAAAAAATGTAAAATTTACCACCTTATGAGATGTAGAATGTTTCATTTTATCTGCTAAATTTTAGAGCTATAATTTTTTAATGCATTCAGTCCCATCCCCATAGGACCACGTATTTGCTTGAGCCACATTCTATCAACACATCTACTTTGTATATCCTTAGGCCGGTCAATGTAACCTATCGGTTTAGCCACAGGAATTGGCTCATGGGTGGGAACATGACCCAAGGCTGACCAATCAGGGATGAAAATATGAACTAAGCAGACCAATGAGTGATGGGTCATGAACCAATGAGAGCCAATGATTGTTCCAGGATTTATTTGAATTATGTGAAAGGGAATTCTCTCCTTACCATTAGTAAAAAAGAAAGGAATATATAGATCCAAAGCCAGATTTAGGCCACAAGAGAAGCCTATCTTAGGGTGGAAACAACCTTGAGAAATAAAACGTGCTAAGTGGGTTGGAGAGATGGCTCAGTGGTTAAGGCACTCGCCTGCAAAGCCAGGTTCGATGCCCCAATACCCACATAAAGCCAGACGCACAAAGTGGCCTATGTATCTGGAGTTTGTTTGCAGTGGCAGGAGGCCCTGATGCATTCATTCTCTCTCTCTCTCTCTCTCTCTCTCTCTCTCTCAAATAAATAAATAAAAATATTTATCCCTTGAAAGCCAGAGGTCAAGAAAGCTCTGTTGGGCTGGGGAGATGGCTCAGCAGTTAAAATACTTGCTTGCAGAACCTAACAACTTGGTTCAATTCCCCAGTACCCATGTAAGTCCAGATACACAAAGTGGCACATGCATTTAGAGCCCATTTGCAGTGGCTAGAGGCCCCAGCACACCTATGTTCTCTGTCTTTGTCTCTCTCTCTCTCTTTTTAGTCTTTTATTTTTTTAAGTATTTATTTATGATAGAGAGGGGCAGATAGAGAAGAGAGAGAGAGAATGGGCACACCAGGGCCTCTAGCCACTGCAAACAAACTCCAGATGCACGAACCACATTGTGCATCTGGCTTTACATGGGTACTGGGGAATCAAACCCAGGTTGTTAGGCATTGCAGGCAAGCGCCTTAACTGCTGAGCCATATCTCCAGCCCCTCTCTCTATTTTTAAATAAATTAAAACAAAGAACTGTTGATGTGGTCAGGCTCCCAAGGCCCAAAGCAGGAGAGAGAAATACACAGAACAGAACAGAAAGGACGAACAGACAGTACTTGCATTTGTTGTGGACTAGTGCGGGTAGGGGTCCAGGACTGTGTCCAAGGCATTGTGGCAGTTCTCTAGTACTATGTAACAAATCACCACAAATTTAGTTGCTTGAAATGATTATCTCACAGTTCCATGGGTCAGGAGTCCAGGCGTGACCAGCTGGGCTCTCTGCTTCAGGGTCTCACCAGGATGCAAGCAAGCTGTGTCCGCATCTGGAGGCTTGGCTTGAAAAGTTCTGCATCCACGCTCGTCCAGGCTGCCAGCAGAATCTAGGACTGAGACCCCCAACTTCCAAAGGCCAGTGGTGCTTCTGCGACTCTTTGGCCTTCCCAGAGACCATCCGCCACACAGCTGTCTCTTCCTCCAAGACCCCCAGGAAACAGGAGTGTCTTGAGAAAGAGCCTTAAATAACTTAAACACTGAGGTGGCATCTCACCCTACTTCCCATGCTGTACTGGTTAGAAGCAAGTCATAGGTCCCAACACACATATCCTTATATTGGATAAGGACAAGATGGAAGACGAGACCATTGGAAGTTACTTTAGAATTTGTCCAGCATCTCACAGCACATTGCAAACCAGTGTAAGGATTGAAGACTCTAACTAAAGCCAATAATGCCAAGCCACTCAAAGAAGGTATTGAATGGAGAAGAATCAGAACCAAGTCTCCATTTCAAGGCTCACACTAGGTCTCACCCAGAAGATTGATAGCAATGCCAGGGGCTGGGCTTGGGGGATTGCTAAGTGGTTAGGGTGCTTGCCTACACAACCTAATGACCCAAGCTCAATTTCCCAGTACCCACGTAAAGCCAGGTACACAAAGGGGTGCATATGTCTGGAGTTCCTTTGCAGTGGCTAGAGGCCTTAGTATACCCATTCTGTCTGTCTGCCTCTCTCTCTTTCTCTCTCTCTGAATATATATGTCTGTCTCTGTTTTTAAAAGAAATGCCAGGGGTCTACTCAAGGTCAGAGAGTTACCTAGTGGCTGAGCCAGGGCTGCAGTTGTTTGAGAACCACTACCCTCCACCCTATTACAAGGTTCCCTTCTGTTCCAGGATACCATATTTCTCTGCATATACAAGACGATTAACTATCAAATTTAATAGCACAACTTCAGCATGAAGGATAGAGATGGAACAGGGAGACTATTTTGGTTTAGCAAATATTTGGACTTGGTGTAACATCAAATCTAAAACAAATTCTGAGTTTAATTTTTGTTTCCTGTTTTACAATGTTTATGTGTGTGGAATAGTTCTTTAGAAAAAAGTTATCTCCCCTACACATCATCTGGAGTACACTGTTTCTATCCCCTTGCGGGTAAAGGACTCAGAGTTCCATCAGTCCCTGATGCAGGATAGAAGGCATTACATGCGACAAGAGGAATGAGCTTGGGGGGGGGGCAGAGAACAGCCTTCCATGGTGTGCTGGTGCACGAGCCAATTATTATATCTTCAGGAATGTTGAAAACCAGATGTTTGATAACTGGTATCTTGAAATCAACCCAGAACCACCTGTTTAAGGTCAAATGCTCCTAATGAGAGCATTTACGCCACAGAAATAACCAAGTGCTTCAAATCACAGGGTGTTCTTTGTTTATTCTAATAACCTGTTGTTAAACATTGGCCAGCTTACCACAGCTTTAGGATGTCCAAATCACCAGGCGTGGTGGCATACACTTGGGAGGTAGAGGTAAGAGGATCCCTGTGAGTTTGAGACCAGCCTGGGACTACATAGTGAATTCCAAATCAGCCTGAACTAGAGAGAGACCTACCACTAAAAACCAAAAAAAAAAAAAAAAAAAAAAAAGGAAAAAAAAAACTTTATATACAGTATAAGGTGAATTTTGAAGAAAAATAACATGCATATATAGGAGGGAAAAAGCATTTAAATCTTAACTCTATCAGTGTTATATTTGAGAGATAAGGCATAAGAAATTCTTCTTTCTTCCTTGTTAATATCCAACTATTCTTTAATAAACACAGATTGCATTTGTACTCATAAGATAGATAATTAGATAGATGATAGATAGATAGATAGATAGATAGATAGATAGATAGATAGATGATAGATAGATGGATAACATCAAGAATAAAATAAAGTCAGAAGAAACTGCTGTGACATTTGCTGTGCCAAACTGATGGACAGGGGATAAACTGCATACCTCTCAGGCCTTCTAGAATGGTGGTTCTGGACTGTGTTAGCTCCATGAGGCTTTGGTGGTTTCAGCTCTCAGGGAATAGTTTAGAGCAGTGTATCGAATTGCACTTTTAACCTCAAGCCCATCAAAGAAGTGAATGAAGCTTTTCATTTAGCCTCTCAGCATCCTGTTCCCCGCTGCCCCTGAGTTAGAAGCCTCACCTTTAGATGGGCTTTCCCTGGATGGAGATCCAGGACCTGACCTTCCACTCCTTTCCATAGCCAGAGAGATTCACCAATTAGAGAGATGGGGGCTGGGGAGCTCTTTGGAGCCAGGCTGCTAGAGGACACCTGCATCCTAGCCTCTGGGCTGAGGAACTGTCCCCACTTGTGTCACAGAGTATAGCCTGCAATTGCCCAGCTGTACCAGTGACCAGATCTCAGTGCAGGTTTTGCTGGTGAACAGGTAAACCCAGGTTGGAGAGATGGCTTAGCGGTTAAGGCATTTGCCCATGAAGCCTAAGGACCCAAGTATGATTCCCCAGGACCCTCATAAGCCAGATGCACATGGTGGCATATGCATCTGGTATCCATTTGCAGTGGCTGGAGGCCCTGGCATGCCCATTCTCTCTTTGTCCCTCTCTCTCTCAAAAATAAACAACTAAAAATATAATTTAAGGAAAAGGCAAACTCACTGGCCACAGATGCAACCAATCTTCTTTATTAGCAGTCAACTTCTTGAGAACAGTATCAATCAACACATTGTGAATTTGAAAAGATGGGGAAGAGGTGTTGATGGTCAGCATCCTTTGGACCTGAGCCCTATCAATTGTTTGGCAGGGTGGAAACTGCTGCGGACAAGGGCCACGTTCTGGACCACATCTCCGTATCCGCACTCATCTCAGTTTTACACAGTACGTAGGGTGGAAAAGTTATGTGCGTTATAGGGCTCCCTGGAGTCCTGGGGGTGTGGGGAGGAGGTGGTCATTGAAAGACACGGGATGCATTCTCTTCACCTGTCTCCTCTTCTTCTCTGCATTCTGCATCCCAGGCAGACTTGGCCCATCCTCCCCATCCTTGTTCAATGGAGACTATGGCATTTGGGGCTTAAATCATGTGTGGTGAGTAGTGCACACAAGGTGAAGTGGGGATCTCATTTGAGAAAAGCCCTTAGGAATGGTAGGTGGGGGGGGCTGGAAAGATGGCTTAGCAGTTAAGGCGCTTGCCTGTGAAGCCTAAGGACAGGTGTTTGACTCTCCAGATCCCAAGTAAGTCACATACACAAAGGTGAGGCAAGAATGCAAGGTCGCACATGCCCACTAGGGGGCACAAGCATCTGGAGTTCGATTGCAGTGGCTGAGGCCCTAGCGCACCAATTCCCTCTCTCTCTCTCTCTTTCTCTCTCTCTGAATATATATGTCTGTCTCTGTTTTTAAAAGAAATTCCAGGGGTCTACTCAAGGTCAGAGAGTTACCTAGTGGCTGAGCCAGGGCTGCAGTTGTTTGAGAACCACTACCCTCCACCCTATTACAAGGTTCCCTTCTGTTCCAGGATACCATATTTCTCTGCATAAACAAGAATGATTAACTATCAAATTTAATAGCACAACTTCAGCATGAAGGATAGAGATGGAACAGGGAGACTATTTTGGTTTAGCAAATATTTGGACTTGGTGTAACATCAAATCTAAAACAAATTCTGAGTTTAATTTTTGTTTCCTGTTTTACAATGTTTATGTGTGTGGAATAGTTCTTTAGAAAAAAGTTATCTCCCCTACACATCATCTGGAGTACACTGTTTCTATCCCCTTGCGGGTAAAGGACTCAGAGTTCCATCAGTCCCTGATGCAGGATAGAAGGCATTACATGCGACAAGAGGAATGAGCTTGGGGGGGGGCAGAGAACAGCCTTCCATGGTGTGCTGGTGCACGAGCCAATTATTATATCTTCAGGAATGTTGAAAACCAGATGTTTGATAACTGGTATCTTGAAATCAACCCAGAACCACCTGTTTAAGGTCAAATGCTCCTAATGAGAGCATTTACGCCACAGAAATAACCAAGTGCTTCAAATCACAGGGTGTTCTTTGTTTATTCTAATAACCTGTTGTTAAACATTGGCCAGCTTACCACAGCTTTAGGATGTCCAAATCACCAGGCGTGGTGGCATACACTTGGGAGGTAGAGGTAAGAGGATCCCTGTGAGTTTGAGACCAGCCTGGGACTACATAGTGAATTCCAAATCAGCCTGAACTAGAGAGAGACCTACCACTAAAAACCAAAAAAAAAAAAAAAAAAAAAAGGAAAAAAAAAACTTTATATACAGTATAAGGTGAATTTTGAAGAAAAATAACATGCATATATAGGAGGGAAAAAACATTTAAATCTTAACTCTATCAGTGTTATATTTGAGAGATAAGGCATAAGAAATTCTTCTTTCTTCCTTGTTAATATCCAACTATTCTTTAATAAACACAGATTGCATTTGTACTCATAAGATAGATAATTAGATAGATGATAGATAGATAGATAGATAGATAGATAGATAGATAGATAGATAGATAGATGATAGATAGATGGATAACATCAAGAATAAAATAAAGTCAGAAGAAACTGCTGTGACATTTGCTGTGCCAAACTGATGGACAGGGGATAAACTGCATACCTCTCAGGCCTTCTAGAATGGTGGTTCTGGACTGTGTTAGCTCCATGAGGCTTTGGTGGTTTCAGCTCTCAGGGAATAGTTTAGAGCAGTGTATCGAATTGCACTTTTAACCTCAAGCCCATCAAAGAAGTGAATGAAGCTTTTCATTTAGCCTCTCAGCATCCTGTTCCCCGCTGCCCCTGAGTTAGAATCCTCACCTTTAGATGGGCTTTCCCTGGATGGAGATCCAGGACCTGACCTTCCACTCCTTTCCATAGCCAGAGAGATTCACCAATTAGAGAGATGGGGGCTGGGGAGCTCTTTGGAGCCAGGCTGCTAGAGGACACCTGCATCCTAGCCTCTGGGCTGAGGAACTGTCCCCACTTGTGTCACAGAGTATAGCCTGCAATTGCCCAGCTGTACCAGTGACCAGATCTCAGTGCAGGTTTTTCTGGTGAACAGGTAAACCCAGGTTGGAGAGATGGCTTAGCGGTTAAGGCATTTGCCCATGAAGCCTAAGGACCCAAGTATGATTCCCCAGGACCCTCATAAGCCAGATGCACATGGTGGCATATGCATCTGGTATCCATTTGCAGTGGCTGGAGGCCCTGGCATGCCCATTCTCTCTTTGTCCCTCTCTCTCTCAAAAATAAACAACTAAAAATATAATTTAAGGAAAAGGCAAACTCACTGGCCACAGATGCAACCAATCTTCTTTATTAGCAGTCAACTTCTTGAGAACAGTATCAATCAACACATTGTGAATTTGAAAAGATGGGGAAGAGGTGTTGATGGTCAGCATCCTTTGGACCTGAGCCCTATCAATTGTTTGGCAGGGTGGAAACTGCTGCGGACAAGGGCCACGTTCTGGACCACATCTCCGTATCCGCACTCATCTCAGTTTTACACAGTACGTAGGGTGGAAAAGTTATGTGCGTTATAGGGCTCCCTGGAGTCCTGGGGGTGTGGGGAGAGGTGGTCATTGAAAGACACGGGATGCATTCTCTTCACCTGTCTCCTCTTCTTCTCTGCATTCTGCATCCCAGGCAGACTTGGCCCATCCTCCCCATCCTTGTTCAATGGAGACTATGGCATTTGGGGCTTAAATCATGTGTGGTGAGTAGTGCACACAAGGTGAAGTGGGGATCTCATTTGAGAAAAGCCCTTAGGAATGGTAGGTGGGGGGGGGGGCTGGAAAGATGGCTTAGCAGTTAAGGCGCTTGCCTGTGAAGCCTAAGGACAGGTGTTTGACTCTCCAGATCCCAAGTAAGTCACATACACAAAGGTGAGGCAAGAATGCAAGGTCGCACATGCCCACTAGGGGGCACAAGCATCTGGAGTTCGATTGCAGTGGCTGAGGCCCTAGCGCACCAATTCCCTCTCTCTCTCTCTCTTTCATACACACATACACACACACACACACACACACCCTCTCTCTAAAATAACATTAAAATTAAAACACAAAGAAATGGTAGGTGGGCGGGGAGACACTGCCATAAGCTCTTAATTAAATTCTGTCTTTTTTCGGCTGTCTCCAGCTTTCTCTTTCTCTTGCTCTCCTTTCACACATATTTTAACTAAAATAATTTTTATTTAAAAGTGAATTTTTTTAATTGGTGGAGATGTCTTCATACTCAGTGTCTCTTCCCATTTGCCCGATCCAACTCACTCCTGAATGCCCCCATACCATTTCTTCCTTCTCATCAATTGGCACCAATTAGACACCTTCTAGGTAGAGTAATAATTTGCTTAACTGCATAAGAAAATGGCCACTTCAAGCCCTTTAAGAATTTGGGTTCTCAATTACGCAGCCTTACTTCTCCTGTGAAGTGATAATTAGAGTCTAGATGATAACTGGATTACCAAGGATATCTCTCCTGACAGTCGTTTAACACCTAATCAAGTGTTAAGGTCGTAAATTATGCATTTCTCAACAGCATTCAGACCCATTTGAAAACAATTTGAAACAGTTCAGGAGTTGCTAGATGGTCTTCAGTTTTACCGGACTGGGAAGGGTCCAGCTTTTAAAGGAATTGCCCGTTTAGAAGAATTACCAGGTTAAAGGAATCACCCACTTAACAGGCCTCAAAGTCGGAGTCTCTGCTGGCTCTTTAATTGGCTACAGATCATTATTTTTTAAACTGACGTTGCAGCATTCTCCCGCCAGGTGACGGGAAGTGGAGTGCTTCCCAATGTCCACAAGCCTCTCCAGGGAGATGCCTAGGAAGATGCCGGGATAGAGTTTGAAAGAGGGGGAAATGGCATACAAGAAAAGCCTTAGAGCCATTTTTTCTGGAGGCTTCTTCAGAACCAAACCCAACACTTGAAAGTTCAATGCTGAGAATTTACAGGTTGTGTTACTGGTTCAGAGGGAGATCAGTATTAAGGGGAGTGTCTGGAGAGAGACTGCCCATAGGAGCATGTGAGAACCAAGTTTCTGTCTGTCTCTTGCTGGCACAGCCCCTCTCAGAAAGGTCACAGCTTGGGTTGGAGAGATGGCTCAGTGGTTAAGGAGCTTGCCTGTGAAGCCTAAGGTCCCAGTTTTAACTCCCCAGAACCCACGTAAAGCCAGGTGTACAAGGTGGCACATGCATCTGGAGTTCATTTACAGTGGCTGGAGGCCCTTGTGTGCCCTTTCTTCCTCCCTCCCTCTCCCTCTCTGTCTCTCAAATAAATAATATTTTTTAAAAAAAGAAAGGTTCCAACTGATGAGTCCCCACCATCATCAACCACAGGCCCATGGCTCCACCAGGGACCTAAGTAAAAGTCCCTGTCTCAAAAAGCAATGCTTACCACAGTCTCAGTTTGATATATATATATACATATATGGGATTTTTGAGGTAAGGTCTCACTCTAGCACAGGCTGACTTGGAATTCACTATCATCTCAGGGTGGCCTCAAATTCATGGGGACCCTCCTACCTCTGCCTCCTGAGTGCTGGGATTAAAGGCGTGCGCAGCCATGCTTGGCTCCATTTGCAATAATGTTTTCTCCATTAATTGGTCAGCCAGTTCCTTCTATATCTCAGATCAGAGATGTGGGCACCTTCAGGGCACCAGCTGCCTATACTTCCTTGACAGCATGTCTCTTACTCTTGAGAGATAGAGAAAGAGGGAGAAAGAGAGAGAGAGTAAGAGAGAGAGAGAGGGCATTCTAGGGCCTCCAGCTATTGCAAACAAACTCCACACATATGTGCCCCCTTGTGCATCTGGCTTACATGGGTCCTGGGGAATCAAACCTGGGTCCTTTGGCTTTGCAGGAAAGTGCCTTAACTGCTAAGCCATCCCTCCAACCCACAGCCATGCTTCTTTACAAGCCTATCTCAGAATCTGTTTATAAGGCTCAGCCTTCCACTCAGAGGGAGAGATGGTATAATTGGAAGCATAGATTACACCATGTAATTGTACCAAGATAAGGATCCATCTTCCGTCCAGCCCAAGTCAATTAGAATATTTTTACTGCTTAATTTGATCTGAAGAGCCTTGCAGGGAAAAAAATATATATATAAAGATCTGCCTCATATAGAAACAGGCAAAGTCCTATGATTTCATCTCTCTTTCTGCTCGCATGTTAGTAATGTCTCACATGTTTCAAAGGGAAGAACTGGAAGTCAACCTTCTGAATGGTTCGAGTGGCAAAACCATGAAGTCCCTCCAAAACAGATATTCTCTATTTTAGCACACTACAAAGGAGAGGGAGGGGAGGAAGGAGGAAAGATGGAGTGAAAGAGAGGCGAAGAAGATAGAAGGGATGGGAGGGGAGGAGAGAAGTAAACTAGACCTTATAGAATGAGGAGAGGAGAGGAGAGGAGAGGAGAGGAGAGGAGAGGAGAGCGGAGGAGAGGAGAGGAGAGGAGAGGAGAGGAGAGGAGAGGAGAGGAGAGGAGGAGAGGAGAGGAGAGGAGAGGAGAGGAGAGGAGAGGAGAGGAGAGGAGAGGAGAGGAGAGGAGAGGAGAGGAGAGGAGAGGAGAGGACGAGGAGAGGAGAGGAGAGGAGAGGAGAGGAGAGGAGAGGAGAGGAGAGGAGAGGACAGGAGAGGAGAGGAGAGGAGAGGAGAGGAGAGGAGAGGACAGGAGAGGAGAGAGAGAGGAGAGGAGAGGAGAGGAGAGGACAGGAGAGGAGAGGAGAGGCGAGGAGAGGACAGGAGAGGAGAGGAGAGGAGAGGAGGACAGGAGAGGAGAGGACAGGAGAGGAGAGGAGAGGAGAGGAGGGACAGGAGAGGAGAGGAGCAGGAGAGGAGAGGAGAGGAGAGGAGAGGAGAGGAGAGGAGAGGAGAGGAGAGGAGAGGAGAGGAGAGGAGAGGACAGGAGAGGAGAGGACAGGAGAGGAGGACAGGAGAGGAGAGGAGAGGAGAGGAGAGGAGAGGAGAGGAGAGGAGAGGAGAGGAGAGGAGAGGAGAGGAGAGGAGAGGAGAGGAGAAGAGAAGAGGAAAGGGAGCAGAGAAAAGAAAATAAAAAAGAGGGGAGCCAGGCGTGGTGGCGCACACCTTTAATCCCAGCACTTGGGAGGCAGAGGTAGGAGGAGCTCTGTGAGTTTGAGGCCAGCCTGAGACCACATAGTGAATTCCAGGTTATCCTGGGCTACAGTGAGACCCTACCTTGAAAACCCGAAATAAGTAAATAAATAAGAGGCAGTAGAGAAGAGGAGAGGAAATTTCTCTATACTAGATCTAGCACTTTGCTTGAAATAGATTTATATTTTCTTCACAGATATTTCAGAAAGAAATCAGGTTTCCCTCTTTTGTTCTAATCAACATTTTACAATGTGTCTTAAAAAATTATAGGTACTTTATTTTGTTTAGATCCAAACTTTTAACATTGGACTCAGGGGATGCCATTATTCTAAAATTCACAGTAACTCAAGGCATCCATTTTTTGCTTCCTGTAGTCTTTCACAGACTAGACTAGTGGGGTACTTTGCTTGCAGTCATGTCTGAGAGGTCCTCAGCTCTCTGGAATCCCCAGTGTGTGTTACACAGACAAAAGGTTCCTCTCTCACTGGAATGCGGACAGACATAAAACACTTGCAAAGCAGACTCTCCCAAGTTTTGAGAGGATTTCTTTTATCGCACTGCTAAAAGGTATATGATATATCATGATTACTAAGTAGGATAGTTAACATAAATTCATCTGTCTCAAATAAAAGCTAATGTACAAATTATGAATATATACAGCTGGGTGAACAGATATACCACTCAATGGTAACATATCTTCAAAAAAAATTTAACGGGCAATTTATTTATTTATTTGAGACAGAGATAGACAGAAAGAGGCAGGTAGAAAAAGAATGAATGAGTATAGGTGCATCAGGGCTTCCTGCCACTGTAAACAAACTCCAGATACATTTGCCACTTTGTGCATCTGACTTTACGTGGGCGCTAGAGAATTGAACCCAGGCCTTCAGGCTTTGCAAGCAAGCACCTTTAACCACTGGGCTACCTCTCCAGTCCCAACGGTAACGTTGCTATGGCGCCTCCTTCCTTTCTCAGATTCCTGAGTCGGGGAGAAGAATGAGAGCAGAAGCTCGCTCCCGGTGCTGCTCCACGCCCACAGAGTTGAGAATTCTGCCCACGGAAGACGCAAATGCTGTGTGTGAACACCTTCCTCTAGCTTAAATGGGGCGAACCTGGGTTCCAGTGCTATCACAGCCTCCCTCAGGAGTTCTCTCCAGCTGTGCTTTGGTCATCCTTATGTAAGCCAGTGACTCAGTTTACAAATGTCCCCATGGACCGACAATAAACCAAAATCCACTTTCAGCCACTACTGGGTGTCAGTTCCAGGCTCAAATATTCCCTCCATCTTTCCCGTGTTGCACAATTTCACTGTCCACTTGCATCATAACTGAAGCTTTACTGAACTGTGGGAGCACAACCTGTGCATGAAATTATATTTTTGACTTTTTTTTTCATGTTAAAACAACCTTTAAGAATTGTTGAATTTGTCGGGTGTGGTGGCACATGCCTTTAATCCCAGCACTCGGGAGGCAGAGGTAAGAGGATCGCTATGAGTTTGAGGCCACCCTGAGACCCCATAGTGGATTCCAGGTCAGCCTGGACCAAAGTGAGAGACCCTACCTCAAAAAAACAAAAACAACAACAACAACAAAAATTGTTGAATGCTAGTGAGGCCTTATCAAACTCCATGTGTATGGAAAAGCTAGACATCTTTGAAACCTGAGAGTAGTCAGGCATGATGGTGCACACCTTTAATCCCAGCACCAGCACTTGGGAGACGGAGGTAGGAGGATCACTGTGAGTTCAAGACCACCCTGAGACTCCATAGTGAATTCCAAGTCAGCCTAGGCCAGAGCGAGATCCTATCTTGGTAAAAAGGAAAAGAAAAAAAAAACTGGCCTGTAGAGATGGCTCAGCAGTTAAGGCCCTTGCCTACAAAGCCTAACATCCTAGGTTTGATTCCCCACTACTCATGTAAGCCAAATGCACAAAGTGGCACATGTGTCTGGAGTTTGTTTGCAGATGCTAGGAGCCCTGGTGTGCCCATTCTCTCTCTGTGTCTCTCTGCTTGAAAATAAATAAATAAAATATTTTTTAAAAAAATATTTGAGACGGGGCTGAAGAGATGGCTTAGCAGTTAAGGCACTTGCCTGCAAAACCTGAGGAAGGACCCAGGTTTGATTCCCCAGAACCCACGTAAGCTCGCTCGCTCTCTCTCTCTCTCTCTCTCTCTGTCTCTTATAAATAGATAAATAAATTAAAATAAAATGTTTTAAAATAACATTTATTTTTAAAAATCTGAGAGCTGGGAGTGGTGGTGTATGCCTTTAATCCCAGTACTTGGGAGGCAAAGATAAGAAGATCACTCTGAGTTTGAGGCCAGCCTGAGACTACATAATGAATTCAGGTTAGCCTGAGCTAGAGTGAGACCCTACCTCGAAACACAGAACAAAACAACAACAAAAAGATACTTGCTTGGAAGCCTGACAGCATGGGTTTGATTCCCCAGTGCCTACGTAAAGCCAGATGCACAAAGTAGTGCATGCATCTGGAGTTAGTCTGCAGGGGCAAAAGGCCCTGGAACACCCATTCATATCCGCCCCCCCCCTTTCCCTCCTTGAGCATGCCCACACTGTAGATTTGTCATTCTCACCACACGTAGAGCACTTATCTCCTCCACCTTCCAATGCCAGCCCTCTTTCTGTTGTTTGCTGACAGTAATTCCTGCCCCCAAAGAAACAGGAAGGCAGAGCTCTCTAGCTAACCGTGATTCCCCAGGCAGGGCTTCTCTTTGTCCTCGCTCCTGGTGGCAAGCGCTAGCACCTGGCCGTTCCTATGTCCCGCTGCCCTGCTGCTCAAAAGCTGCACCTACCCACACAGCATTGGCCCGCAAGGCGAACCTGTTCACTCCCGAGAGATGATAATACTTATCGGGACCTTTTGCAGAGTTTTTGGGCCCTTGGAGATTGAGCAGCGCTCCGCAGCCACACAAAGCCCTCCATTGTCACCACCATTGTTGTTGGTATTATTATTTGGGATTAGGCAACCTTCTCAGAAGTCTTGCCAACCCCAGGCAGGTGCCCCCTCAGAACCTCACCTGGGCCAGCACGGTGACTCAGGCCGGATGCACCTGGCTGAAGGACTCTGGTTCAGCCTCCTATATCCTGGGCTTTTGCCAGAGCAGAAATCTGTCCCGAATCTCTGCTCCTCAATCTCTGGTGTGTGGGACAGAGGCTGGGGACCCGGAAAGGCCAAGGCGTTGGCAGGAAGCCTTTCCCAGAGGATCCATTCTCCAGATAAGGCTATTGCTTTGGAAGTGTTTGTCCTTTGATGACAAGCAAATGAACTCTTAGAATCTCACCTGTGTGCCAGTAGCAATAACAAGAATAAAAGAACAAAAATCCTCAAAAGTTGCCTAAAATCTACTTTGGCACAATTTTGTGTAACTTCTCCCTCTCTAATGAAAAATAATACCAAGGGGCTGGGGAGATGGCTCAGTGGGTAAGATAATTGTCACACAAGTATGAGGACCTGAGTTCAAATCTCCAGAACCCGTGCAAAAGCCGGGCTCAACAGCACATACCTGTAATCCCAGCACTGGGGAGAGAGAGAAAGGGATTCCTGGGACATGTGGGCCAGACAGTCTAACCAAATAGTAGAACTCAAGGTCTAGCAACAGAACGCCTTTAATCCCAGCAGTGGGGGACAGAAGTAGGAGGATCGCCATGAGTTTGAGGCCACCCTGAGACTACATAGTGAATTCCAGGTCAGCTTGGGCTACAGTGAGACCCTACCTCAAAAAAACAAACAAACAAACAAAAAAAAAAGAAAGAAAGAAAGAAAGAAATAAGGTGGAAAACAATTGAAGAAGACACCTAATATCAACCTTTGGCCCCCATACTGACCTTACATACAGACACACACACATGCACACACATGTGCATATGTACCTGCACACACACTTGTACCCATACATACGCCAATATACATATATACATGCACACACTACATATATATGCAAAAAAGCAATTCTAAACATATCTCACAAATTCCTTTCTTTCTTTCTTTTTGTTTGGTTTTTTGAGGTAGGGTCTCACTGTAGCCCAGACTGACTGACCTGGAATTCACTAAGTAATCTCAGGGTGGCCTTGAATTCACAGCAATCCTCCTACCTCTGCTTCCCAAGTGCTGGGATGAAAGGTGTGTGCCACCACACCCGGCTTACAAATTCCATCTTGAAATGAGGTGGTATTTGGGGACAGCCAGGTTGAGGAAACTTGGCCAGGAGTCTTGGAGTGTGTGAAGAATTAACATTACCAGTCTGTGGTGACTTCTTGGACGTGAGGACATTCTGCAGTCCCTGGCAGTTCTTCACTGCTGGGCAGATGAGACTTGGCTCCCACAGACCTGCAAGCCAGCCACAACAAAGCTAAACAACCAGAGAGACCCTCAGACAGCGGGATCTTGAAGCCCATGTGGCAAATGAGCTCCAGACCCAGGGCAAACATACTAAAAATAGAGTAGAGGGCTGGAGAGATGGCTTAGTGGTTAAGGTGCTTGCCTGCGAAGCCTAAGGACTCATGTTCAAATCTCCAGATCTCACATAACCAGATATACAGTAACATAAGTGCACAATGCCACACATGCGCACAAAGGAGCACACATGTCTGGAGTTTGTAGCAGACTGAAGGTCCTATCATGACCATTCTCTCTGTGTGTGTCTCTCTTTCTCTATCTCTCCATCTGTCTCTCTCTCTCTCTCTTTCTCTCACTCTCTCAAAGTAAAAAAAAAAAAATACATTAGAGAATTTTTTGACTCTTTAACTACAACAGGGTGATGGGGACTTTAGGGGGACTGACAAAATGGGGCAGACTGATGTCCCAAGGTGTCGCTTCTTCCTAATCAGAACACTATCAAATTTCTAAGACATGAGGAAGCATTAGACAAAAATCCTCTGGATAGCTTTGACGCACAAAGAACACCCCAAAATCTTAGCATGTTTTATGTCCCCCATATGAGCAGGCTGTGCTGTGGGGAGGTTGGGAGTTGGGATTGGAGTTGTCCTCAGTATCGGGGTTGGTATAGGTACTAGTGTAGGTCAAAGGCTTAGAATTCTATTCATGTCTTTCCAATCACAATGCAACCTATGGTTAAAGTCCTTTCTGGTGACTATGAATCAGAGAAACCCTAAGAGCCCTGGGAACCAGCAGCCCAAGAAGCCCCCTGAGTCCTTGCTCTTCGCAGTCCATTTTCCAGCTCTCAGTCTACACCAGGAGATGTCACAAATGCAGATCCACACACCAGAAGACACGGAAGTTGCAATAACTAACAGGACTGTTATCCCGAAAACTCCTTGTTTGGTCTTAGAGTTAGCTCCGTGACTGTACTAGTTTGAATGGATGCCCACTGCCCAGTAGATTCTGGAGTTTTACTCAAGCTTGTAACTTGGATTTCCAGCTGCCTGGCTGGAGGAGGTGTCACTGGGTGTGTAACCTGGGGTCCAGCCCTAAGGTGTCACTGGGGGCAGATCTGATCTCTAGCCCGAGGTCTGCAGAGTGCTTGAGCTCTGCCTGGGTTCCCTGCTGTTGGGCTGCTGGTTTTGCTCTTGCTTGTGGTGGTGATGGTGGTGGTTTCTTCTCTTTCTGCGTGGATCTGTGAAAGGGGGCCAGCTTCTTCCGCCATTATGGAACTTCCCCTGGATCTGTAAGCCTGAAATGAATCACATTCCTCCCATACTCTGTGGTCTGGAGGTTCATCCCAGCAACGTGAAACTGACTAGAACAGTGACTTACCATAAAGAGAACATATGGAAGGACATTTCTCAAATGTTGGTGGAGTCATTATGTGGAGTTTTCCCTAAGCTATTGGATTCAAATAATAAGACATTGTTAGGTAGTTACCATGTTTGGACCCAGATCCTTGGGTATGGACCCCTACCTTAAAACCAGCAGCTTATAAAGAGAACAGAAATGGTAGGACTCTGGTAACTGGTCAAAAGAATGGGATCTGAGGCATGTCTCTGGCCCTGGATAAAGACCTGACATTCTGTTTGGCCTGGAAGATCATTAATAGATATATCTTAATTAATATAATATATCTTATACAACTACCATTCAGCCCAAGGATCTCTGATAAGGAACAAGACATACCATGGTGTCCACCCCACTGACCTGTCAATCACATAGGGGCCTGTCAATTATGGAGGCAGGAAAATAGACCCCTCAGGGTAAAGCTCTTGAAATAGTACAAGGTCTGCTTAAAATATGAATTGTCTGCTTAAAATATGAATCGGGCTGGAGAGGTGGCTTAGCAGTTAAGGCACTTGCCTGTGAAGCCTAAGGACCCAGGTTCGATTCCCCAGTACCCATGTAAACCAGATGCACAAGGTGGCACATGTGTCTGGAGTTCATTTGTAGTTGCTAGAGGCCCTGACATGCCCATTCATTCTCTCTCTCTCTCTCTCTCTCTCTCTCTCTCTCTCTCTCATAAATAAATAAATAAATAGTCAGGCATGGTGGCACACACCTTTAATCCCAGGACTCGGTTGTGCCCCCCCCCCCCCGAGATTGACTAAGATCTTATTTACTCAAAAGTGAACACCAATAACCCTACTAAGAAGAGCCCTAAGGGACAGTGGGAGCAGAGGAGAAGGGATATAAGCCTCTGGGGGGAAAAAAATGAAAATAAGGCTGAAGAGATGGCTTAGTGATTAAGGCACTTGCCTTCAAAACCTAAGGACCCAGGTTCAGTTCTCCAGTACCCACTTAAAAGCAGATGTAAAAGGTGACGCATGCATCTGGAGTTTGTTTGCAGTGGCTAAAGGCCCTAGTGCACCCATTCTCTCTCTCTCTCCCTCTCTCAAATAAATGAAAAAATAAAATGCTAAAAAAAAAAAACAGTAAGTCTTCAAGGAGCCAACAAGCATAGGAAAATGAGATAGTGAAGAAAATAAGCTCCTGCAAGAGATGCTTAGTAGTATTTCCTGGTTACAAGGTGGTATTCATGTTGTCCGACTAAGCCACACAGAGGTACCCACAAGGTGTGTCCTGCTACTTGCTGATAATTGCAGGGTGGCAGGAGGCCAGCACCTCAACCTCAGGTAAGAGCCAAAATTATACACCAAGCTCCTATTAATCAGGATTAACCTCTGAGGATGCCAACTCTGGAATGTTCTACCCAAATAAGCATCTTCATGTGCACTTTAGAGAGAAAAGAAAACACTCATTTTCTCAGACAGAGTCACCTGGCCTGGCAGCTCCGGAAAAGATGTTTTAGCACAATCATGAAAATAAACCAGTCACCATCCAAAGACGTTGGGGTGTGCTACTTGAGACGTCAAAGCCTGCCTCGCAGGGCTCTTCCTACAGCCTGCTTCTCCTTCCCAGGGGCTTCATTGTCCTGGGAATTTTCTGCCTGTGGCCAGATCAGAAGCTGTCTTCAAAAGCAGATAAGGGGCTTAGTGGTTAAGGCCCAGGTTCAATTCCTCAGTACCCACATAATCCAGATGCATAAGGTGGCATATGTGTCTAAAGTTCCTTTGCAGTGGCTAGAAGACCCAGCTCGCCTGTTCTCTTTTCTCTCTCTGCAAATAAATAAATAAAATATTTTCTTTTTAAAAAAAAAAGTAGATAGAGGTGCTAGAGAGATGTCTCAGTGGCTAAGGCACTTTCATGCAAAATCTAACCACCTGAGTTCTATTCCCCAATATCCACATAAAGCCAGATGCACAAAGTGGCACATGCATCTGGAGTTTGCTTGTAGCAGCTGGAGGCCCTGGTGTACTCATACTCTGTCTGTCTGTCTCTGCTTGCAAATAAATAAGTAAAAATATTTTTAAGTAGATAGAGAATAGAGGTCATTTGACACATATTTAGAACCAGAGATATTTCTGCTTCAAGTACTTGCTTATTTCCAGAAAAGAAAAGAAAAAAAGGGAAAGAAACAAATGTTTTAGATCCCATTAGACCCAGGAATATATATATATTTGCATGCCTTGAAATCTGCCTTTTGTCCAAATATCTTTCCTTGCAAGGGGCAGAGGGCTGGGTGAGGACAAGGAACCAGAAAGAGCCCTCCCTGGAGACAGAGCTTAAGAGAGTTTCCCTACCCTGAGATGTCAAATATCAGTAACAGGAACAGACAGCTCCATGTAACTAGCAAGCTTGTGCAATATTTTTCTTGGGTTTATAGCTTATATGTTCAGTCCACAAGGCTTGCCCGGAAGGTGTGAATGCAGACATCACAGGATTTCACAGCTCTGAAGGTCCTGAGAGAAGCTTTGGGATTTTTATTTCATTTTTCCCATTAATATGGAATTAATGGGATTAATTAATAAATATGGAAGGAAATGCTTAGGTACTTGGATCTTTTGGAGGTGAAAATCAGTTCCCAAGAGAAAACTGATTGATCTTTGAATGGCCTGTAGGCCAATACTTTGGGAAAATTCACTGAGCTCCAGGCTGCCCATACATACAGAAACTTCTTAGAGTTTGTTATCTTGTAAAGGAAACACAGAAATAACTTGCAAGTAGTGGAAACTGGGTAGCTCAGGAGAATCTACTCTTTGTTTCAAATTGCTCAAGTCATTGTGTTTGGAGGGGGACTCAGGGATTCTTATAAAGACAAAAATCTTACATATAAAATGTACTTATTGGGCTGGAGAGAAGGCAAAGCCTAAGGACCCAGGTTCACTTCCCCAGGACCCACATAAGCCAGATGCACAAGGTGGCTCATGTGTGTGGAGTTCATTTGTGGAGGCTAAAGGCCCTGGTGTACCCATTCTCAATCTTTCTCTCTCTCTCTCCCTCACCCTCTTTATGTCTCTTTATCTCTCTCAAATAAACAAATAAAATACTTTTTAAAAATGTACTGATTACATACAATGTAAAATGCACACAGGGATGCATGTAAATAAGAAACCACTTGATCAAAATCACTCTGCCAAGATATTTTCAGGCCGAACTTCCATAAAACACATTTTTATGGACACCTGACTTTTATTTTAATCTTTCATCCAAAGTATTAAATGGATTTTTACTGAGTTCCATGTTTTAAAATTATCTCTTCACTTTGATCAGACTTTGTGGCATCCATAAATTAGCAAACATATCCAGCACCTTACTGTTAAAAACAAGTTATTTTAATGAAAACATAACCTGGAAATCAAGCAGTATTTTTTGGAGGGAAAAGACATTGGTGGAAAATAGCTGTGTCTTATTGACATTAAAAACAGTTGACATAACTCTGCAAAGATGCTGAAATTTAACTTTTGTATGTTTTTATTACACCTGGAGTATCAAAGATAACAGAATTTATTTGTAGAATGGCAGTCATTGAATTCAGTTTTCTGGTACAATTTTATTCCCATATAAACTCATAAAAAATGTGATGGGTGAACCGTTAGGAAAGTTTAAAGCAGCCCCTGATGTATGCCCACACAGAGAGAACAGATAGATTGCAAAATGTTTATGCCTTTTACATTTTTTACAGTATTAATAAGGAAACGCTGTGATTACCAATCAGAAAAGAGTCCAAAGTGTTGCTTGTGAAGTGTACCATTGTAAAGATTTATATCTGCGTCTAGGGAGCAAGATGGAGCATTAATAGTTTAAGGAGCTCAGTTCAAAAATCCCCTTTATTCAATGAATGCTTATGAGAGTGAAATAGCTATCCCCATCCCCACCCACAACAGGACAGAAGTGTGTGTACTGTGGCTAGTGTATGACCTGTATGGTGGGAAGAAACAGACCTGGTGACCAAAATACTCACCAGATATTTGAAAATCAACTGTGAAGTAGTTGTGAACATGTTCAGTGAAGCTCACATAGGATGACCGCTTCAGCATGCAAATCCTGCGTCTGCTAACTCAGGCTCCACTCAGAAACAAATGTATACAGGGGGCTGTGGAGATGGTTCAGTGGTTAAAGACACTTGTTTGCAAAGCCTGCTGGGCCAGGTTCAATTCCCCAGTACCCACATAAATCCCGATGCACAAAGTGGCACATGCATCTGGAGTTCATTTGCAGCAGCCAGAGCCACTGACATGTCCATTCTCTCCCTCCCTCCCTCTCTCTCTCTCTCTCTCTCTCCCTCACACACCTTGTGTTGCCATTAGCTTTCTGTTCCTGGCAGAAAACACCTGATCAGGGGCTGGAGAGATGGCTTAGTGGTTAAGGCACTTGCCTTCAAAGCCAAAGGACCAAGGCTCAATTCCCCAGGACCGACGCAAGCCAGATGCACAAGGTGGTGTATGCATCTGGAGTTCGTTTGCAGTGGCTGGATGCCCTGGCACGCCCGTTTTCTTTTTTTTGCCACTTTCTCTCCCTCTCTCTCTCTCTCTCTCTCTCTCAAATAAATAGATAAAAATAAAAATATATTTTAAAAAGAAAAATAAAAGAAAATGCCCAACCAAGAGCAGCTGTGGGGGTGGAGAGATTGCTTAGTGGTTAAGGCATTTGCTTGCAAAACCTAAGGACCCAGGTTCAATCTCCCAATACCCACATAAGATGCACAAGGTAGCACATGTGTCTGGAGTTCATTTGCTGTGGCTAGAGGCCCTGACATGCCCATTCCTTCTCTATATCTGCCTCTTTCTCTCTCTTTCTCTCAAAATATATGAATAAATCAAATCGTAAACAAAATCTTAAAAAGAGCATCTTGTGGGAAGACGTGGTTGATTTTGGCTTTCAGACTCAAGGGGAGCTGCATGACAGCAGGGAAAATGACGGCACGAGCAGAGGGTGGACATCAGCTCCTGGCCAACACCAGGAGACAACAGCAGCAGGAGAGTGTGCCAAACACTGGCAAGGGGAAGCTATCTGTAATACCCGTCAGCCTGCCCCCAACAATACACTTCCTCTAGGAGGCTCCAGTTCCCAAATTGCCATCCTCTGGGGACCTAGCATTCAGAACACATAAGTTTATGGGGGACACCTGAATCAAACCCGACACTTTGCAAATAAATACATATATTTTATTTATTTATTTTTTTATTTTTATTTTTATTTATTTATTTTTTTTTTTGGTTTTTCGAGGTAGGGTCTCACTCTAGCCCAGGCTGACCTGGAATTCACTATAGAGTCTCAGGGTGGCCTCAAACTCACGGCGATCCTCCTACCTCTGCCTCCCGAGTGCTGGGATTAAAGGCGTGCGCCACCACGCCCGGCTAAATAAAAATATTTTTGAAAGAGTGTATAAAGTGTTAGCTGCTCCAGAGGCCCCAGCCCCATCAATGCAAATCCATCTCTCATTCTCTGTGTTCAGGGAGCCATCGAAAGACATCTAATAGAATCCTTAGAAGAAAAAGCCTCATATTATTCCAAGATGCTTCTGTGATCACCAAATAGTTGGTATTTTGAAAGTAAATGACTGGAGAAGACACATTTTTTAGTATATACCTGTAACCTATATTCATTTTGCAAGTTTCCCAAGCAATGCCGACATAGAGTTTTATAATCAGTTCCACTACCTCTCTATTCGATATCAAAGCTTGATATAGCAATGTTACCCCCACCTTCACCCAGAACTTGTCTAAAGTGATCTATGTCAGTCATGACATGTTCTGTTGCAAACATCAGTTTTGTCTGTCTCATTTTTCACAAAGTGTGGAAGTAGAAAGACCACGGCTGGTAGAATGAAGGAAGGTGTTGGGACTTAGGCTTCTTCCATCCAGTTCTTGCATCATTCTTTTATATATGTATTGGGAAGGGGAGAGAGAGAGAGAGAGAGAAGAGAGAGAGAGAGAGAGAATGCGCATGCCAGGGTCACTAGCCAGTGCAAACAGAATCCAGATGTATGTGCCACTTTGTGCATCGGGCTTTACGTGGATACTGGGGAATCGAACCTGGGTCATTATGCTTCGCAAGCAAGTGCCTTCACTGCTGAGCCATCTCTCCAGCCCTCTTGCCCCATTCTTGACATACAGCTTTTCTCTTGCTGATGGTATGATGTCTGCTGCACTGCCAAGCATGAGAGATGATTAAGTAGGTAGGCAGGAGACAAGAAAAAACAAAGAGATGTCAGCTCTGGCCCAGGTACTATGCTTCACAGGAGCTTGGATGCTCCAGGACTATTCATAGACTCAAGGACATCTGATAAGTCCTTGCTTTCATTTTGTGGTGCGTGCGTGTGTGTGTGTGTGTGTGTGTGTGTGTGTGTTTATGAGCACAAGTGTGCCATACAGCCTATGTTGTAATTGTCAATCCTCTCCCTTTTGAAACGAGGTCGCCCTAGTTCTCGCTGCTGATACTGCCCCCTAGCCTCTGGATTCTCCTGGTTCTGCCTCCCATCGCCATAGATGTGTTATTTTTACA
This sequence comes from Dipus sagitta, assembly GCA_036346955.1. Lineage (NCBI taxonomy): Eukaryota > Metazoa > Chordata > Mammalia > Rodentia > Dipodidae > Dipus > Dipus sagitta. The sequence goes on from CM070784.1 coordinate 57,347,161, forward strand.
GATGGTTTTACATCCAGCTTTACATGGATGCTGGGGAATCGAACTTCGGTCGACAGGCTTGCAGTTAAACACTTTTTTAAAAGATTTTATTTTTATTTATTTATTAGAGTCAGGGAGAGAGAGAGAGAATGGGCACACCAGGGCTTTCAGCCACTGCAAACGAACTCCAGACACATGCACCACCATGTGCATCTGTCTTATGTGCGACCTGGAGAACTGAACCTGGGTCCCTGGGCTTTGCAGGCATGCACCTTCACCGCTAAGCCGTCTCTCCAGCCCTCAGTTAAGTACTTTTAACCACTGATCATTATCCCCGTACACAATAACACACCATAAAAAGTCAGGAAGAATTGTCCTAGAAAGAAGAGAATGGATGTTAGATGAGGAACTATTTGCATCAGCCAAACCATTTCTCTCTTTCTTTCTTCCTCTCTTTCCTCTTTCCTTCTTTCTTCTTCCTTCCTTCTTTCTCTCTTCTTTCTTTCTTTCTTTCTTTCTTTCTTTCTCTCTCTCTCTCTCTCTCTCTCTCTTTCTTTCTTTCTCTCTTTCTTTTCCAAAGTAAGGTCTGACTCTAAATCTAACCCAGGCTGACCTGGAATTCACTATGTAGTCTCAGACCGTCCTGAAACATCAATCATCCTACCTCTGCTTCCTGAGCACTGGGATTAAAGGTGTACACCACCATGCCCAGCAAAAGATAGAATGGGCACACCAGGGCCTATAGGGGCTGCAAATGAACTCCAGGAGCATGCACCACTCTGTGTATCTGGCTTTATGTGGGTATTGGTGAATTGAACTTGGTTTGTTGGGCTTTACAGGCAAACACCTTAACCACTGAGCAATGTCTCTAGCCCACAACATTCCTTTCTTAAGCTTTCAGAAAAATATTTTTCTGATGTCTGCAGTGGTGCTATCTATCACAGTTCATTAAAAAATAAATTATGTTGGGCTGGAGGGATGACTTAGCAGTTAAGGCATGTGCCTGCAAAGCCAAAGGACCCAGGTTCGATTCCCCAGGACCCATGTTAGCCAGATGCATAAGGGGGTGCACGTGTCTGGAGTTCGTTTGCAGTGGCTGGAGGCCCTGGCATGCCCATTCTCTCCCTCTCTCTCTCTCTCCTTCTTTCTCTATCAAATAAATAAATTTTAAAAAATAATAAAATAAAATATTAAAAAATAAATAAATTACACTAACCAGTCAGCTCTTCAGGCACAGTAGCCACATTCAGGCGCTCAATAGCCATATATGTTGCGTGCATACCATATTGTATGAGGCAGGTCCAGATCCTTCTCGGAAGGACATAAATGTCTGTCTTTTCTAAATCCCGACTGTTTCAGTTCAGGGCCATTATCTTCACCTTTCTTTACAACTGGGAAAGTATCAGTTCATTATTCTTTATGTAAAATCACTTTGATCCAGGTGTGGTGGTGCATGCCTTTAATCCCAACATTCAGAAGACAGAGGTGGGCGGATCGCTGTGAGTTCATAGCCAGCCTGAGTCAGAGAAGTCACATAGTGAATTCCAGGTCAGCCTGGTCTAGAGCAAGAGTCAACCTTGCAAAAAACAAAAAAGGCACTTTGAGATCATTGCATAAGATTCGGGAAGCTTATGTTCATATATCACTCTACCACGAAACACAATCTCAAACCAACAATACAGAAGCCAAGCTGGGTATGGTAGCACACAACTGTTAATCCTAACACTCTGGAAGCTGATGAAGGTGAATTGAGAATTTAAGGCCATCCTGGAGTATATAGAGAGATCCTGTCTCAAAAAACAAAAGTCAATTGGACTGGAGAGACATCTCAGTGGTTAAGGTGCTTGCCTGTGAAGCCTAAGGACTCAGGTTCGATTCCCCAATACCCAAGTAAGCCAGCTGCACAAGGTAGTGCATGCATCTGGAGTTTGTTTGCAGTGGCTAGAGGCCCTGGTGCTACCATTGTCTCTTTCTATCTTCCCCCCCTCTTGCTCTCTCTCAAATAAATAAATAAATAAATAAATAAAATTTTTAAAATCAATAAATCAAAATAAAACTTCAAGAGTCAAGGAGTAAAGAGTAAGGCTATAATGGTATGTTGTTGAGGTCACTGCAGCAGCCATGAAGGCTCAGCTCCACTGGGTCTCTGGGAAACACAGAATGCCACCCACAGCCATCCGCTCACAGGGCAGAAGGACAGAACATCAGGGTACCAGTTCTCTCGTGCCCAGTTGGTTGAACGTTGTTGCTGGGGGTTGGCTCACTTTTCCGTCTCCTTTCTCTAGGTGTTGGATGAATGAGTTTTCCACTTGAAAAAAATAATTATGTATTTGAGAGCAGAGAGAAAGAGAGAAATAGGATGGGTACACTAGGACCTCTTACCACTACAAACAAACTCCAGATGCATATACAGCTTTGCGTGTCTGCTTTCTGTGGGTACTGGGGAATCGAACCTGGACCAGCAGGCTTTGCAAGCAAGTGCTTTTAACTGCTGAGCCATCTCCTCAGACCCCTGAATGAGTTTCCTATAAATGGGAGGATGCCTGATGGAGTTTACCAGGGCAGCTGTGAAGACATGCCTCTATGATCACTAGAGCTACAGCAGAGATAAGGGAAGACCCAGTAGAGGCCACATTGCAAACAAGATCTGCTATACCTCCACCCTCAGTGTCGGTGACAACTTATGAGCTCATGTCTCTGTAAAAACAAAAGAAAAGAAAAGAAAAGAAAAGAAAATGGTGGGCTTACTCAGTCACAATTAGCTGAGAGACCATGAGTTCACCAGTAGACATATGACCACTATCAGCTAGTACTGTTCTGCAACATCCTCTTTCTTCATGGTAAGCAGGATTGAGAGCCCAAATCCTTGGTTAAAAATAAAAAGTAGAGATGAATTGATTCATGCACCACTTTGTGCATCTGGCCCTACGTAGGTACTAGGGAATCAAGCCCAGGTCATTAGGCATTGCAGGCAAATGCCTTTGCTGAGCCATCTCACCAGCCTTGGACATCTGATTTTAAAAATTAGTATTAATACTACTCTCACTTTTGGTTAGAGAACCTTCTCTTTTCAGATGGCAGTGACCCTGGGATGACTCAGAAGGCATCATGGTGCTGGAAAGAAGTGACAGGAGTACTCAGTACTGCAATATCTCTATCACACCTTCCAAGGCTCAGGGTCCATTGCGGAAGAGGTGGCAGAAAGAATGTAAGAGCCAAAGGAAGGGTAGGACTCCTTACAACATGCTCCTCCAGACACAAAATTGCCTGGATATCCATGACCTCACAGTGCCTGACACTACCTACACAAGACCATCATAGAGGAGTAAAAGATGATGACATCAAAATAAAAAAGAGACTGATTGAGAGGGGGAGGGAATATGATGGAGAGTGGAGTTTCAGGGGGGAAAGTGGGGAGAGTGAGGGAATTACCATGGGATATTGTTTACAATCATGGAAGTTGTCAATAAAAAAAAATAAAAATTAGTGTTTGAATTGCTGACTTGAGTTTCATAAAAAATTATTCAATGAATTTGTGATTAAGACAGAAGTTTCAACAATTCCTGAAAATGCCCTGAATATGCTTCTGCTATTTTGTACTACATATTTATATAAAGAGGTATTCTCTGCATTGGGAAATGTAAAATCAAAAAAAACGTCATCAACTCTAAGAAATGTTGAAGATGTTCTATGATAGTCTGCAATATCAGATATGCAGCCAAGATTTAATTTTTTATATAAAAATAAATAAACACCACATCCATCTCATTAGAATGCAAATCTTCCTTCATCTTTAATAAATGACAAAATTATATGCATACTAAGGAATTGTTTTAAAATCAATTTCTTTATGATTTATGATCAGCAAATGTTTCATTATTATACCTATTTTATATACCTGGTTCATGTAAAAAATTCTCTTACAAAAGGGGGTTGTAATTGGAGAAAGTTTGAGAAAGTTTACAGCATGTTGGCCAAGTACTGGCAGCATGTCTTTCTGTAAAGAAGTTTGTGGAACACAGCCATACCTGTTCCTGTGTGTATCTGCTGTGGCACTTTGGTCAGAGTTGGGCATTGGCAGCAGAGACCCACCTAATGGCCTACAACAGCTAAATCATTTAATATCTTGAGATTCAAGTTTGCTGATCCCTGCTGTAGACAAGACAGGACTTTTACCTGAGATTTCTTTCTTTAAAAAAATTATTTTATTTACTTATTTATTTGAGAGAGAGAGAGGCAGATAAAGAGAGAGAGTGGGCACGCAAAGGACTGTAGCCACTGCAAATGAACAGATGCACGTATCACCTTGTGAATGTGGCTTTAAATGGGTACTGAGGGATTGAACCCAGGCTGTCAAGTTTTGCAAGCAAGTGATTTTCACTTATGAGCCACCTCTCCAAACCAACCCCCTGCCCCCCATCCCTGCTAAGGAAAGGGTCCTTAGTTTTCACCAGTTCTTGAAAGAATTTATTACTGAAAATACTTTTAGGAGCTCAACTGAACCAAAAGAGGCTTTAGTAAACTGATCTTCCACTGTGTGCAGAGCCCTGGCATCAGCGGGAGAGGTGTCACTAGTAAAGTGATCTCCCACTGTGTGCAGAGCCCTGGCATCGGCAGGAGAGGTGTCACTAGTGAAGTGATCTCCCACTGTGTGCAGAGCCCTGGCATCGGCAGGAGAGGTGTCACTAGTGAAGTGATCTCCACTGTGTGCAGAGCCCTGGCATCGGCAGGAGAGGTGTCACTAGTGAAGTGATCTCCCACTAGTGTGCAGAGCCCTGGCTTCGGCAGGAGAGGTGTCACTAGTGAAGTGATCTCCACTGTGTGCAGAGCCTGGCATTGACAGGAGAGGTGTCACTAGTGAAGTGATCTCCCACTGTGTGCAGAGCCCTGGCATCGGCAGAGAGGTGTCACTAGTGAAGTGATCTCCACTGTGTGCAGAAGCCCTGGCATCGACAGGAGAGGTGGTCACTAGTGAAGTGATCTCCCACTGTGTGCAGGAGCCCTGGCATCGGCAGAGAGGTGTCACTAGTAAGTGATCTCCCACTGTGTGCAGAGCCCTGGCATTGACAGGAGAGGTGTCCACTAGTGAAGTGATCTCCACGGTGTGCAGAGCCTGGGCGGTCGGCAGGAGAGGGTGTCACTAGTGAAGTGATCTCCCACTGTGTGCAGAGCCCTGCATTGACAGGAGAGGTGTCACTAGTGAAGTGATCTCCCACTGTGTGCAGAGCCCTGGCATCGTGCAGGAGAGGTGTCACTAGTGATAGTGATCGCCCACTGTGTGCAGAGGCCCTGGCTATATCGGCATGGAGAGGAGTGTCACGAGTGAAGTGTTGCTCCACATGTGGTGCAGCAGCCCTGACATTAGGCAGCGAGAGGGTGTCATCTAGCTGAAATGATCTCCCACTGTGTGCAAGCCTGGCTTTGTACAGGAAGGGTCACTAGTGAAGTGATCTCCCACTGTGTGCAGAGTCCCTTGGCATCGGCTAGAGAGGTGTCACTAGTGACATGTGATCTCCCACTGTGGGGCAGAGCCCTGGCATCGCAGGAGAGGTGTCACTAGTGAAGTGATCTCCACTGTGTGCGAGCCCTGGCATCGGCAGGAGAGGTGTCACTAGTGAAGTGATCTCCCACTGTGTTCAGAGCCCTGGCATCGGCAGGACAGGTGTCACTACTAAAGTGATCTCCCACTGTGTGCAGAGCCCTGGCATCGGCAGCAGAGTGCCACTAGTAAAGTGATCTCCCACTGTGTGCAGAGCCCTGGCTTCGGCGGGAGAGGTGTCACTAGTAAAGTGATCTCCCACTGTGTGCAGAGCCCTGGCATTGGCAGGAGAGATGTCACAGTACACTAGTAAAGGTGATCTCCACTGTGTGCAGAGCCCTGGCATCGCGGGAGAGGGTGTCACTAGTTAAAGTGATCTCCACTGTGTGGCAGAGCCCTGGCATCGGCAGGAGAGGTGTCACTAGTTAAAGTGATCTCCCACTGTGTGCAGAGCCCTGGCATCGGCAGAGAGGTGTCACTATGAAGTGATCTCCAGTGTGTGCAGAGCCCTGGCATCGGCAGAGTGGTGTCACTAGTAAAGTGATCTCCCACTGTGTGCAGAGCCTGGACTAATCGGCAGGCAGAGGTGTCACTAGTAAGTGATCTCCACTGTGTGCAGAGCCCTGGCATTGACAGGAGAGGTGTCACTAGTGAAGTGATCTCCCACTGTGTGCAGAGCCCTGGCATCGGCAGGAGAGGTGTCACTAGTGAAGTGATCTCCCACTGTGTGCAGAGCCCTGGCATCGGCAGGAGAGGTGTCACTAGTGAAGTGATCTCCCACTGTGTGCAGAGCCCTGGCATCGGCAGGAGAGGTGTCACTAGTGAAGTGATCTCCCACTGTGTGCAGAGCCCTGGCATTGACAGGAGAGGTGTCACTAGTGAAGTGATCTCCCACTGTGTGCAGAGCCCTGGCATCGGCAGAAGAGGTGTCACTAGTGAAGTGATCTCCCACTGTGTGCAGAGCCCTGGCATCGGCAGGAGAGGTGTCACTAGTGAAGTGATCTCCCACTGTGGGCAGAGCCCTGGCATCAGCAGGAGAGGTGTCACTAGTGAAGTGATCTCCCACTGTGTGCAGAGCCCTGGCATCGGCAGGAGAGGTGTCACTAGTGAAGTGATCTCCCACTGTGTGCAGAGCCCTGGCATCGGCAGGACAGGTGTCACTACTAAAGTGATCTCCCACTGTGTGCAGAGCCCTGGCATCGGCAGCAGAGGTGCCACTAGTAAAGTGATCTCCCACTGTGTGCAGAGCCCTGGCATCGGCGGGAGAGGTGTCACTAGTAAAGTGATCTCCCACTGTGTGCAGAGCCCTGGCATTGGCAGGAGAGATGTCACTAGTAAAGTGATCTCCCACTGTGTGCAGAGCCCTGGCATCGGCGGGAGAGGTGTCACTAGTGAAGTGATCTCCCACTGTGTGCAGAGACCTGGCATCGGCAGGAGAGGTGTCACTAGTAAAGTGATCTCCCACTGTGTGCAGAGCCCTGGCATCGGCGGGAGAGGTGTCACTAGTAAAGTGATCTCCACTGTGTGCAGAGCCCTGGCATCGGCAGGAGAGGTGTCACTAGTAAAGTGATCTCCCACTGTGTGCAGAGCCCTGGCATCGGCAGGAGAGGTGTCACTAGTGAAGTGATCTCCAGTGTGTGCAGAGCCCTGGCATCGGCAGGAGTGGTGTCACTAGTAAAGTGATCTCCCACTGTGTGCAGAGCCCTGACATCGGCGGGAGAGGTGTCACTAGGGAACTCAGTTGAAGTGCGGTTGTGCTCCATCAGAGCCTACTCTGCGGGGAGAGTCACGTAACTGGGGTTCGAACAAGGGCCCAGGCGATTCTGATGCACCACAGCTGGTGAAGCTACTCACCTCACAATCCATGCCCAAGTCAGACGCTGAGTGCCAACATACCTGAAGTGCTTGGCTTAGCCATAATTTTTCTCATTTTACAAAAAAAAATCACACACACACACACACACACACACACACACATATATATATGAGAGATGAATTCAGACAGATACTTGAGGCCATCATCATCCATTGCCTCCCACTGTCAACTGTGGCTTTTAAACTGAACATTGAAGTTTATCGGAGATTTGAAATTAAAGGACATTTTCGTATTTGGCTTTCTTGCCTTTCAACATTGGACTCGCATTTAAGCTGTTCAGTCTGATTGTTAATGGCCAACTGGGGTAAACCCCTCCGCAGACGCCACACTGCGGAAAACATACTAGAGACCACCATCTGGCCCATTCTTTTTTAGTGACACGAATGGCAAAATGGGCCAACATAAAAATTCACTGCCTCAGAACTAGAATTTTTTTCCTCCAACAAACTAGCGGTTGTGCGTCTGCCCTTCCCTGCCCATCTACAAACACTTTTCTGGTCCAGACACAAGATGACTTCTCCATCCCTTCCTCCCACACCCTTCCTCTTGCCCTCTTTTTGTCCATTTGTTCATTTCAAAGCCATTTTGTTCTGGCTCTGAAGCCACTATTGTTACTTGACAGGTGACAATGAGAGTGTCGTGGCTGTTAGTTTTGGGATTGTGGCTTCAATTGGAAACATGATTGCTTGGGAAATTCTCTCTCTCTCTCTCCCTCCTCTCTCTCTCTCTCTCTCTCTCTCTCTCTCTCTCTCTCTCTCTCTGTCTCTCTCTCTCCATATATATATATATATATATATATATATATATATATATATATAAACTTCTATTATTTTCTTTGGGTTCTTAAGACTGCCTGGGGTGAGTGGCTTTCTCTGTGCACTCAAGCCATTTGGAGGAGGGTTGGCCCTTGGCTTTAGTAGATAGCACCCAGAGAGAGACATACCTACGACTAGATGAATGCAGAGGTAACCAGCTGCCCGTTTCAACCATAACTTCCGCCATAACTTCCCGGCATTGTCTTCCAGCTCACAGCCCCATGCGGGGATTTTCATTGTCTACCCCACTCCTGTGGTGATTCCACATAAACCTATCCTACACCTGCATAATTTAATAATTATTATATCAATATTTAATTACCCTCCACCTGCATAATTTAAATCAATTTTTTTTTTGCTTGCCTTCTCCATTTGGAGCTCGGGGTGTATGAAACAGGTGTGCTGATGTTGAATATGGCATTTTCTGGAAGCTTCTCTCCATGGCATTCACAGGACCTCTCTGCCTGGAAGCAGAAAGGAAGCATTGTGCTGGTGTAATCATTTCGGTAACCCTGGTCTGGTGAGGAAAGACCCATCTGGAAGTTTAAGCACTGTCTGGTCTTACTTATTCCAGCCAGCTGAAGAAAGTGGGCTGCTCTAGTTACTTTCACTTTTGCATAGCTTCCTACATTTTAGGTTCATTTACTATTTCAGTGCTATCTTCTTCAGAAATCTGCCCTTAGTATTTCTGAAGAAATTCCACTGTACCAAATTGACTCTTTTTTATAATATATAATTTTTAAAATTTTGTTTGTTTCAGAGAAAGAGGCAGATAGAGAGATAATGGGTGCACCAGGGCCTCCAGCCACTGCAAACCAACTCCAGACACATGTGCCACTATGTGCATCTGGCCTACGTGCGTTCTGGGGAATCAAACCTGGCTCCTTAGGCTTTGCAGGCAAGTGCCTTAACCAATAAGCCATCTCTCCAGTTCTCCCAATTGATTCTTATCCAATGAATAATGATTGCAAATGGTGTCATGTATTAAATGCTTTGTATAGATTAACTCATGGCATCCTGGGTGGTGTGAGGGACTTGTGGGAATTTGAATCTCATCCCAACTTCAAAAGAGGAAATCGATCTTAAAGAGGTCAGGTAACTTGCCCTAGGTTACACAGTTGGTAAACAGTGGTGCTGGGATTTGAACCTGGGTGGTTCAGACTTAACCACTAGCGCCTGCTGCCTTCAAGACTGTTCTCTTCAAAGCTCATATTTTATCTGGCAGCTTTGTCTTCCTCTGAGTGTGACAATGGATCCTCCCCTGCGGTCCTGTGAACAGGAGTTAACATGAGGGTTCAATGTGTCATTTCTTGGGGCATTTATCGAATCTTTTCATTTACGCCTTACTGCCATGGCCAACTGAAGCCCTGCCCTGTAGCCCTATGAATATATCTGTTGTCTGATGTTCCTGTGACTAAACTAAACTAGTTCATGTTGACTAGACTCAGAAAAAAAATGAGCAAAAGGGTTCTGGAAAGAAAGAGGGGAAGTAGGTTGTACCAAGAGGAAGGAAATTTCCCTTTTGTTCCAGAATCTTCCTTTGCCTTTTTGTCCCCCTGCCCCTGCTCATTCAAAAAAAGATGGAGGGAGACTGGAGAGATTGCTTAGTGGTTAAGGCACTTACCAGCAAAGCCTAAGGACTCAGGTTTGATTCCCCAGTACCCATATAAGCCAGATGCACAAGGTGGCTCATGCATCTGGAGTAGTGGCTAGAGGCCTGGCATGCTCATTCTCTCTCTCTCTCTCTCTCTCTCTCTCTCTCTCTCTAATAAATAAATAATATATGTTTTTTTAAAGGAAAAGATGGGGCCAGGCATGGTGGTGCATGTCTTTAATCCCAGCATTCAGCACTCAGAGGCAGAGGCAGGAGGATCACCATGAGTTCAAGGCCACTCTGAGAATACATAATGAATTCTAGGTCAGCCTGGGCTAGAGGGAGACCCTACCTTGAATAAAAAGAAAAAGATGGGCTCCCGTGAGGGTAGTGCCACTTCCAAAGTGCACGTCACATGTCCTCTCTGACCTGCTCCTCCTCTGTAAAACGTGAAGTGCGTAAACTGCGACCAGACGGTGTTTATCCTGTCACTGCATCCTGAGTGCTCAGAGAACGAGTTGTCTTCCAGTCAAGACCCGCGATGCTGTGGACAGGACTCAAGGTAGGCAGTGGTGGTTGGAGGCATCACTCATCCATTTAGGAAGAGGAGCGTTTCTTGGGACACTGGAGCCGTGAATTCAGATTTTGTGAGCCCTAACACTTACACAGTTGGAGGGAACCTCATTAAGAAGGGCGTCTTGCCTCTACAAAATTTATAAGATTGTTCAATCATGGGAACCACTGAGAGAGCCAAGTGAGAGGTTGGAAGGGGGCCCAGACACTAAAGCTTCCTTAGTTTCCTTATAAATCTATCCCTGGCCATCTTAAGGTGAAGTGTGGTTAGCCTTTTTAACATTTATTTTTTATTTGCAAGCAGAGAGAGAGAAAAAATGGGCATGTGAGAGCCTTTAGCTATTGCAAATGAACTCCAGATGCATGCACCATTTTGTGCATCTGGCTTTCATGGGTACTGGGGAATCAAACCCTGGGTCGTTGGGCTTTGCAGGCCAGTGCTTTAACTGCTGAGCCATCAGTTCAGCCCCACCAATGTCCTTTTAATATTTTCTTTTTGCCCTTGACTACATGGAATCCTTCTTGGGTTTTTTGTTTGTTTGTTTGTTTTGGTTTGGTTTGGTTTGGTTTGGTTCTTTTTGTTTATTAGCAAGCAAAGAGAAAGAGAGAGAGAGGGAAAGAGAGAGAGAATGGCACATGGGGCGTCCAGCCATTGCAAATGATGCATGAACCACTGTGCATCTGGTTTATGTGGGTACTGGGGAATTGAACCTGGACCATTATACTTTGCAAGCAAGAACCCTAACCTCGGAGCCAACTCTCCAGTGCCACCAATGTCCTTTTAACATCTTCTGTTTGATCTTGCCTGCACGGGACCTTTTGTTTTTCATCTAGAAAAGTCTTCAAGAAGATAAGGCCTCTTTCCTGTCTCCTGTCAGATCTCCTCACTCATCGCCCGCCTCCCTAACCCTTTCTTGCCTGCATCAGAATTGATCTGCCTCCTGTGATTCTGCTCAGACTTGCTCCCACGTCTGTGGTTTGAGAAGAGGCCAAAATCCAAGCACCCTGTGTTTCACTCCCCTACTCTTCAAGGTCTCATTGAACCCTTGGGGCAAATTGCTAAGGGACTCGCAGTCTTGATTCTTTCATTCTCTAAATGGGGTGGTTCAATAGGCCATTCTTTTATACACACTCCCGAGGTCCTAACAGACAGGAGATGAGAGATGAATGAAGTCATGTTTTTGAAAGATTTGGCACTGGGTGGAAATGCACTGTTTAATTATTATATATATATATATATGCATATATATATATATATATATATATATATATATATATATATATCCTCAGGGCGAAGAGTTCAACTCAACTGTTTTTGGTTTTTTTTTAATGAAAGATTCTGGAAACAACATAAGCAGAAGCTCACATGCAGCTTGTGTCAGGAGAAATGTTTATCTACAGAGAACATGCTGAAGTGTGGTTAGAACAAGGGAAGGAATAAAAAAGAAGGTGCGATCACTATCGGGTTTACAGACACTGAAAGAGAAAAAAAACATGAAAAGAGAGGGGAGGGGCTGAAGAGATGGCTTAGTGGTTAAAGTGCTTGTATGCAAAGCCAAAGGACCCAGGTTCAATTCCCCAGGACCCATGTCAGTCAGACAAGGTTGCTCATGTGTCTGCAATTCGTTTGCAGTGGCTGGAGGACCTGGTATGCCCATTCTCCCTCCCTCTCCCTCTGTCTCTCTCTCTCTCTATTTATCTATCTATCTGCCTCTTTCTCTCTCTCTCTCTTAAAATAAATATTTTTTTAAAGAGAGGGCAATGTCAACAAGGAAGCGGGACAATGGGAGCAGAGGTTTAAACTAGTAAACATTTGCAGAAACATGGGCACTCAGCTCCAACCTTGGTCCTTCTTTCTATTAATTCAAGCTAGGATATGCTCTGAAATTTATAGCTGGAAGACTCAAGCTCCCAAGAAGGGTGCAGGTTCACTGGAGAGAGACACCAGTTCCAGTCTCTAGCAGAGAACAGCCCAGTCCCTGGCTACGGCTAGAGAGCTCTTCCGCCATGCTGTCCTGACTGCGTACACCAAGTCAGTCTGGGACAGAATATTCTGGTTTATTAATTTCAAGTCTATATAACTGCTGGTATTATTAGACTTTTCAAGTGTGAGGCCTTCAAGACTGTCTTTCAATAAAATGTGTTTGTAATTAACAACATTCCTTCTGTGCTGACTGCATTCTTCATCCATAATAGAATGCAATTCCTAGCATTCTTAATAATATATGCTAGTAATTCATTCATCTATAGAGCCCTGGCTATTGGTAAAATATCCCTGCCTTCTAGGAGTTTACATTCATATTTGAGGGAGCAGAGCTTAGATACATCAAAACTTGACAATTGGGCTGAAGAGATGGCTCAGCTGTTAAGGCATTTGCCTGCAAAGTCTAAGTAACCGCATTCAATTCCCCAGGACCCACGTAAAGCCAGATGCACAAGGTGGTGCATGTGTCTGTAGTTCATTTGCAGTGGCTACAGGCCTTGATGGGCCATTCATTCTTCCTCTCTGTCTCTCTTTCTCATTAATAAATAAATAAAAATATTTTAAAAAAAACTTGACAAGTAATACAGTCAAAGTTAATAGTAGATGAAGGGCCCAGGAAGATGCTAAAATAGAGGTTGGAAGTTGTGTAGGGGGGCATCCTGGAGCCTGGAGCAGACAGGCTTACACTACAGTGAATTAAAGAAAGGAAAGTGAGCATGCATGACAAACCTAAGGAACTCTGTGGGTAAAGACGCGGACATAGGAATCAAGGGTTCTAAGAGCGAGTTGATCAATCCAGATAGATGAAAGACTGTATGGAAAACAGAGTGCAAGGGCAGGAAGAAGTCAGGGCGAGACGATGGAGGCAGGGAAGGAGTCAGGGCTTTTTCCTAGAGCGAAGAGAAGCCTTCGAGGCTTTGTTAAGGCGCAGCGTCAGAGACCGTGCCAGGTGCAATCTAGCTATGGTGTATGGAGAGTAGTCGGAAAGAGCTTCAGATTTGATGAAATGATTTTTTTCTTTTTTCGAGGTATGGTCTCATTGTAGCTCAGGCTGACGTGGACTTCACTATGGAGTCTCAGGGTGGCCTTGAACTCACAGCGATCCTCCTCCCTCTGCCTCCCCAGTGCTGGGATTAAAGGCGTGTGCCACCACGCCTGGCTTGAGCTTCAGATTTGAAATGACCTTCAGGAGACTAAACATGACTCTCTAACTCTCGTTCTCATCAGCCGTTGAACTTGTCCTCATACGGGTGGGAGAAGAAAGCTTCAGATGCCGTCTGAAGGCCAAGTGTGGAGGCCTCCTCATCCATCAGGCGTCACGATCATGAGACGTTAAATGACGTCCACTTCCAAGGCCTCCAAAATTCCTCCAAACAGTGTTTGTCTCCAAGGGAGGAGCTAAAATTGCCAGGCAGGACTGAAAGCTGGGGTGAGGGCACAGGTAGAGTCAGTATTAACTCCATTCAAAGTCTGGCCCCAGCCTCCAGCCCCAAGCTCCCCCCGCCCCAGGACCAGCTGCTGCCTTCTGGGTAGAGCAGAGAAGAAAGCCACAGCCACAAGTGGCTGTTTATTTCAGTCTGGTTGGCAGTTCACCAGGGCCAACCATCGTCCTTGCACAACCACAACTGTCAGTTGAAAAGAGGAGGAAGAGCACCTGGGAGCTCCAACCTTAAAATATCTGTGAAATGTGGCAGCAACACCACCCCTGGGAAAGCTGCCCCTGAGTAAGTTTTTATTATTCTTGGCTTTGGGCCTCTACACCTCTGCAGTTTGTAAAACACATGAGTTGAATGTGTTCTAATGAAAACGTGTGCCCTACAAGTGTGCGTATGTGTGTGTGTGTGTAGGTGTGTGTATGTGCACATAAGTGTAACGCACACAAAGAAAGACTAAATAAGCCATTGTTCTGGACCTGGAGCAGGAAAGCAAAAATGCTGATTAAATTTAGTTTGCTTAAAAAAAAACTAGTTTTTTAAAATATTTATTTATTTAAGAGAGAGAGAGAATGGGCTAGCCACTGCAAATGAACTCCAGACTCATGCGCCACCTTGTGCATCTGGCTTACGTGGGTCCTGGGGAATCAAACCTGGGTCCTCAGGCTTTGCAGGCAAGTGCTTTAATGGCTAAGCCATCTCTCCAGCCCTGGTTTGCTTTTTAAAACAACTCAAGAGATTGTGTTTTCTTTCTCTAAAATACTAAGTTTTCACTCACCGGTCTTTTACTTACTTAAGTGCCCCTCTGTGTAAGTATTCTTCTCTCCATCGATGGAAATCTTCATCTTTGAAACTCTTTGTCAGCCTTTTCCTCCTGCTCTAACCTTGCCCACCGCACACTGGCCCATATGGCATCCCTCCATAACACTGCTAAGGAAAGCCCTGTGATATTACTAAGTTCATGCTGCATGCCCAACACTCCTCCAGGCACCAAGGGAAAACAGGTTCCTGTCTTAAGGAATTGTTGATTCTTTATAAGAAATAAATGCACAAACAGCTAGCCCATTGAAAGGCAACAAAGGACCTAATGGAATACCTGTCAAAATGTTCACCTTCCCTCTTCCCCACCCCCCCACCCCTACTGCCTTTACCAAGGGCGAAGCTTTAAGCAGGTCTCTTCACATCTTATGGCTCCAGTGTCCCCTGGGTGTTTCTCATTAGCCAGTGAGAAAAACCAAACCAAAAAGAGCCAATCAGCAGGCTGTTGAGCTGCCTGATGTGGCAAGACCTCAAGATGTCTCCCCAACCCAGAGTTAAGCCAAGTCGATTGCAATCCTTTGGGCTTTAAAATACAAAATACAGGGCTGGAGAGATGGCTTAGCGGTTAAGGCATTTGCCTGTGAAACATAAGGACCCAGATTTGATTCCCCAGTATCCACATAACCCAGCTGCACAAGGTGGCACATGCATCCGGAGTTCTTTTGCAGTGGCTAGAGGCCCGGATGTGTCCATTCTTTCTCTCTCTCTCTCTCCCTCTCTCTTTCTCTCTCTCTCTATCTATCTATCTCTGCCTCTTTCTCTTTCTGTCTCTCTCAAATAAATTAATTTAATTAAATTTTTAAAAGTTTTAAAAACTAGAAAATACCTCTCTCCCTCTCTCTCAAACAAATAGCTTTCTAAAAATAAGCGGGTGGGCTGGAGAGATGGCTTAGCAGTTAAGGCGTTTGCCTGCAACACCTAAGGAGCCATGTTTGACTCTGCAGATCTCACGTAAGCCAGATGCACAAAGGTGAGGCAAACGCAAGGACGCACATGTGCACTAGGTGGTGAAAGCACCTGGAGTTCGAGTGCAGTAGCTGAGGCCCTGGAATGCCAATTCTTTCTCTATCTCTCTCCCTCTAAAATAAATAAAATAAAATAAAAAATAGGGGGTGGCTGGAGAGATGGCTTAGCTGTTAAGGTGCTTACCTGTGCTGCCTAAGGACCCAGGTTCAATTCTCCAGTACCCACGTAAGCCAGATGCACAAGGTGGCACATACGTCCAGAGTTCATTTGCAGTGGCTGGAGGTCCTGGCAAGCCCATTCTCTCTTTCTCTCTCTTAAAAATCTATCTATCTATCTATCTATCTATCTATCTATCTATCTACACACACACACATATATATTAACAGAATGGCACAGAGTAAAAGACAAAAGGTTGTGAGATAGGACAGGGTGGGTCTGGGTAAACAACAAGGCCAGTAATGGTCATTAAACGTCCAGCTTTGCTGGTATCATTCCCTTCTTGTCATAGAAGAAACCCAGCCAGACTTACATGAAGTAACTTCACATTCTTCAAACTCCAAATCAACATCCTCTCTTCCATCACCCAGCTCTCCTAGCTTCCCATGTGTGTGGCCTTTACAACCCCATTACATAGTGGGGAAGTCATGGTGGCCATACTGGGTCTGTCCATGGTGGGAGCTTTCCACGGCAACTTCTTACATGGGATCAAGCAGAAAGCAGAGAGCTCAGAGGAAACCGGAAGCAGATACTACCTTCAAGGCCCATCTCCCACCAGGCCCCAGTGACACACTTCTGCTACCTAGCCCACCCACCCCAAAGATTCCATAACCTCCCTTAAACAATGCAACCAATTAGAGACCAAACACAAGAAGTCTGTAGAGCACATTTCACACCCAAACCCTAACAGAAAGAACTGTGGACTCTCAGGTTCCACCCAGACTTGCTGAGAGACTCAGCACTTCCACACAATTCCCAGATAATTTGTCTCCATATGACAGTTTGAGAAACATTTTATATTCATTTGTCTTACATTCCCTGTGACAGTCTATAATTATTTTGTCATCATTTGCTAACTTATGACCTGTCTCACTCAACAAGATCATAGTTGTCATAAAGACAAGGTCTTTGTCTGAACTTGAGCCCCTAGCCTCTTGATCTTCAGGACTTAAAGTATCTGGCAAGTGTTTCAAAAATACTAGTTGAGGCCTGGAGAGATGGCTTAGAAGTTAAGGCCTGCGATCCAGGTTCAATTCTCCAGTACACATGTAAGCCAGATGCACAAGGTGGTCCATGCGCCTAGAGTTCATTTGCAGTGGCTGGAGGCCCTGGTACATCCATTCTCTCTATCTGCTTCTCTCTCTCTCTCTCTCTCTCTCTCTCTCTCCCTCTCTCTGTCTCAAATAAGTAAATAAATAAAATAATAATAAATTTTTAAAAAATACTAGTTGGATGAGTGAGTGGTATTGGCCTGGGTTTCTCACAGTTAGTAGGTTCTAGAGTCCAAATCACTACCTAGTGGTTGCACAAACCAGTAATCCCAGCATTCAAGAGGCAGATGTGGATGTATTTCCGAGTTCAAAGCCAGGGCTACACAGTGAGATCCTGTTTCAAAACAAAACAAGAACAATAAAATCACTTTCTAAACCTGTCATGGTGTTGCAAGCCTTTAATCCCAGCACTCAGGAGGTACCGGTAGGAAGATCACCGTGAGTTTGAGGCCAGCCTGGGACTACAGAGTGAGTTCCTGGTCAAGCTGGGCTAGAGTGAGATCTTGCCTTGTGTCCCATGTGCTACTCCATGGAAGTCCAGCTTCTCCCTTTGTCCAACCCTCTTTCCTTCTTTCCCCTATAGGAGTAAATCCCATAAGCCTCTGCCCCCAAGTATTCAGTTCTTAAATTTCCATCCTGGATGAGGCCCAAAGGCGTATGAGGGTAGAGTCACACACCCAAATCCTCCTTGCCAGAGAGCTTCCTCCTGACACAATTTCCAAATCCCATGAAGGTCAGGGTTTCTTCTCTGGAGCTCTATGACGTCCTGTCACCCCACATTTAAAAACATCAAAACAGAGAGGAATGAACAAGAGCTCTCAGAAGTTCCAAGAAGCCAGCTACTGTGGTGGAGCTTTGTAATCCAAGAGGCTGAGGTTGGAGGATCAAGAGTTGAAGGACAACCTGGGCTTCATAGTAAGACCCTGTTTGAAAGTAAATGGTAGGTAAATAAATAGATACATACATAGTACATACAAAGGCAGATAAATAAAAGAAGTCCCGGGGAAGTACAACTAAGAAAGATATCTAATTGTCTAAGTATTGCTACAAATACCAGATTTTTTTTAATTTTTTTTTGGTTTATTTTTATTTATTTATTATTTGAGAGTGACAGACAGAGAGAGAAAGAGGCAGAGAGAGAGAGAGAGAGAGAGGGAGGGAGGGAGGGAGAGAATGTGCACGCCAGGGCTTCCAGCCACTGCAAACGAACTCCAGATGCGTGCGCCCCCTTATGCATCTGGCTAATGTGGGTCCTGGGGAATTGAGCCTCGAACCGGGGTCCTTAGGCTTCAGAGGCAAGCGCTTAACGGCTAAGCCACCTCTCCAGCCCACCAGATTTATTATATTATTTATTTTATTTATTATTTGAAAGAGAGAAAGAATGGGTATGCCAGAGCTTCTTTACCACAGATGAACTTCATATTCATGCGCCACTTTACAAATCTGGCTTTACATGGGCACTGGGAAATTGAACTCAGATCAGCAGGCTTTATAAGCAAGCTCCTTTTACTGTTAAGCTATCTCCCCAGCCCCAGTACCAGATTTTTAAAGTCAGGTTTCAGTATAACTTATAAAATCTCTAGAAACATAGTATATGCAACAAGTACTTAACAGAGCATAAGGCACCAGAAACAAATGTCTATAATCAAAAGCAAAGTATAAATAAAGAAAAATGAATGTTTTTCTCCTGCTGGAAGCATGAATTAGCATTTGCATTTTAGCCATAAAATGTACAGCACACTTTATATATTCCAGTGCTGTAATCTCAGTGTTGGAAAGTGGACAAATTGTCTTCAGATAATATCCAAGAAGGTTTTTAGTGACTGAAATATTTAAATAACCAACAAATTGATCCCACTCAGTGACCCCAAAGGCAGAGTTCCAAAGAGAAAGAAAACTGCTAATAATGAAACCAAATTTCTAACAGGTGGTTCAGTTTTAGCAATCCATCAATGCATGTGTTATCTCGTGAGCCTGACGGTACACAAGGCTACTCTCTACAGCTAGACCTGAAAACTGCACATGGACAACACCTCTTGAGACATTAGACATCAAGCGACAATGGGGAGGGGTCCCTAAGGAATCAAAAATGAATGGGCTGACCACAGAGATGGCTTAGTGGTCAAGGCACGTGGGAGCAAAGCCAAAGGACCCAAGTTCAATTCCCCAGGACCCACGTGGAGTAGTCAGATTCAGTTTCTGGGATGAACCTCCAGACCAGACACAATTATGGGAGGAAGGGATTTATTGAAGCTTGCAGATAGAATGGAAGCTCCATAATGGCAGGAGAACTGGCCCACTTTCACAGGCCCACACTGAAAGACATACCACCAGCTTCATAAGCAAGCACACTTCAGGAACCCCAGGCAAAGTTCAAGCACTTTGCACATCTTTAGACTGGAATTACAGGTCTACCCCCACACCTTCGGGATGGACCCTAGGATCCCAGTGACACCTCCTCCAGCCAGGTAGCTGGAAACCCAAGAAGCTTTAATAAACTACTGAACCTATTGGGCAACATCCATTCAATCTACCACATTCTGCCCCTGCCCCCAGTAGATTCATAACCATCTCACACTGCATATTGTTTCAATCCAAATTCAAAGGACGCCACAGTCTTTACCAACTTAAGATAGTCCTAAAGTCGCAGGTCTCACCTGAGATTTAAGATGATCTCTTAGCTGTGAGTCCTGTAAAATCAAGACAAGTTATATACTTTCAACATATAAAGGCACAGTGTAAATATTTCCAACTGCTCTAAGGCACAGCAAGGAGAGACTGGAACAACACAGACTCAATAACAAGCAAACATCAAGCTTCTGAAGTTCAGGTCCAGTGTCATAACCAGTGGCTGACTGTCTCCAGAGTTCCCAATTCCACCCCTCCAGCTGGCTGGAACAGCCAGGGAAAAGCTCCCTTCCAAGCCAACAGTGCTCCATGGTAGCCCTTGCACAGTCCTGGTATATTCAAAACATCTTCGGGTCTCCATGCAAACCATGGTCCATCTTCTAATGGCTTCCCAGCCTCTTCTGCAGGGTCATCACACCCTGCCCACGTGTGTGTGTGTGTGTGTGTCCCACTCTCTCTCTTTCTCACCTTCCTCCATGTGTGTGTGTCCCCCTCTCTCTTTCTCCTCCCTTCCATGTGTATGTGACTGTATGTCTCTCTCCCCCTCTCCTTCCTGGCTGCCACACAGTAAGCTACTCTTCCGCATCACACCCTCCCTATAATGAGGGACTGATAGCTCTAAAGCCACGAGCAGCATAAATTCTCCCTCCCCTAAGTTGTTCTGTCATAGCAATGGGAAAGCTTGCCTAACACAGCCATGCATGTGTCCAGAGATTAGAAAACCCAGCACCCAGAGCTTCTACAGCAAAGAAAACTTACGTGAAAACCTTGCCTAGCGCCACTTCATCCCACCTAATAAAGTGGAAAAAGACAGACCCAGTTGGATAAGACTGGCTCTAAATAACTTAACTAGGTTTCAGAGCAAAATCCACAATGCACGATGAAAATGCAGTACATTTGAGTCCATTGAAATTGACCCAGAAGACACATGACACAGGGAGCAGACAGAACCATTAAAACAGATAATAGTGGGCTGGAGAGATGCCTCAGCTTTTAAGACACTTGCCTGCAAAAGCCTGAGGACCCAGGTTCAACTCCCCAGTACCCACATAAAGCCAGCTACACAAAATGGCCCATGCACCTAGAGTTTGTTTTCATGGGCAGGAGACCCTGGCACACTGATTATCTCTCTCTCTCTCTCTCTCTCTCTCTCTTTCTCTCTCTCTCACTTGCTTTCTCACTAATAAATAAAAGGTAAAAAACAAACAAACAGATAATATAATTGTGTTCTATATGTTTAAGAAGCTACAGGACAGACACAATGTTATTTTTTTCAATTTTATTTAATTATTTGTGTGTGTGTGTGTGTGTGTGTGTGTGTGTGTGTGTGTCAGGGGAGTGGTGTGCCAGGGTCTCTTACCACTGCAAATTAGTTTTAGTTCGATTTATTTATTTGAGAGAGAGAGAATAGGCATGCCAGAGCCTTCAGTTGCTGCAAGCAAACTCCAGACGCATGCACCACTTTGTGCATCTGGCTTATGTGGGTCCTGGGGAATCAAACCTGGGTCCTTTGGCTTTGCAGGCAAGTGCCTTAACTGCTAAGCCGTCTCTCCAGCCCACCACTGCAAATTAATACCAAACATATGTGCCACTTTTTGCATCCAGCTGAGGCATTAAACTCAGGCCGCAGACTTTGCAAGCAAGTGCCATTAGCCTCTAAGACATCTCTTCAGTCCCTCAACATGTTAAGTAGAGGCATAGAATATAGTTTTTAATGTTTATTATTATTATTATTATTAACAACATATTTCATATGAATACATCATGTGTTGGTACCCTCTTAAAATTCAGATGTCAGGCTGGAGTGATGGCTTAGTAGTTAAGGTGCTTGCTTGTGAAACCTAAGGACCCAGGTTCAATTCCCTAGTACCCACATAAGCCAGATGCACAAAGTGACACATGTGTCTGGAGTTCGTTTGCAGTGGCTAGAGGCCCTTTCACACCCATTGTCTCCTACCCCCCCCATCTGCCTTTCCCATTCTCACTGTCGCAAATTAATTAATTAATAGATAAAATATTTTTTTAGGTCAGATGTCAAACCAGTGTGGTGGCGCACGCCTTTAATCCCAGCACTCTGGAGGCAGAGGTAGGAAGATTGCCATGAGTTCCAGGCCACCCTGAGAGTACATAGTGAATTCCAGGTCAGCCTGGGCTTGAGTGAGAGCCTACCTTGGAAAGCCAGAAAAAAAAAAAAGAAAAATAAAAAGAAAAAGACATAAGATAATGAAAATGCTAGTGCTTACTTTATGGGATGGCTGTGACCCTCAAAGTAATTAAATAAGTAAATGCATCCCAAAGCTTTTTTATTGTTTGTTTATTTGTTTGTATTTTGGTTTTTTTTTTTCAAGGTACAGTCTCACTCTAGCCCAGGCTGACCTGGAACTCACTCTGTAGTCCCAGGCTGGCCTCAAATTCAAGGCAGTCCTCCTTCCTCTGCCTCCTGAGTGCTAGGATTAAAGACACGTGCCACCACACATGGCTTATGCCAAAGGTTTGGAAAGGCCGAATGTTGGCAATCATTTTGCATATCACTACAGTCAGGAGATAGATAAGGACCAGCTTCAATCAGCAAGCCTCCACTCCACTCCCAGAAAGGCGTGTACAGATGCTCGTCCGTGTGTGTGTGTGTGTGTGTGTGTGTGTGTGTGTGTGTGTGCCTAAGGAGACTAGAGGTTGACCTTGAATTATAAAGGGGTTTATGCAGTTCAGAAAGAGTCCTTAAATCACAAACTTTGAGTTCATGTCTGTTTTGCCAAGGAATTGAAGCACAACAAAACTGAGAAGAATAATTAGTAAAATATCACATTTATTCAGGGAAGGATGGAACCGAGGGAAGGGAAGTGGATACCCCCACGTGGCCCGAGAGCCCCTGTGGGAAGTGAGCATGGGTCTGAAATGTGAAAGTGATTTAGAGAGGAAGGAGGAGAAAGTGCAGAGAGCATGTGGAGGCAGGAGGGGCAGAGAGAGCCCATGGGGGCCAGAGGTCGGGAGTCTCCCCTCATCTCAGCCTGGCTCAAGAGGAGGCTTGCTAGGACAGGATCCTATAAGTTCAGGAGCAACGAACAGCCAACTAAAAGAGGCCGTGCCTAACTGGTAAGGATCTATTTATAATCATATTGCAGTGGGCTGTACCCTCCAACTCACATGAGTCTCAGAGAGAGCTGATTGGTGTGGACTCCAGGCTAGCTCAAGGAAGAGGCCGGCCATGACACCGGGTTTGGGGGCTGAGCTTAACCAACCACAATACCAAGATCAGATTGAAATTCTAGGAAGGGAATCTCCCTCCCAGGGACGGGCTCAAATTGTTGGTGGAAAAACAGGTCTGGGGACTCCTTTAGTAGAAATAAAGGAGAGGAAGGATCCTTCTCTGATCTCTAGTAAAGTGAAGGTTGCAAAGGCAGACTTGAGGGCACTTCTGCTTTTTTACTTTTGGGGCCCCCTTACCCTAAAATACCTAACAAAGCTATCAGACTCCCTCTTTTTGAATGTCCTTCTCAGTAGCTTTCCACTTTATTCTTTTTTGCCCATTTATTTATTTATCTACAAGAGAGAGTAAGAGAGAGAACGGGCATGCCAGGGCCTCCAGCCACTACAAATGAACTCCAGTTGCATGTGCCACCATGTGTATCTGGTTTAAGTGGGTTCTGGGGAGTAGAACCTGGGTTTTTAGGCTTCACAGGCAAATTCCTTAACTGTTAAGCCATCTCTCCAGCCCACTTTATTTTTTGATACAAGGTCTCTCACTAACCCTATAGCTCACTGATTCAGCTGGACTAACTAACGAATAAGCCCCAGATATCCACCTGTCTCCACCTCAATCCCCAAAACTCGGATTTACAGGCAGATGCCACCAGACCCGGCATTTTACTTGGGTGTTGGGGATCTGAACTCTGGTCTTCATGCTGCGCGCCTCTTTTCTCACTGAGCCATTGCCCCCACCTCAGAAATTTCTTTCATTTTTTTTTCTTTTTTGGTTTTTTTGAGGTAGAGTCTCATTCTAGCCCAGGCTGACCTGGAATTCACTATGTAGTTTCAGAGTGGCCTCAAACTCACAGTGATCCTCCTGCCTCTGCTTCCCGAGTGTTGGGATTAAAGGCGTACGCTATCATGCCCAGCTCAGAAATTTCTTTTTAAAAAAATATATATGTTATTTATTTATTTATGACAGAGTGTGTATGTGTTGTGTGGAAAGAGAGAATGGGTGTACCAAGGCCTCTAGCCACTGCAAACAAACCCCAGACACATGCGCCACTATGAGCATCTGACTTAAGTGGGTTCTGGGGAATCAAACCTGGATCCTTAGGCTTCACAAGCAAGCACCTTAACTGCTAAGCCATCACTCCAGTCCTCTCAGAAATTTCCTAATCATCTTTACCTTTTTATTGAAATGCCCCTAATATTCCTTGGGACTTCTCAGTTCAGGGTAAATGAGGATGAGGAAGATATTTGGACAAGTAACTAAGATTGGGAGAAAATACAAGCTTGCTATTCTGTTTAACTGTGTGCTGAACAACCACTCCAAATTTTGTAAAACAACAAACAAGGACGCAGATTTGATTCCACAGTACCCATATAAGCATGCATCTGGAGTTCTTCTGCAGTGGCTAGAGGCCTTGGCACTCCTGTTCTCGCTCTCTCTCATCTGCTTCTGTCTCTCTCTCCCTAAAACAAATGAATAAAATAAATATTAAAACAACAAACATTCCACGTGCCACCCCACCCGAGGCTGTGAGCTAGCTGGTGGCTGCTTCGCCACATCCGGAGCCCCGGCTGGGAAGACCCGAGCTGCTGCAGCCTGGAGTCATCTTTCAGTTGCCTCTTTCTTCCATATCTGCCCCTGGGTGGAGATGGCTTACATCTGGGTTCTGCCTGACTGTCACTCAGAGCACAGGACACTTTCAAGTGCGTGGAGTATTCACAGCAGGGCCACTGGGTTCCAAGACGGAGCATCCAGAGAAATTTCCTCCACTTCACAGCCCTAAGAGAGCTGTATGCTATTCACCAACGGCGAAAGGACCTACCAGCCCATGCAGACTCAAGGGGAGGGACAGTGTGCACATGCGCCCACACACACACGTACACACACACACACCACATACCACACACTCACACATACACCGTACAGAGACACACACACCACACAGACATACCACACACACACCATACACCCACACACCACACCCACATATACACACTCCACACACAAACATACACACACACACACACACCTTCCAGTGGCAGAAGTTAACAAAATATCAGGACCATGTTTTCAACATTTTAAATTTTAATTTAGGGGCTGGAGGAATGGCATAGCGGTTAAGGCATTTGCCTGCAAAGCCAAAGGACTCAGGTTCGATTCCCCAGGACCCACGTTAGCCAGATGCACAAGGGGGCACATGCGTCTGGAGTTCATTTGCAATGGCTGGAGGCCCTGGCGTGCCCAAATTCTCTTTCTTTCTCTGTCTCTCTTTCTCTCTGTCAAATAAATAAATAAAATAAAATATTTAAAAAATAGTTTAAAAATAAAGTTTAATTTACTTGTTTGTACCTGTGGCAGAAGGCGGAGGCAGGTCAAGATGTAAGAAGTCTGTGCAAATGAACACATAATGCTTGTAGCACTTTTGCTATAATTTTTTAATATTATATTTATTTATTCATTTATTTGAGAGAGAGGCAGATGGAGAGAGAGAGAGAGAATGAGCATACCACTGCCTCTAGCCACTGCAAATGAACTCCACATGCATGTGCCATGCTGTGCGTCTAGTTTACATGGGTACTGGGGAACTGAACCTGGGTCCTTAGGCTGCAGAGGCAAGCACCTAAACTGCTAAGCCATCATTTCAGCCCATTTGTGGCACTTTTTGTATCAGCTTTTGAACTGAACCCCGGGCTGGCAGGCTTTGCAAGCAAGGGCCTTTAATCACTGAGTCATCTCCCCAGCCCCAGAGCCATGTGTTCAAGGTTTGTAAATATTGTGCAGAAAAAGCAGAATTAAGGCTACTTGGGTTCTCAGGATTAAACAATGGTCAGTGATGCCATCGCCCCCTAAATTGTATAGACCCAAGAAACCTTTCTTCAGTAGCCCACCTCTCTGGATTGGCTAGCTTACCACTAGGTCCCTTGCTTTGGGATGTCACTGATGTACGAATGGAGAGTTAGGACATCTATGGAAATCAGGCCTGGCTTGGTAGAAAGAAACATCATGTTCAAACCTGCCTGCGAAATGATTGTTGGGAAGGAACCAGTTTACAGAGCTGCCCTCTGAGCTTTATTCGGGGGTCCCTAGAACACCAAAAGCAAAACACTTTTTCCCAAAGCAACAGGGAAATTTAACTGACAGTGTGTTTTATCAGAATTGCTAGTCTTCGGGGCTACTCCAAAGAGAGCCAAACTTCATCAAACCATACACAGCCTAAGTAGAAACAGGTCTGTCCTGCAGGTCTCAGGTTGGATGCTTTTTAAGGTTTATGAAAAGAATGACAAGTCTGTTTTGAATTAGAAGGGACTTGGGCTTGATGTGTTCTCATGCAAACATACCCACAAATGTTAGCATGAAGGCTTGGCCAAGAATCTACCCTCAGGAACATACCAAAGTCACCCTTCAAAGTTAAGCTGGAGCAAATGGCTGGAATTGTCACCCTGGGAAGACATTGTTAAGAAGCCCTGCTCATTTGACTGGGTTGGAACTGAAGCACAGCCCTTGATTTAGAGAGAAAAGAATTAGCAACAGGGGAAGCCTGTGTGACAAGGGAAGGGATGAGGCCAGTCTTACATGGGTCTCTGTCATGAAAGAATTCCTGGAACCCTCCGTTTTGCTTTGTTTGTTTTGGTTTGGTTTGGTTTGGTTTTGGTTTCTCGAGGTAGGATCTCACTCTAGCTCAGGCTAGAACCTGGAATTCACTATGTAGTCTCAGGGTGGCCTCGAACTCATGGCGATCCTCCTACCTCTGCCTCCTGAGTGCTGGTATCAAAGGTGTGCACCACCACACCCAGCTTCTATTTTGTTTTTAGCATACAAAGTAAATAAAGATTAGCGGCAAAGAAATATACCACAATAGCGGCTGGAAATACACACACTAGTACGAATCCCATGTAAGCTTGATTCAAACTGATACCCGCTAACTGTGTGGCCATAGGTAGTTACTTTGCACCCCTAAGATTTAGTATTCCATATGTAAAATTAGAAAAGTAATATTAGTACTTATAGCAGACACCTTCACATTGCTGGGATGAACATCCAAACCAGACACAGTTTGGGGAAGGAAGGGATTCATTTCAAGCTTACAGATCCAGGGAAAGTTCCATCAATGGAGGAGGAAGCTACTTACATAATCCAGAGAGAAACAACCAAACAGCCAGCAACACCAAAAATCAGCAAGCAGGGACCCAGGCAGAGCTCAAACCTACCCTCTGAATACCTTTGCGTTGGAATTCCGATCCACCCCCAAACACACCGTTGGGCAGACCCCGGGATCCACCCCCCAGTGACATCTCCTGCAGCCAGGCAGCTGGAGACCCATTATAAGCTTTAATAAAATATCCGAGTCTATAGAGGACATACATTCAAGCTACCACAGTGCTCTATTAGCATTGGTAAGTAAACCCTAATGTGGTATAATTGATTTTTTTTTTGTCATTTTGTTTATTTTTCTAGAGTTTCTATTAGTTTCATTCTCTAAAGATAATCTACACAGGTCACAGAAAATTTGAGGTTTAGGGAAACAATCATAGAAAAACATAAGTCACCCATAATCCTGACACCCAGACATAATTCTACAAGCATCTCAGGACCTCCCTCAGGGACTTTCCATGTTGTACTTTCTCTGACATCTCTTGCAGGAGATAATTTTATATGCTGTGTTTTTCCCTCTCATCATGGGAGTAGTACTTTCCATACAATTTTTTAAAAAATCCTTCCTGGGCTGGAGAGACAGCTAATCAGTTAAGGCACTTGCTTGTGAAGTCAATTCCCCAGCACCCACATAAAGCCAGATGCACAAGGTGGTGCATGCATTTGGAGTTAGTTTGCAGTGGCTAGAGGCTTTGGCATACCCATTCTCTCTCTCTCTCTCTCTCTCTCTCTCTCTCTCTCTCTCTCCTGCCTCTTTCTCTCACACTCTCTCAAATAAATAAATAAATTTAAAAATTAAAGAAAAATCTTTCCTGAACATCCCTTTGAATGACTGCATAGTCTTCCACTCATGTACTCATGCGACTCCTTAACTGTAGCACAAAGATTTTACAAGGGAATAAAAGATCTCATCCTTTAAAAAAAAATACGTTGGGTATGGTGGCACACGCCTTTAATCCCAGCACTTGGGAGGCAGAGGTAGGAGGATCGCCATGAGTTCGAGGCCACCCTGAGACTACATAGTGAATTCCAGGCCAGCCTGGGCTGGAGTGAGAACTTACCTCAAAAAAACAAACAACAACAAAAAGTCTTTTTTTTTTTTTTTTTTAATATCAGAAAGGATGGTACTGTGGTTAAACATGGCCTTCCTGCCAATCACAAATAAAGCTCTTTTCTTCTCTTTCGCAAGTGTTGGGAGAAATCCGCGGGTGATTGAGGGAGGCTACTTATGACTAAACGCGGTGCTGCGAGACATGTAAGCAGGAAGCGAGAAAGCAGATCCGCCTCGGCCTGCGGTAGTCGTTGCTTGGATTGACTTTGCGCTTAACCATTTTAAAATCTTAATTTACTCGTGTTTGTTTTGCTCATCCTGCCTAAACATCTCGGCCTCAGAAGGCCTTTCTGGGTGTGTTATTAAAGCTTCTTATGCTCTGGTTTGGGATACGTCTCCTTCCACAGGCCACCAAGACCAAACAGAAAAATACTTTGAAATGCAAACAGTCCCTGAGTTATTACACCTATTACTTTTTACTAGTGGTTAAAGGAAAGAAAAAAAAAAGCGAGGAGCCATTCTATGTATGCAGAGCAGATTGAACATAAATAATAATAAAATGCTAAAACTATTAAAGCACTTAGAGGGAACTAGTTCAATTCTAATAAACAGTAGGTTCAGGTCTTGCGTCCATCAAAGTGAACATGGTACATTTTGTTTCCATCCAGTATTTATACCAAAAAACATTTTGGTTTAGGAAATAAAGGAGTGATTAAAAAATTTACAGTCTTTGAATATTGGGTTTTGACTGGTCCCGTGTTACCCTTTAGTGTATGTTTCAGTAAAATGCAGTACATCTTGCTGTTTTATTTCATTGTTTGTGGCCCGTGCAAAATCCTGTTGTCCAGCTGCCCAGCATAAATGCACAAATCAGGAGAAACACACTTAAACTGACTGAGCTGAATCTGAAATTTTCCTTTTACTGTTAAACTA
This sequence comes from Dipus sagitta, assembly GCA_036346955.1. Classification (NCBI taxonomy): domain Eukaryota; kingdom Metazoa; phylum Chordata; class Mammalia; order Rodentia; family Dipodidae; genus Dipus; species Dipus sagitta. Next base: position 57,375,970 of record CM070784.1, read on the forward strand.
TTATTACAATTATTTTTAATTTATTTGCAAGCAGAGACAGAGAGACAGAAAGAGGAGGAGAGAGAGGATGGGCATGCCAGGGCCTCCAGCCTCTGCAAATGACCTCCAGATGCATGAGCCCCTTTGTGCATCTGGCTTTATGTGGGCACGAGGGGATCGAACCTGAGTCATTAGTCTTTGCAGGCAAGCGCCTTAAACACTTAGCCATCTCTCCAGCCCTTATTACAATTATTTTTACATGCTGTGATTATTTGTACACATTGTGATTGTTTCTGCAGAATTCCAGGAGAGAAGATGCCCATCCCAGAGAGATGCCTATCACATATCTGCTTCAACTCGTAAACACAGTAAGGTCAACTTCCATATCGTAAAAGTGCAAACTTTTTCTCCCTAAAATTGCTCAAATCAACTGATGAGTAGGGCTTGGATAATCAGGTTTGTTATTGCTGTTGGATCAAGGATCATTATTTCTTATGTATACATTTTTTAATACTTATTTGTTTATTTGTTTGAGACAGAAAAAGGCAGATGGAGACAGAGAGAGAGAGAATGGGTGCACCAGAGCCTCTAGCCGCTGCAAACAAACTCCAGACACATGCACCACCTTGTGCATCTGGCTTACTTGGATACTGGGGAATCGAACATATGTCCTTAGGCTTTGCAGGCAAGCACCTTAATGGATAATCCATCTCTCCAGCCCCTTTTTGTCTCAGGGTGGCCTCGAACTCACAGCAATCCTCCTACTCTGCTTCCCAAGTGCTGGGATTAAAGGTATGAGCCATCACGCCATGCAACACCTTTTTTCTTTTCTCCTCCCTCCCTCCCTCCCTCTCTCTCTCTCTCTCTCTCTCTCTCTCTCTCTCTCTCTGTGTGTGTGTGTGTGTGTGTGTGTGTGTCTTTTTGTTGATATATATATTTTTAAATGTTGTTAAGCCAAGGTAAATGGACAGGAATTTCAGTCTACTATAGTGAATTCTGTTGGTTTCATAAATGAAAACTTTCAATTTCTGCATTTGAGGAGTCTACCTGTGATGGAACTGCAGGGACAGTTTTCTTTACTTTTCTTTTCTTTTCTTTTTTATTTGAGAGAGATAAAGTGGCAGAGAGAGGGGGGGTGGCTGGAGGGCCTCCAGCCACTGAAAATGAACTCCAGATGTGTGAACACATCACCTCATGCATCTGGCTTTCATTGACCCTGGGTCCTTTGGCTTTGCAAGCAAACACCTTCACTGCTAAGCCATCTCTCCAACCCAGAGACTGTTTTTAGGATACCTAAGAGAATAATTTTTAGTGCCAATATATAATGAATGTCCTGTCACAAGTGGTCACTTTCCAGACATAAAAGTGACTCTAACCAGAGCTCCCTCTGCCTGTCTCCACTGGAGTGGCTATTCTTGAACTTGAAAGTAGGAAAGTGACATTTCCTTTCAAAACTCGTAAGACTCATCTCTGTCACCTACCTAGACTAGCCTTTTTTCTTACAATGCCATTCTAGCTCTACCATGGCTAAATAGAAGGGAAAGGTTGGAAAGTGCCATCTCTCCTGGATTTGTCTCCTAATGACAACAACAACAGAGTCTTGTCACTTGATAGATATAAGTAAACATCAACTCCATCTGAATGATGAAGCAGTAAATGATCTAATATGTTAGTCTGTGCTGGAGAAGGAATTTTAAAAATGATGTTTTTTTATTTTGTTATTTATGAGAGATAGAGAGACAAATAGAGAAATAGTGGGCGCACCAGGGCGCCACTGTAAACAAATTCCAGACACATACGCCACCTGTGAATCTGGCTTTACGTGGATACTGAGGAATGGAACCCTGGTCCTTAGGCTTTGCAGGCAAGCGCCTTAACCACTTAGCCATCTCTCCAGCCTGAGAAGAACTTTTGATTCTGACCTTTAACTACTCTTGTTTTCTCAAACTGCACAAACTGACTTGACCCCTGGTGCCAAGGGTTCACTAACACATTAGCATCAACTCTAGCTGTCTTTCCTTAAGAGAAAGTAGCTCTGTTTTTCATAATCGGGCAACTCAAAATCCTTACTCATATATCCTCATCCAGACTTGCTGGTGAGTACACACTTGTGTGCTGCGCACTGCACACACACACACACACAGCCAGAAAAATCCAATGCCCAATATGAACACACACACACAGCCAGAAAAATCCAATGCCCAATATGAACACACACACAAAGCCATGCAGAGACTTGATACCTCAGCCTCCAACAGCTCCAAGAACTTTCCACTGACACACTTGAGGCATGGGAAATGGGGGGACTCCGAGGTCCAAGGTGTCCATGTGTCCATAAATCACTGTGGGTTTAAGGTTTAAACACATACTAAAGATGGCTGGGGCACCTCGGGTCTGTACTTATAAAAGCAGTCTTTCCTTTTTATTTTATTTTATTTTATTTTATTTTATTTTATTTTATTTTATTTTATTTTTGCTTCTCTCCACCCCTTTGCCTTTGGATCCAAGAGAGAATTGCAAGCAGACAGAAAAAACAATGGTAAATGTTTGCATTGCTGAAATTCACGCTGGTGCCATGAGTGGATTTAAGGCGAACTGGGCTCTATAAACAAAATAAAAGATGGTATCCAAATGAAAATATGTTTTTTTTAAAAAAAAGGATACGGGGGGAGGGAATGCTTGAGAGAAGCAGTCTGGTTAGTTGTAAAATGACTTTAAATTAGGCTTTAAAAAGGATTGCTAAATCTTGACACATATATGAGCAGCTTATTATCATGCAATTGTGCAGTCGTGGCTTGATCTTGTTACTGATTCGTCACATATGAATAAATGATTAATTACCAGAAAGGCTAAAACAGAGTAGAGAGCGCAGAGAGGAGAGAGCTAACGCTCGCCCTGCAAGAGGGGCTTAAACACGTTTATTGCCCTTTAAGTGCATTTCATTAAGGCCAATTAAGGACTTTCATGTCTTATTAGAAAAATGAAGTAGATTTATGAGGTTTTCGTAGGTTGTAAATGCTGGGGCTAGCAGATAGAAAACCGAGCAGAAATGTGGTAGTTAAGAGCTAAGAGAATATATACAAACGCTCCCAGAAAGCAAATATTTAATGGCAGTAAAAAGCCGGTTCAACACGAAGGCAATCTTTAAATAAAAGAAAGGGCATGATTTTTATTTCTTTTCGTCTGCTCACTATAAACTTAAGGATTTGTGTGCAAGGATGGTTTCTCTGTTCAGTTCAGGACCTACTTCAGGGTGGGGGGGGGGAAAGCACACACAAAAGCTAACCCTAATATGTCCTGACAGCCACTGAGCTCTCTGCCAAAAACCAGAGCATACACTCATAAAAAAATGCTCTTTTAATTCCAGGGTGAGAAACACGTTCTTGAAAGAGAAGAAACTGGGAAGTTAATCCAACCCTGGCATAATTGTTAATAAACAGACAGCAAGCAAAATTCACTGTGAACATGAGAGCCACATGCCTTCCTTCCCACTTTTCCCATCCCATCAGATGGTGAGGAAATGGTTCTTACAACACACTGGGTTGCCTTGATTTGGTTTCAAGGGAAATTACCATGATAGGTTAGCAAGCACTTCCTGTGGCCTTTGGGAGTGGTTGCCACCCAACACCGCTCTAACTCTGGGGCTTATCCACTTACTCCATATAGGAGGCATTCCTTTACTTTAAAATTTTATTCATTAGCAAGCAGAGACAGAGAGAGTGAATGAATGAATGAATAAATGAATAAAAAGGAGGGAATGGGTGCTCCAGGACCTCTTGCCACTACAAGTGAACTCCAGACGCATGCGCCATTTTGTGCATCTGGCTTTATGTGGATACTGGAGAATCTAACCCAGGCCATTATGACTTGCAAACAAGCACGTTTAAATGCTGAGCCATCTCTTCAGCCCCATTTCTTTACTTTAAGAAAAATTTTTTATTGACAATTTTAATAAATGGACATAATGTATTTATGTATTTTGATCATAGTCCCCTCCTTCCTTCTCTCTTTCTCTCATACACACATTTCCTCAATTCATGCAGCTTTGTCAAATAAATGCAAGGGTGTGCATGGATGAACATTTGATAAAACACACACTTTTTTAATCTTGCACACCCTCATGGGAAGCTGCAACTACTTATCATATGTCCTCTTGGATAAATAATTTAAAGCCATGTGAAACTTCTTCAGGAAAATATCAGTTGAAGATGTACAGTCACAACTTTTTCAGCTCAAGTCTCTCCTATTTTCAAAAAAGTGAGTATTGGCAAATCAGTAGATTATGTCATGAATTTTTTTTTTAAATTCAGAAGCACTGCTTGCTATACAGCACATGAAAGATGTCCAAAACTCACCAACAGTTTTGCAACACCACACTCACATTAACTCTAAGATAAATGTGTTGGTTTTGCTTGTTGAAAACCTATTTACTGCCACAAAAAAAAAAAAAGACTGAACATGGAATTTTAGTACTTCTTCAAGAGCACTGGCAAGTTTTTCTGCTAAGAACCTTTAAAATGGCATTGCTGAGGCTCTGACAGCAGGAAATCGCATTAACTGTGCCATTTCCGAAGAGACGACAAGGTGGCCGATGGTATTTATGACGGTGTAAGCTGTGAACTCCAAGCTGAAGTCTCGTGAGCTTCTCTTTGCCAAAAAAAAAAAAAAAAAAAAAAAAAAAATTAGGACCAGCACACACACACCAGCAAACAAGATATTAATTTCTGTGTCCTCAGTGTAACTCTATTCTGTTCTGTGAATTTGATTTCCCAAATAATGGCCTGGACAGAGACCTAAAGCAACTAGCCATGGTCTGTTCAGACTCTGCAAAGAATTTTATGGAGGCAAAATGTGATGAGCATCTGTCCTTCGTGATTTATTCCAAACAGCGGAGATGTTATAAAACGAACACATTGCATCCTCTGCTATAAAAGAGAAACAAAATGATCTTTTAGTTAATATCTAATCAAACTTCAAGACGCCTTATGGAGTACGAGGATTTTCTAGGATCATTTCAGTCCCTGCACCTTTTTCTGGAATGCTAAAATGGGACTACCTTAAGAATTTCTAAAATGCCTAGGTAAAAGTCCACAGCTATTTCCCACCCCACCCCCAATCAGCTGATGCCACTTGGTTTTTATTTTTCATATTTTTTTTGTTTTTATTAGCTGGGGGACTAATTGCCAATAACTTCTTATTAAAGAAACAAGAGTGCCTATATATATATATAGATAGATAGATAGATATAGATATAGATATATATAGATATATAGAGATATATACTATACATATACATAGTTTTTATGAGAGGGAATTGGCACACCTGGGCCTCCAGCCACTGCAATCGAACTCCAGACGCATGCTCCACCTTGTGTGCATGCATGACCTTGTGCGTCTGGCTTATGTGGGTTCTGGGGAATCAAACCTGGGTCCTTAGACTTCACAGGCAAATGCCTTAACTGCTAAACCATCTCTGTAGCCCAAGAGTGCTTTTTCAGGGAGTTCAATACCAATTTTGGGGCCTCAGAGTTGCTGTGTTCCAAATAGGATCAGCACCTTTTCAAGTTCAGACAAATATACATATTTTAAATATTTTGTTTTTATTTATTTAATAGGGAGAGAGAGAGGGAAAATGGGCATGCCAGGCACCCTAGCCACTGCAAATGAACTCCAGGTGCATATGCCACCATGTGCATCTGGCTTATGTGGGTTCTGGGGAGTGGAACCTTGGTGCTTAGGCTTTGTAGGGAAGCACCTTAACCGCTAAGCCATCTCTCTAGCCCCCAAATATACATTTTTGTCAGACACAATAGACTATTTCTGGGATAAATGCTGCTAAAAATGAAAAAAGAAAAGAAGAGATTGCTCTTAAATGCCTCCAAAGACCTGGAGCTTGGAGGGTTCATTCCATGAATGAATTTTCAGCTGGCTGTGGAAAAGATGAATCCCAATAGATTAATGCCCATGGGATAAACATATAGATATTAACATTACAACTCACATCCTGAATATGTCCACAACAATGCAGTTTGAGATCATCAAATAAAAATAATACAAGTTGGGCCGGAGAGCTGACTCAGCAATTAAAGACACTTGCTTACAAAGCCTGATGGCCCTGGTTTAATTCCCCGGTATCCATGTAAAGCCAGATGCACAAAGTGGCACATGCAGCTGAAGTTTGTTTGCAGTGGTGGGAGGCCCTGGCACACCTATGCTCACTCTCTCTGCTTTTTTGTCTATCTCAATTAAGTAAGCAAAAACATTTTTCAAAAATAGCACAAACTTATCTAATCTGGCCAATTTGTATTTAAAGAGTTCACTGAAATTGGAGAATTAAGGGCTGGAGAGACGGTTTAATGGTTAAGGTGCTTTCCAGCAAAGCCAAAAGACCCAGGTCTGATTCCCCAGCACCCATGCAAAGCCAGATGCACTAGGTGGCACATGCGTCTGGAGTGCATTTGTAGTGGCTATAGGCCCTGGTGCCCCCATTCTCTCTATATATTTATCTATCTGCCTCTGCCTTTTTCTCTCTCACAAATAAATAAAATCTTTTTAATTAGAGAATTATGCTTACAAGTGATGAAATGGTAATTTATGTCATTTCCAACTCAAGGAGAATAGAAAGCTTTAAATTATTAGAGTCTAGAGCAAAATGAGGTTTTAACATTTGCAAAAGAGAATAGTTTCTATTGAATCATGAAACTAAATCATAAAACTAAATAGCCACAGAGTAAGAATAAGTAAGGATTGCAGAGCTAGACAATTTCAACTCAATAAGGACTTAGTTCTCCCTGCATATTCTAGGTTAGTCTGCCAGAAATTTTCATTGTAATTAACAAGCTGCCAATTCTTGCTGGTTCCTTCAGGTCATTCAAGTTCTAAGATTCCCTAAAGGGCATTTCATTGGGAGACAGAGTTTTGAACTAGAGGGTGACTTTTTTTTTTTTTTTTTTTTTTTTTTTTTTTTGGTTTTTCGATGTAGGGTCTCTCTCTAGACCAGGCTGACCTGGAATTCGCTATGTAGTCTCAGGCTGGCCTCAAACTCACGGCAATCCTCCTACCTCTGCCTCCCAGGTGCTGGTATTAAAGGCGTGTGCCACCATGCCCGGCCCTAGAGGGTGACTTTTAAAAAGCAGGCATAGCTGGGCATGGTGGTGCACGTCTTTAATCTCAGCACTTTGGAGGCAGAGATAGGAGGATTGTGGTGAGTTTGAGGTCAGCCTAGGACTACATAGTGAATTCCAGATCAGCCTGGACTAGAGCTAGATGCTACCTCAAAGAAAGGTGGAGCTAGAGAGGTGGCTTAGCAGGTTAAGGCACTTGCCTACAAAGCCTAATGACCTAGGTTTGATTCTCCAGTACCCATATCAGCCAGGTGTACAAGGTGGCACATGCGTCTGCATTTGTTTAGAGTGGCTGGAGGCTCGCTCTCATCCTCTCTATCTGCCTCTTTCTCTCAAATAAGTTTAAAAAAAAAAAATAAGGAAAGACAGGTATAAATCAGTCCTTGTAAAACTTTGACTGGTTTTGGGAAAACCTCCAGCTCCATTTCAAGGTAATTAGCAGTTTTCAGAGGTGAAAAGATGTTTTGACTGAGCACAAAGGTCATAAGCTTACAGTTCACAGACTAGATTGCACTAAAATTGTGTTTTAAAACTGCTGAGTTTGTTTGTTTTTTCTCCACTACCAGGTATTGAACCTCAGTCTTGTATATGTACTGAGCTATATCTCCAGCCCTAGAAAAAATACTGAAAATGCAGGAGACGTTTGCCAGGTTTCTGGCTTTTTCTGAAAGTTAGAACATTCTAGAACAATGGGCCCATGTCCTCTATAATAATATTTAAATGGATAGAACATGCCACAGTGTTCTCTAGCATCCAATCCAGATCCAATTCTTTATCACTTGTTCTCACATATGTCTGACACTGTGAGTTTGACCTTTGTCTCTTATAAGCTCTTAACCCTTTCTTTACATCCCTTAAAATCCTCAGGCTCTCAGTACACTAAACCATTAAGCAGAAAGAAGTAAGAAATGAGAGATGCCCTAAGACTATCTGAGCTACTTAAAAGTTGATCATTCAGGCTGGAGAGATGGCTCAGAGGCTAGAGGCACTTGTGTGCAAAGCCTGATGGTCTGGGTTTGATTCCCCAGTACCCACATAAAGCCAGATGCACAAAGTGGCACATGTGCCTGGAGTTCATTTGCAGTGGCTGGAGGCTCCTGCACGTCCATACTCACTCACTCTCTTTCTGTCTGCATCTTTCTGTCTCTCTGTCTCTCTCTGTCTCTCTCTCTCTCCCTAAAATAAATAAACAAATAAATATTTTTTTAAAAGTTGGGCTGTAGGGGTGGCTTAGCAGTTAAGGTGTTTGCCTGCAAAGCCAAAGGACCCAGGTTCAATTCCCCAGGACCCACGTCAGCCAGATGCACAAGGGGACGCATGCATCTGTTCGTTTGCAGTGGCTGGAGGCCCTGACACACCCATTCATTCTCTATCTCTCTCTCTCTCCCACTTTCTTTCTCTCAAATAAATAAATAATAATAATAAAATGTTTTAAGTTTTTAAAAAGTTGATTATTCTATAGTAATACTTAGTTTAATTTTTATTTATTTGATGTCATACATGTATTTATTGCATTTAGATTATATATACCTCCCCATTTCCACTGAACCATTTCTTCTTCCAAACAAGTTCCTTGCTAACTTTCATGCCCTTTTGTGACCCACTGAGTTACATTAGGGTTGCTTGCATGAGCATGGGTGGAGGTTATCTATCAGCACGTGGGTGACTATCCAGTGCCCACACCTCTACAGAAGATCATCTCCCCCGCCCCTTAGTAACCATTAAGGACCTTCAGGCTCCTTAGGGAAAAGTGAGTCACCATGAGCTCCAGTGATGGGATGTTGACTCAGTCTTGTGCAGGTCATATGCAGATAACCACAGCTACTGTTATCTCACGAGTGGATGGTTATGTTGTGTCCTAGAGACAGCATTCCCCAGCACTCTTCCCCTTCTCCAACTCTTACATTCTTTCTCCTCCCTCTGCCATGATGTCCTTTAAGCTTTCAGTGAGGCGATATGGATATCCCATCTAAGGCTGAGCAGTTAATAGTCACTTATTCTCAGCTATCTGTCCAGTTAGAGCCTCTGCATTAACCAACATCCACTACCAATAATAATAAATAATAATAATAAAAGCTTTTCGGACCAAGGCGGAGAGAGAGAGCAGCAACACTAATGTGGGAGTATACTATAAATATTTAGGGGGCTGGAGAGATTGCTCAGTGGTTAAGGCACTTGCCTGCAAAGCCAAAGGACCCAGGTTCAATTCCCCAGCACCCAAATGAAGCCAGATGCACAAGGTGGCACATGCATCTATCTGGAGTTCTTTGGCAGTGGCTAGAGGCCCTGACAAGTCCATTCTCTGCATATATATATATATGTCTATTTCTCTCTCTATTTACATCTTTATCCCTCAGTCTCTCTCAAATAAATGAATAAAATATTTTAAAAGAATATTTAGAAGGCAGTTTGGCATCATGTTCATTTAGGAAAACAATAGTAATAGCCCCTCCACCCCGGGCCTATGACCTCCCTAGCCAAGGCCTTTGACCAGATTTGTAGTGCCAGGCATGAATTCCCTCTTATGGAGTGAGCCTCAATTCCAATCAGAAAATGGTTGGTCATCTTCATAACAGTCATGCCACTATTGCGCCAGTAGGCACATCTTACCTAGTAAAAGTCATTATTGTAGTACCAACAGCTGAGACTGTTTAATGATGTTTCTCCCCCAGCAGCCTTCATAACACCTTAGTCACTAAGAGGGCTAGCCAGCAAGGAGGAAGTTTCTAGCTCAGTTCCAACTCTACTTCTCCATGGTGGGCAACCAAAAACAATAGTTTAATGGTTTATGTTGTTGTCAACTGGACAGGACCTAGAATCACCTGGGAGGGATGATGTAGATTAGGTTAGCCTCTGTGCATGTCTGTAGGAGATCTTGATTAGGTTAGTCAAGATGGGAAGACTCACCTTCACTATGGACAGCATCATCCCACAGGCTGGGGTGCTGGACTATATAAAAAGGAGAGAGGGGGCAGAAGAGATGGCTGAGCAGTTAAGGTGCTTGCCTGCAAAGCCTAACAACCTTGGATCGATTCCCCAGTACCCATGTAAAGCCAGATGCACAAAGAGACACATGCATCTGGAGTTCATTTGCAGTGGCTAGAGGTCCTGGTGTGCTCATTTTCTCTCTCTATCTCTCTCTGTCTCTCTTCTCTTTCTGCCTGCAAATAAATAAATAACTTTTTTTTTTTTTTTTTTTTTTTTTTTTTTTTTTGGTTTTTTGAGATAGGGCCTCACTCTAGCCCAGGCTGACCTGGAGTTCACTATGGAGTCTCAGGGTGGCCTCAAACTCACGGCAATCCTTCTACCTCTGCCTCCCAACTGCTGGGATTAAAGGCGTGCACCACCACGCGCCCGGCCCATAAATAATATTTTTTAAAAAGGACAGAGCTGTCTGAGCACCAACATTCACTGCTTTCTGTTTCCCCACTGCGGGCAAAATCTGACTGGCTGTCTCAAACTCCTGCTGCCGTATCTTCCCTCTATTATGGACTGTGACCTGGAACTGTGAGCAGAAATAAGCCCTACCTCCCCTGAGCTGACTTTTGTCAAGTATCTTGTCCAAGAAGTGGGAAAATAACTGAGAGCAAATGTGAATGTCCTCTATTGCTTTGGACACCTCTGGAACTTTCCTGAAAGCTGCTACTTCATACCTGGTACTGAGATATTCACTAAACAACCCATAGCTCCATTCTTTATTTTTTGTGTTAAGTTTATTTTTATAACATAAAAGTCTATATATTTGTCTCATCACATAGCTAACCCACGACACCGGAGATCGTCAAACGATGGCTGCCATCGTCTGGTTCTAAGTGAAGTTTCATTGAAATGTAGCAGCATTCCTTTATTTACAGATGATGTGTGACTGCTTCCCATCGTAACGCTAGAAGACCATATGCCTACAAGACAAAATGTTTGCTATCTGGACGTTTACCAAAATAAAAAAAAAAAAAGTATACCAGCCCCTGCTTTATACTACAGAATTAGAGATGGGCTCCTGTGTCTAGAGCCCATGACATCAGAGCTCCTCCATTGAATGACTAATGCCCTTCCCGGTCATTTTTCCTCTAGCAAGGCTGCCCACATGAGTCAGTAACAGTTCACTGTCAATGTAGTATACCCACAGATCCAGATATTTCCTGGAAGTATTTCCTCAGTACCTATCCATTGTAGGTTTCACTTCAAGAGATGTCACTCTCAAGAGTAACATCTCTGCATAATTTTCTAAAATAATATATTCAGGGAGATAAACCTGAATTTATCCTGCCCCCTACTCTGCTGAAAAGACTTCTAATTATCATATGCCCAAGGGTCTTCAAGAAGAGCATTTTGTTATATTGGAAGTAATAAAGTCACCAGGTGTATAGTGGTTTATACCTTTAATCCCAGCATTGGGGAGGTAGAGGTAGGAGGATTGCCACGAGTTCAAGACCACCCTGAGACTAAATAGTGAATTCCAGATTAGCCTGAACTAGAGTGAGACACTACCTCAAAAAACCAAAAAAAAAAAAAAGTTAAAAAGTCAATAAATTTGAAGGCAAACCCCTGGTATTAAAAATTACAGGTCTATAGGTTGGTGAGTGCTATTCTTCTTGCCCCAACTTACAGAAAATCTCAACACTAGCTGACATTTATTTATTTAGCTCTTATTCTGTACAATTTATAGTAGCCTATAAAATAGGTACCACTACCTTCCAATTTTATAGAGGAGCAAACGGGGGCTTAAAGAAGTGTAGGCATTCAAAGTTGTGGTCACAAAAATAATAGTGTAACCAAGACGTGCTTTCAGGTCTGTCAGACACACCAAAGACTTCACTTTCTTAGAGATTTGGTTAAAGTGGGAGAGATGCCATTGGAACAACCATCTCCAGCTGCAGAAATTGATCAATAAATCATCATTCATCTTGATGGAATGAGATTTGGAGTTGGAGTCTGAAATTGCTCGAATTCCCTAAAGGTCATTTAGACACGTGTTGTGCGAAACGAAGCACCTTCTATTGAGCTATAATTCATCCCACCCTTGTGTTTGTTTGTGGTGCTTGAATCCTGGGCCTTGAGGCTGCTGGGCAAATGTTCTACCACATCATTGACTCACATCATTGGAGATATATATCAAGCCTTTTTGTTTGTTTGTTTGTTTTGTTTTGTTTTTTCAAGGTTGGGTCTTGTACTAGCCCAGGCTGATCTGGAATTCACTCTCAAGCTCACAGTGATCCTCCTACTTCTGCTGCCTGAGTGCTGGGATCAAAGGTGTGCACCACCACGCCCAGCCATCAGCCCTGCATTTTTGACAAAGAGCAACCAGTCATGAGGGCAGACACTACTGAAGGTTCTAGAGCATAAAGAAGTGTCATTAGCCTCCCAGATGCTCAGGAGAATCCAAGGGTATTTTTGAATTGTATGTAAGCGTCTTCCTAGTCGGTGAGATCCTCGAGCTGGTTTTCATTTCTTAAGTAAGCATGTAAGTAAGGTATCACCCCATGATACCTCAACTCACTGACTATGTGTTCACCAACACCACAGATCCATCACTACTCCCGTGTCTTGGGGAAATCATCCTCTCCTTTGTAAGTCAGAAAGGATGCGAGGCTGAAAACTTGAGGGATGGTAAAAGAGAGCAGAGCTTTCTGGAATTTTTCATGCTGCAAATGGTTTTGTTTATATTTTGGGGTTTTTTTTTTGGTGGGGGGGGTGTTTTGTTTTGGGGATTTTTTTTCTTTTGCTTCTGTTTTCGTTGTTGTGGTTCTATCTTGTTTTCTGTTTAATTCAATTCACATTTCTTCTCACTAAGAAAAAAAATAAGGATTTGTGTTTGAAACAAGCTTTTGTATTTCATTTTACCTCTCCCTACCATAAGAGTGTTCCCATGCCACAAGCTCCCTTGCTAACAATGGTTGGTAATTTGAGAGAAAACTCCCCTTTGCAGATGCCAAGGCACAACATCTGAGCAGACACCCTGGGAGGAACGTGTCATAAAGGGACATTCCTCATAATCAAGGATAATTCAAAAGGGAAACAGTGACCGAGCATCCGTGAGAGCCGACAGAAGCCCTAATCCTGAGCCCAGCTCTGCAGACGGGGGCACAGGCTGCGAGAAGCCAGGGCAGATGCCAGGGAAGGGACCAGCCACAAACCGAACAGAAGTCCAGTCCAGCGCTCGGCATCTGGGTTCTTCAGCTGCCAGCCTTGCCTCGCGAGTAGCCACAATGTTTGGCTCCTGTGCAGAAAACAACAGAGGATGAGGCGAAAGAGGTCCATGCTCTGTCCTGCCAGCAACCGGGCGAGGCGGTGCCAAGCCAAGGCTGCCGTGCCTCACGGTGCCAATGTGCCTTGGAACGGCTTTGATGTTTTCTAAAGGGACAACAGAATTCCTGCAAAAAGTAAAGGCCGTGTCCAACACTCAGAAAACCATTTCTCCCATTTTCCTTTAAAAAAAAAAAATCCTATTCCTGTCCACAGTCCTTTTTTCTGTCTTTTTGCACAAGGCTAACGTGGCCAGGTGCGTTCCTGCTGAGCTCCTAACATCCCAAAGCCTCACGTCAGAATCAGCCCAACAGTCTGCTGCACACATGTTTACCAAACTTCTGGTTTTGGTTTTTGTTATTATTTATTATAATTTTCTTTATCCTGTTTCCTGAAAGAATGATCAGTAGAATGTGCAGAGTGTGTTGGGTGTTGAAGGCAAGAGGACCGCAGAGAGGCCATGTTGGTTATTGACAGGAGTAACTACTGTAGCCTGGGGATGTGCACTTCTCTTGAAAAGACCCAGAGTTCTAGTTGTAAGAACAGGAAGATGTCCTTACAACTAAGAAAAATGTGAGAGGTGCACGCCTTTAATCCCTGCACGAGGGAGGTGGAGGTAGGTGGATCGCTGTGAGTTCATGGCCAGCCTGAGACTACATAGTGAATTCCAAGTCAGCCTGAGCTAGAGTGAGACCCTACCTCGAAAAACCAAAACAAAGAAGAAAAAGGAAGAGGAGGAGGAGGAAAAGAAGAAGCAGAGAAAGAAAGGAAGGAAGGGAGGGAGGGAGGGAGGGAGGGAGGGAGGGAGGGAAGGAGGGAAGGAATTAAGGAAGGAACAAAGGAAGGAAGGAAGAAAGGAAGGAAGGAAGGAAGGAAGGAAGGAAGGAAGGAAGGAAGGAAGGAAGGGGAAAATGTGAGGAAACTAGGGTGGTAACTCACTCCCTAGATACCATGATACATGCAGGGCTAAAGATGAAACCCAGGCTTGCCTAGCAGGCACTCTACCATTAAGCTATATATCCAGCCCTACCATGACTCCTTGAAACAGTAGCTATCTGAAATAAAGGAGGCTAGTCTTGGGGAGCATAAAAAGTCCCTAAAGGACTTACAAACCTTGATCAACATGGATCCTCTTGCCTTCCCCAGATGGATTCTTATCTCCAGGCAAATTCAAGCATGGCATATTTTCAATACAAAAAGATACGAGAAAATCTTGACTTTGTCTCTCTCATCCCAGAACTCAGGAGATGGGTGAATTTGAGATGATTGCATGTAGGACTTTCAATATATTTTTAAAAAATGAAGTCATTTTACTTACTAGTGTAGTGAGGCCCTCATGATCATATTTAAAATCCAAATTAGGGCTGAAGAGATGGCTCAGTGCTAAGGTGCCTGCCTAAAAGCCTAAGGACACAGGTTTGATACACCAGTACCCATGTAAAGCCAGATGCACATGGTGGCACACACATCTGGAGTTTGTTTGCAGTGGCTAGAGGACCTCGCATGCCCATTCTCATTCTGCCTGCCTCTCTTCTTCTATCTCTCTGCTTGCAAAGAAAGAAAGAGAAAAAAAGAAAGAAAGAAAGAAAGAAAGAGAAAAAGGAAAAGAAAGAAAGAAAGAAAATCCAAATTAGTAAACATGAAGGTAAGATATTAAAAATCTTCTTAATAATTTTCACATGACTTCTTGTGCTTTAATACAATTTTTACATAATTATTGGGAGATAAACAAGATTTCTCAAGATAACCATGAATATTTGATTGTTTCTTCCAGTGAAATAATCACCACATCTTACTCATAGCTCTCATTTTACTATTTCCTTTCCATCAGGTGCTTTTGCTTGAGTTACTCCATTTTCTTGGCCTTTCTTCACCAGCAAGGCTTAGCTTAAGTAATGACTTTTATTTTTAATTTTAGTTAACTTTCTTTATACATTCTTCACTTACATAATGACTCCATGACAGAGCTCAGCATTTGATTATATTGCCTTTTGCATGTGTTATTTATACAATAGTGGTCTACTTCAAGGAAGAGATTATGACTTCCAGTTTTGTTGTTGTTTTGTTTGTTTGCTTTGAGGCAGGGTCTTCTTCTAGCCCAGGCTAACCTGGAATTCACTATGTAGTCTCAGGTTGGCCACCAACTCATAGCGATCCTCCTACCTCTGCCTCCCATGTGCTGGATTAAAGGCTTGAGCCATAAGGCCCAGCACGCCCTCCAGTTTTGACCTCCGAAACAACTGGCCCAGGCTGGGGCTCTGATAACAGCTTGAAATTATAGAAAAGATTAATCACTTTCCAAACTAAAGTTTATGTTGATATACAATTTAATCCCTATAGTTGTATCAAAAAATAAACTTTCTAACAATATAAGCTTTTATACCTCTGTCAAAATTAATACTTTTGTGATTTGCTAATATCCTTTATGAAGTGCCAAGTATGCATAAGAAGGCTGGAGTGAAATAAGAGTAACTCTGTGTTCAAAGAAACTAACATTAGAGTAATGAGCACAAGGAACTTTCACGTCTTGGTGCCACATTCTTATATTCTTATACACCACTTCATTACATTACAATAGCCCAGTCTTTTTTGTTTTGTTTTGTTTTGTTTTGTTTTGTTTTGTTTTGTTTTGTTTTGTTTTGTTTTGTTTTGTTTTGTTTTGTTTTTCGAGGTAGACTCTCACTCTAGTCCAGGCTGACCTGGAATTCACTATGTAGTCTTAAAGTGTTAGGGTGGCCTAGAACTCATGGTGATCCACCTACCTCCGCATCCTAAGTGCTGGGATTAAAGGTGTGAGCCACCACCCCCAGCTAAATATACCAGTCTTTGAACTCTCCACCAAATCCTATATCATAGTTCACTTACAGAATTTTTATGTTTTTTTCAATTTTGATTATTTTGATTTATTTATTTACAAGGAGAGAGATTGAGAGAGCGAGGGCATGCCAGGGCCTCTAGCCACTGCAAAGGAACTCCAGATGTATGTGCATCTGGCTTTACATGGGTACTAGGGAATTGAACCCAGGTTGTTAGGTTTTGCAGACAAAAGCTCTAAAAC
The DNA here is from genome assembly GCA_036346955.1 of Dipus sagitta. Lineage (NCBI taxonomy): Eukaryota > Metazoa > Chordata > Mammalia > Rodentia > Dipodidae > Dipus > Dipus sagitta. The sequence continues at coordinate 57,392,374 of CM070784.1, forward strand.
CACTAAGCCATCTCTCTAGCCCCATTTTTATGTTTTTAAAATTTTTTAATTTATTTGTTTATTTGACAGAGAGAGGGACAGGCAGATAGAGAGAGAGAATGGGCACACCTGGGCCTCCAGCTACTGCAAACAAACTCAAAACGCATGAGCCACCTGGTGCATCTGGCTTATATGGGTCCTAGGGAATTGAACCTGGGTCCTTTGGCTTTGCAGGCAGGCACCTCAACCACTACTAAGCCATCTCTCCAGCCCTTTTTAAAAATTTTTTTAAAATATTTTTCCTTTTTTTTTAACATTTTAATGGCACACCAAACAGCATGTTGAGAAAAGATGTGCTTTAAGATACTTTTTCAAGGGTCCCCAGAGCCACAGTTTCATGTAAAATGTTACTTTAGTATCAAGAACAAGCAAAACAAGAAATTCAACACTGTATGATAACCTAATACCTACCGTATCTGACGTCTGTTCGCCTTAAATGTTTAAGGAAATTTTGTTTTGTTTTAATCACAACATCTGAAATAACAACAGGTAAAACCAGGGCTGGTTTCACAGACGGCTCTGTGAATAAGGACCTGAGTTCAAATGCCCAGTGCTCATATTTTTTAAAAAGCCAGGCATAGTGATGGACAACTATAATCCCAGCACCAAGGAGGTAGAGACAGGGAACTCCTGGGGCTCGCTGGCTAGTGGAATCTGTGAGCTCTAGGTTCACTGAGTGACTCTGTTAACGAATAAGGTGGAGAGCAATAGAAGAAGGCACCTGCCATTGACCTCTGGCTGCCACATACAGTCACACGCATGTGCACTTGCACCCACACATATATAAACATTCATGCACACAAAACAAATTTTTTTAGAGCTGAAACGAAGTCTGTAAACTGAAGAGCTACCAACTGGATCAAAGGGAATAAAATGGGCACCAAAAGAAATTGGTTTAAGGACTTCAGTAAGACAATAGAAAGATTTATTCAGAGAAGATGTGATTATCAATGTCATTTTTATGTCAGATGTCAACATGTCAAAAGTAATTGTGTTTTGTTGCAATAATAAAATAAAGTCCCTTATTTTTCTTTTTTCTTCATAAATGCATATGCCACAAAAAAAGCAAGCCTTCCAAAATCTGTCATTTTGCTTGGAAATCATTTTTACTCTCCTAGAATAGTTTGAGTTCCTGGTGTTGCAAAAGATGTTGAATATTTTAACTGCCCATGGGAAAATGCAGCCAGTTGCCAGGCTCACAAAAGATGTTTAACTGGGGATTTCTACCTCTTCTTACCCTGACTACTTCCTAACTACGATTTTTTGATATTTTATTTTATTTTTTATTCGAAAGGGAAAGAAGCAGATAGAGATAATGGATGCACCAAGGACTCTAGCCACTGTAAACAAACTCCAAATGCTTGTGTGACCTTGTGCATCTGGCTTTATATGGCTCTTGGGGAATCAAACATGGGTCCTTTGGCTTTGCAGGAAAGTGCCTTAACTGCTGAGCCATCTCTCCAGCCCCAACCCTAACTAACTCTAACCTTAACCATCCACTTAATAGTAGATATCTGTTTTACAACAATCAAAGAGAGGAGACTCTTTTTAAAGAATACAGTCTGGGCTGGAGAGATGTCTCAGTGGTTAAAGCACTTGCCTGCAAAGCCTGACGACCCAGATTCAGTTCCCCAGTACCTATGTAAAGCCAGATGCACAAAGTGGCGCATGTATCTGGAGTTTGTTTGCAGTGGCTGGAGGCCCGGGTGCACCCATTCTCTCTCTCCCTCTGTCTGTCTCTCTCTGCTTGCAAATAAAAATATTTTTTGAAAAAGAAAATAGGACTGGAGAGATGGCTTAGCAGTTAAGGCACTTGCCTGTGAAGCCTAAGGACCCGGGTTCAATTTCCCAGTACCCATAGAAGCCAGCTGCACAAGGTGGTATATGTGTCTAGAGTTTGCAGTGGCTGGAGGCCCTGCATGTCCATTCCCTCTCTCTGTCTCTCTCTCTCTCTCTCTCCATATATATATATCTCCATATATATGAAAGAAAACAATCTATTCACTTGCTAAGGCATCCCTTTGTTCTTTGTCGAGGCAGTTGTTTGTGGTGAGGAGACATAGCAAAACTGTCAACTGAAAGGACCAATTCCAAAAACCCTCCTGTCCCCAAGGCAGCCAACACAGGATATTTACATCCTATCACAAGATCTGACTTTCCCTCCCTAAATATTCCAGTCCTTTGCAAGGGCCTTTCTAGCATGCAAAAACCAAACTCACATGTGTACTTTCACCAAGAAAACAATATGGAGCTTAAATAAAGGAAAAAAAAAAAGTAGCCAGGCATGGTAGCACACGCCTTTAATCCCAGTACTTGGGAGGCAGGGGTAGGAGGATTGCCTTAAATTCAAGGCCACCCCAAGATTACACAGTGAATTCCAGATCAGCCAGGGCTAGAGCAAGACCCTACTTTGGACAAAAAAAGAAAAAGAATAAAACACTAACTTGCCTTTCAAAGTAGCCTGGTGTGGATTTTAGCTTTCTGTGTATCCTGAAAAATACAGCTTCAGGAAAAACAAGGATATTCATACCTCTGTCATAAATTAATATATATTTTAATGATAGATTAATGTCAAAAGTTTCATAGTGTTGGTGATGGTCTGGCTTCCAACTGTGCTGTCATGTCCAATCCATATACAGAGAAGGAGAAAATCTGTCTAGTAGGAATGTGGGCTTTGTTCAATTCCCTGCCATGTCTCTTTTCAGCTGCTACTGCTGTTCTATGAACAGATGATGACTTTCATGGGAAGGGAAAACCAACAGGGATAAAATACACTAAATTTTTTAAGGTGATAATTTGTAATTTAGGTATGTTTAATTTATTTTTTCATTTACTTATTTATGATGGGGGGAATGGGAGTGCCAGGGCCTCTAGCCACTGCTAACGGCAGACACATGCGCCTGGCTTGTGTGGGTTCTGAGAAATTGAACCTGGATTCTTAGGCTTTGCAGGCAAATGCTTCAACCACTAAGCCATCTCTCCAGCCCTTAGGTATGTTTTACCACTCGGTTTACCGGAGTGCATACATGTGTGTCACTTTAAAGCAAAAGACTATTCCCAGAAACTGAGAGTTTTAAAATAAGTCTTCTGTTGTTTTTAAATATTTTAAGATATTTTATTTATTTATGTATTGGAGAGAGAGAGAGAATGGGCACACCAGGGCCTCTAGCTACTGCAAACTTCAGATGCATATGCCACCAGATGCATCTGGCTTACGTGGGTACTGGGGAATCGAGTCTGGGTCCTTAGGCTTTACAGGCAAGTGCCTTAACCACTAAGCCATCTCTCCAGCCTTCTTCTGTTGTTTTGAAAGTACTATTTCTGCCATATGAGAGACTCAGGGACTGGAGAGATGGCTTACTGGTTAAGGCATTTGCCTGCAAAGCCTAAGGATCCCAGTTCAATTCCCCAGTACCCAGGTAAGCCAGATGCACAAGGTGGCGCGTGCATCTGGAGTTCATTTGCAGTGGCTGGACACCCTGGTATGCCCATTCACTCTCTCTGTCTCTCTCTCTCTCAAATAAATAAATAAATAAATAAATAAATAAATAAATAAATAAATAAAATGAAGAGAGACTCTTCCAATTCCAGTGAGCAAACATTTACTAAATACCTGTTATGTACCAGGTCTGGGTGAGGGTTGATGTGGAAGAGGGAAGATGGTAGTATAGGAAGGAGCAAAAATGACCCTGTCGGTTCGATAATGCTCAACTGAAAACCACCCAACTCAGCCCCATACACAAAATCCAGGGCATTTACAAACTAGCCTGAAATCTATCCTTGTGTGATAAATATTACATCAACTTACTACATTTCTTCCTCTCAAAAAAAAAGTCCTTTTAACCGCAACAGAAATGGCAAAATGAATAAAGGGAAGATGGAAGCCTGATGCTACAGTTGGTCCCATGGCAATGGTAGCCTCAAGCAAAGACAAGAAACATTAACAATTAACCAAGGGATGCCCTTCCCCAGGGAGAGTTCCACAACCTAGAGGCAAGGTCCTCAGGTTACAGTATACCCATGCAGCCTAATACAACCTCAGTATGCACAGTATGTGGTTCTGAAAATTGTGAAGTGTTTCTCCTCTGAACAGGGCTGGCTTTCTGGTTATTGTAAAATGCATGTAATAAGAAAGTCATTTATTAATCACCATTTTCAATTTAGACTTTGGAAGATATATATATATATATATATATATATAGTCCATATATATATATGGCTGGAGAGATGGCTCAGCAGTTAAAGTATTTGCCTGCAAAGCCTAAAGACCTAGGTTCAACTCCCCAGAACCCTTGTGAGCCAGATGCACATGGTGGGACATGCATGTGGAGTTTGTTTGCAGTGGCTGGAGGCTACCCATTCTCTCAAATTAAATAAATAAATAAATAAATAAATATTTTTTAAAAATATTACATAGACTTCTGGGTAAGATGGTGGACTGGAAATTTCTCTGTGTGACATGATGAAGGAGAAAAACCACAGTAAGAAACAGTAGATTCTGAGGCTAGAACAATGTCTCTGCAATTAAAGGCACTTGCTTGCAAAGCCTGATGGCCCCAGTTCATTTCCCCAGTGCCCACATAAAGCCAGATGCACGAAATGGTGCAAGCATCTGGGGTTCATTTGCAGTGGCAGAAGGCCTTGATGTGACATGCCCCAGCAGTCTCAATCTCTCCTTGCAAAAATGAGTTTATAAAAAGAAAAGAAATGGATTTGATTCCCAAGAGACAACATGTTCCAGAAACTCACAAAAGCCATCATAGGAGGCAGAGAAAACGATGGGTGGAATGAAAAGAAGTCTATGGGATTGCTGCTCCGGAATCCAGCTCCCCGCTATGGGGAAGGGAAGGAGATTCCTCCCCAAAGCAAGTCGAGAGACCTCTGGACAAGCCTAGAGCCTTCACAGGCTCCAATCCAGGTGTGGGTTTTAGTGAGTCATGATTCCTCCTGGATGAGTCAGAAGAGGAGAGGAAGCTATAGTAGTTTGAATGGATGTCCCCTAATAGATTCAGGAGTTTTATTCAAGCTTGTAAGTTGATGTCACTGTGGGTGGATCCTAGGATCCAGCCCTAAGGTGTTACTAGGGGTGGATCTAAATTCTAGCCAAAGATATGCAGAGGGCTTGAGCTCTGCCTGGGGTTCCTGGGGTGTGCTTGCTTAGGTGCTGATTGTGGCATTTCTCTGTGTGAGGACCTGTGAAAGGTGGCCACCTTCTTCTGCCATTAGGGAACTTCCCCTGGATCTGCAAGCCTGAAATAACTGCCATTCCTCCCATAACTGTGTCAGCTGTGGAGGTTCAGCCCAGCAACGTGAAGCTGTCTGTGACAGAGACCAAAGGTTGATGTCAGTTAGCTTTTGTGATCTTTCTCCTCTGTGTTTTGCTGTATTATAGAGGTGGGGTCGCATTTCACTTGAATCCAGAGCTCTCTGTGTTTCACTGAGGTAAAGTCTCTCTCTCCATTGGGTCCAGAGCTCACTGGCTAAACTCCTCCACCAGCCAGCTTGCCCTGTGGACCCTCTGTCTCTGCCTCCCATGCACTGGATTATAGGCAGCTGCACGTTCCAGGGATGCTGGGGAATACAAATTCTAGTCTTCATGTTTGTGTGGCAAGCACTTTCATGACTGAGCCATCTCCTCAGCCCAACTTTAGCATATTTTTTAATGATTTTATTTCGTATTCCCCTTCAAGCAGTCATCTAATTTTATTTAAACAGTTTTTATTATTGAGCAATAATTTTTCCTTTCCTTTCTTTTGTCTCCACGGTGAATGCTGCACCTTCTTTTTTCCTGACTCTACTATGCTTTTGCATTTTTAAAATATATTTTATTTACTTATTTATTTGAGAGAGAAGGAAACAGAGAGAGAGGGAGAATGGGCACACCAGGGCCTCCAGCCACTGCAAACGAACTCCAGACGTATGTGCCTCCTTGAACATCTGGCTTACGTGGGTCCTGGGGAATTGAACCAGGGTCCTTTGACTTTGCAGGCAAATGCCTTAACTGCTAAGTCATCTCTCCAGCCCTTCATTTGCATATTTATTTATTTATTTATTTGAGAGAGAGAAAGATACAGGGAGAGAGAGAGAAAGAATGGGTGCACCAGGGCCTTCAGCCACTGCAAACAAACTCCAGATGCATGCACCACCTTGTGCATCTGGCTTACTAGGGTCCCGGGGAATTGAACCAAGGTCCTTTGGTTTTGTGGGCAAATGCCTTAATTGCTAAGCCATTTCTCCAGCCCTGTAATTTTTTTTTTTTACTATATCTTATGAGAGTTGTTTTAGATTTTTTTGTAGTTTTTGTCCATTTGTCTATATATATATATATATATATATATATATATATATATATATATATATATATTTACTAGAGAGAGCGCAAGAGAAAAAGAGGCAGAGTGAGAGAGAGAATGGGTTCACCAGGACCTCTAGTCACTGAAAACAAACTCCAGACACGTGTGCCACCTTGTGCATCTGCCTTATGTGGGTCCTGGGGAGTCAAAGCGAGGTCCTTTGGCTTCGCAGGCAAACACCTTAACCACTAAGCCATCTCTCCAGCCCCTTGTTTATATATATATTTTAAAACCTCATATTTTTAGTTTTTATTCCCCTTAATATGATTATATAACTTTATTTCCAAGCTTTCTCATTATTGGAAATTTTTAAAAGTTCTTTTCTAATCTCATGTTCTTTTCTCCTCCCCTGTATAACATTCTTCTCATCTTTTTTACTTTTCATTTACTTAACCTTGCTCCTTCTCTACTTTCCTCTTTCTCTACCTACTTCCTTTTATGCTATTCATTGACTATTACTAAATTTAATCTAAATAATTTTTAATTTCATTTCACATTCTACATTAGTCTCCCTATTTTCTGGTTTATAGTCAGTGGTGATGTTTTGCAAGCTTTAGTCAATAAAGTGTATCCTATATTGTTGCTAGCTGTTCAAACAACTAATAGTCCCTTCAGTGAGCAGTACTCACCTTATCTCCCTATCTCTTTCTCTCTTCCTCTCACTCTTTCCTCGCAAATAAATAAATAGAAATATTTTTAAAGAAATATTATTAAGGGCCATAAGGGACTGTGCATGGTGGCATACGTCTTTAATCCCAGCACTCGGAAGGCAGAGGTAGGAGGACTGCTGTGAGTTCAAGGCCAGACTGTGACTACATAGTGAAGTCTAGGTCAGACTGGGATAGAGACCCTACCTCAAAAACAAACAAGCAAACAAACAAATAAAGCTATAAGGGGAAATTTCAAATTCACCTGCAAAGGCAAACACATCAGAACCACAATAGATTTCATCAGCAACCCTAAGCTCATGGAAAGAATGGAATGATGTATTTTAAGCCTTGAAAGTAAATAATTGTCAACTAAAGATTTTTATATCCAGCAAAACTATCTTTTAGAGTTAATCAAATGGTAAGGATATTTCCAAACAAGCACAAATTAAAGCAGTTCATGACCACCAAACCAGCACTTCAGAAGATCTTAAAGGAATATTATACACAGAAAAGGAATGAAGTCTCAACCATGAGAACAAAGGAAACAAATTTCATGACAGGAACACATGAAGAAAGGAGATCTAGGAAGGAATACATCATGTCCCACACAGTAAATAAGTGGTTCCTAATGCTAACTGGGGAGAAAAAAAAGGAATAAACAATAAACTAACCAATCAGGAAAACAAGGAATGAGATGACAGGAATTAACAAATATCTCTCAATAGTAACCATAAATGTAAATGACCTCAAGGTACCAACAAAGAGATGCAGACTAGCTGACTGGATTAAAAAATAGATCCAGCCAGGCATGATGGATCACACCTTTAATCCCAGTACTCAGGAGGCAGAGGTAGGAGGATCACCATGAGTTCAAGGCTAGCCTGAGACTGCAGAGTGAACTCCAGGTCAGCCTGGGCTACAGCAAGATGCTACCTTGAAAACCAAAGTGGAAGAACGTTTATAAAATATAAATCCAATTATTTGTGGGTTTTTTTTCTTTTTGGTTTTTCAAGGTAGGGTCTTGTTCTAGCCCAGGAATTCACCCTGCAGTCTTAGGCTGGCCTTGAACTCACAATGATCCTCCTACCTCTGCCTCCTGAGTTCTGGGATACACCTTTCATCCACCATGCCTAACCCCAACTATTTGTTGACTTCAAGAAACACACATAATTCTTTATTTTTATTTATTTATTTTATTTATTTATTTTTATTTATTTGAGAGCAACAGACAGAGAAAGAGGGAGAGAGACAGAGAGAATGGGCACTCCAGGGCCTCCAGCCACTGCAAACAAACTCCAGATGCATGCGCCCCCTTGTGCACCCGGCTCACATGGGTCCTGGGGACTTGAGCCTTGAACCAGGGTCCTTAGGCTTCACAGGCAAGCACTTAACCACTAAGCCATCTCTCCAGCCCAACACACATCACTCTTAAAGACACTGTCACACAGTCAAAGAGTGGCAGTCAATCTACCAAGCTAAAGGAAACCATAAACAAGTTCATGTAACTATACTAATGTCTGATAAAGTGGACTGCATAGAAAAATTAAAAGAGATATAGAAGGCCACTGTATATTAAGAAGAGGCATGCCAGGCATGGTGGTGCACGCCTTTAATCCCAGCACTTGGGAGGCAGAGGTAGGAGGATCGCCATGAGTTCGAGGCTGCCCTGAGACTACATAGTGAATTCCAGGTCAGCCTGAGCTAGAGTGAGACCCTCCCTCGAAAAAAAGAAAAAAGACAAAAAGAAAGAAAGAAAGAAAAAGAAAAGGCACAATCCACCAAGAAAATATTAAAATTGTAGACACATATGCAATAAATTTTGGGGCTCTTAATTTTATAAAGCAAACACTTATGGTGATAAAAGATTTGGTATAATCTGATACAGTTCGACTGGGTAATTTCAGTACCCAACCTTCACATTTAGATAGGCCATACAAACTAAAAATAAACAAAGAAACTTGAGGCTTAAACCACACTATAGATCAAATAAACCTAACAGATATTTTCCAACACAAATGAAATATGCATTATTCTCAGCAACCATAGATCACATTCTAGGCCAAAAGCAAGTCTTAATAAATACAAAATGACTGAAATAATTTCCTACAGATTATCATAATGGAATAAAACTGGAAATCTAAAGCCAGAAAAACTACAGAAAACACACAAATACTTGGAATCTGAGCAATACACACTAGAATTACCAAAGGGTCATTGAAGAAATAAGGAAGGAAAAAAATTTTAAACTCCTAAAATCAAATGGAAGTACAGTTTGTCAGAGCCTTTGAGATACAGATAAGGCAGTTCTAATAGGAAAGTTTACAGCTATGAATGCCAATACAAGAAAATAGAAAATATCTCAAATAATGGGCTGGAGAGATGGCTTAGCGGTTAAGGCACTTGCCTGTATAGCCTAAGGACTCATGTTTGATTCCCTCGTTTGCCTGGCCCATTATTCCTGTCTCTCTCTCAGTCCAATAAATAAATAAATGAAATGTAAAATTGTTTAGCTGTTTTAAAAATACATCTTAAATAAGTAACCTAAGGATACAATTCAAGGTCTTAGAAAAACATGAACAAGCCAAACCCAAAAGTAGTCGGTGGCAAGAAGTAATAAATATTAGTACATGAATCAATGAAATGGAGACTAAAAGAACAATGTATGCAATCAAACACTGGTTCTTTGTAAAGACTGACAAAAGGTCTATCCAAGGCTGGAGAGATGGCTCAGTAGTTAAGGCACTTGCCGGCAAAGCCTAAGGACCTGGATTTGATTCCCCAGTACATATGTAAACCCAGATGTACAAGGTGGCTCATGCATCTGGAGTTTGTTTGCAGTGGCTGGAGGCCCTAACATGCCCATGCCCATTCTTTCTTTCTCTCTCTCTCTCTCTCTCTCTCTCTCTCTCTCTCTCTCTCTGCTTGTAGATAAATAAATAAACATATTATTAAAAAGAAAAGTCCTATGGTGCAGCTTCAGGCTACCTCCCATCCTCTCACTCTAACTCGCATTGTTCCAACCCCTTTGGACCTTAACATGTACTGACCCTGAGTGGAAAGTTCTTCTCCCACATACATACCCAGCTAAGTTTTTCTTTTTTATAACTTTCTTTTTAAAAATATTTTAATATACTTATTTGAAAGGAGAGAGAGAGAAAAGAAAAGGGTGCACTAAGTCCCCTAGCCACTGCAAATGAACTCCAGATGCATGGTACCACTTTGTGCATCTGGATTTATATGTGTCCTGGGGAATTGAACCCAAGTCGTTAGGCTTTGCCAGCAAGTGCCTTAACCTCTAAACCATCTCTCCAATGCTCGTATCTCTGTCTTTCTTTCTTTGAGAGTAACAGAGAGAGAGAGAGAGAGAGAGAACCCAGGACCTCAGCCACTGCCACTGAACTCCAGACGCTTGTGCCACCTAGTGGGCATGTGCAACCTTGCACTTGCCTCATCTTTGTGCACCTGGCTTACATAGGATCTGGAGACTTGAACATGGATCCTTAGGCTTCACAGGCAAGTGCCTTAACCGCTAAGCCATCTCTCCAGTCCATCCTATCACTTTTTTGATAAGGCCCAACCTATCCTATTAAGGTAAACTGACCCTGCTCACTATTCTACTTCTCTTTGTTCCATTGCACAAATAACCTCACATGCTTTATACTTTACTGATATGGCCTCCAGCCACTGCAAACAAACTCCAGACGCATGCACTACCATGTGCATCTGGCTTACATGGAGACTGGGGAATTGAACCTGGGCCCTTTGGCTTTATCGGCAAATGCCTTAACCTCTAAGCCATCTCTCCAGACTCTCTATCTTTAAAATGCAAGCTCCATGAACAAAGATCCTGCTGATTCCATTAAATGCCCTAAGCTCCCAGAACAGTGTCTGGCTTACAGCAGATATTCAATAAACATTGTTCTATTGAATTTATTTGATAAGCGTATATTGAACATTAACCTCTTTAGACATTGAGCATATTTGAATGAGTCATGCCTCTGTTTTCATTAAACATATGTCCTAGTAAAAAGAAAAGAGAAAATTAATGAATAAACAATATACTTTTACAACAAAATATTTTTATATATTTATGTGTCAGAGAGAAAGAGAGAATTGTCATGCCAGGGCCCCCTGCCACAACAAACGAACTCCAGACTGATGGGCCACTTTGTGCTTCTGGCTTCATGTGGGTACTGGGGAACTGAACCCCAGGTGGGCAGGCTTTGCAAGCAAGTTTCTATAACCAGTGAGCCAGCATCATCTCCCACAACTCAAGATGCTTTTTAAATGGCAATAAATATAGTGAAAAACAACCAGTGTGATACAGAAGCATTAAAGGACAAGTTTAGATGTGACTGTCTCGGAAGTCTTACACGGAGAGAAGTGACATTTGTTTGGAAATCTGAATGCTAATGAGTGGAAGCACAGGTTCTTGGAAGAGAACATTTTATGCAGAGAAACTAGATCGGTGACAGAGGCAGGGATAGGGGTAGCCCTGTCAAGAGGCAGAAAGAAACCAAGGCTTATAAAAGCGAGTCTGGAGGACAAGTAGAGGATGCATTAGTGAGGTAGGTCAGATGTCAGGCTTTCCATACCAAGGTCAAGAGCTTGGATTCTAGTCTTTGTGATCTGATATATACTAAGTATTATTCCGGGTGTTTTGTGGAGAATGGCTTGAGGAAGGGGGAATGGATTGTAGGGGCTGAAGATATGGCTCAGCAGTTAAGGTACTTGACTGCAAAGCCTAATGACCCAGGTTTGATTCCCCAGTACCCATGTAAACCAGATGCACAAAGTGGCACATGCATCTGGAGTTCGTTTGCAGCTGCTAGAGGCCCCAGCATGCCTATTCTCTCTCTCTCTCTCTCTCTCTCTCTCTCTCTTTCTCGTTCTCTTTTCCTCTCTCTCCTTGCAAATAAATAATTTTTTTTTTAAAAAAAAGAATAGATTGTAAAACAACAGGCTTTCACTCTTTTGGTAGTTCAACATTTGAAAGAAAGAGATATCCACCTGGACACATTGTAGTAAATATGCAATTTTCTTTAAAGTTTTTTTTATTTCTTTTCCTTTTTGGTATATGTATGTAAATACACTGTGTGTTGTGGGATGAGGGCAGGTTCGGTGTGTGTGGAGGTCAGAGATCAACATCCAGTGCCTTCCTCAATCTCTCTCTACTTTGTGTTATTCATTTAGTTAGTTACTTTTAACTTTTTTATTGACAGCTTCCATAATTATAGACAATGGACCATGGATAATTCCCTTCCCTTCCTCACCTTCCCCCTCACAAATCCACTCTCCATCATATCTGCCCCCTCTCAATTAGTCGCTCTTTTATTTAGATATCACCATCTTTTCCTCCTGTTATGAAGATCTTATGTACATAGTACGAGGCACTGCAAAGTCGTGGGTATCTGGGCCATTTTGTGTCTGGAAGAGTGCACTATAAGCAGTCCTACCCTTCCTTTGGCTCTTATATTCTTTTTTATTAAAAAACATTTTTTTAATTTATTTACTTATTTGTATTTGAGACAGCGAGAAGGAGGCAAATAAAGAAAGCGAGATAGGGCTGGAGGGATGGCTTAGCAGTTAAGGTGTTTGCCTGCAAAGCCAAAGGATCCAGGTTCAATTCCCCAGGACCCACGTTAGCCAGATGCACAAGAGGACACATGCATCTGGATTTCATTTGCGGTGGCTGGAGGCCCTAGCATGTCCTCTCTCTTTCTCTCTCTCTCTCTCTCTCTCTCTCTCTCTCTCTCTCTCCCCCCCTCTTTGTCTGTGTCAAACAAATAAGTAAATAAAAATAAAATATTTAAAAGAAAGAGAGAGAGAATAGGCATGCCAGGGCCTCTAGACACTACAAACTTCAGACACATGCACCACCTTGTGAATCTGGCTTTATGTGAGTACTGGGGAATCAAACCTGGGTCCTTAGGCTTCATGGGCAAGTGTCTTAACTGCTAAGCCATCTCTCCAGGCCCTGGCTCTTGCATTCTTTCTGCAAACTCTTTGCAATGGACCCTAAGCCTTGGAAGGTGTGATAGAGTTATCTCAGGGCTAAACACTCCACTGTTACTTCTTAGCATTATGGTAACTTTTGGGTCATCCCAGTGGTCACTGCTGTCTGAAAAGAGAAGCTTCTCTAACCAAAAGTGAGAGTAGCATTAATATACGGTGCAGAATCAAGGTAAAATATTGATTTGAGATTGTATGGTTGGATCATATTAAAAGGCTGGGGCTGGAGGGATGGCTCAGCAATTAAGATGTTTGCCTGTGAAGCTTTAGTACCTACATAAGCCAGATGCAGAAGGTGGCGCATGCATCTGGTGTTCGTCTGCATTGGCTAGAGGCCCTGGCATGATCATTCTCTCTCTCTATCTGCTTTTCTCTCTATCTCTCTCATAAATAAGTAAAATAAAATATTTTAAAAATAAATAAAAAGGCTTGTCACTGACTGAACAGAAATAAAACTTCCAGACAATTAGAGAGGAAGATATTAGAAGAAGAAAAAAATGAAACTTGTAAGGAAAAGTCAACTTTTAAAGATTTTTTTGATATTTTATTTATTTCTTTGGAAGGGGAGAGAGACAGAGATACATACAGAGAGAGAACATAGGTGTGCCAGGACCTCTAGCTGCTGCAAAGGAACTCCAGATGAATGTGCCACCTTCTGCATCTGGCTTTACATGGATACTGGGAAATTTAGCCTGGGTCTTTAGGCTTTGTAGGCAAGTGCCTTAACCATTAAGCAATCTCTCCAGCCCAAGAGGGCTGTTTTTGAAGACTAATAAAATAGACAAATTTATGGTAAGATTGGTTAAGAAAAAAGAGCACAAATAAGCCATATGATAAATGGAAATCAAGTTAGAAAGTCAAATACAGAAAATAAACAAATCAGAATACCCTGAACAACATGAAGCCAATCATTTCAAACTCAGTTGAGGAGCTGGGAGATGATGCAGAGGAGAGAGGGCTTGGCGTGCAAATGTGAGCACCAAACTTCAGATCCCCAGTGCCGACATCAAGCCAGACATGAGAGCTCTAGGATCTATAACCCTAGGGCGAGAGACAGACCATCATTTGGAAGCTTACAGACTAGCTACCCTGGTGAATGAAGTGCAATGAAAAATGAAAGACTGGGGCAACTTTTTTTGAGCAGAGGTACCCTGTGTGGGCAACAATGCTGCTCACAGAAGTTATAGTTTATTAAATGAAAATACCAATATCAACCGCGTGTGGAGGCACACGCTTTAATCCCAGCACTCGGGAGGCAGAGGTAGGAGGATTGCCATGAGTTTGAGGCCACCCTGAGACTATATAGTGAATTCCAGGTCAGCCTAAGCTAGAGTGAGACTCTACCTCGAAAAAAAAAAACAAACAAACAAAAAAAAAAAAAAAAAAAAAAAAAAAAAAAAAACAATACCAGGTATGGTAGCTTGAATGGATGTTCCCCAATAGATTCAGGAATTTATTAAAGCTTTAGATCTCCAGCCCCCTGGCTGGAGGAGGTGTCACTGTGGGCAGATCCTAGGGTCCAGCCCTAAGGTATGTTTGGGGAGGGGTGGATCTGGAATTCCAGGCTAAAGATATCCAAAGTGCTTGAGCTCTGCCTGGGGTTCCCAGAGTGTGCTTGCTTGTGGTGCTTGTGGTGGTTTTTCTCTCTGCGTGAACCTGGGAAAAGGGGCCAGCTTCTTCCGCCATTGTGGCGCTTGCCCTGGATCTGTAAGCCTCAGTAAATCCTGTTCCTCTTATAAACTGTGTCTGGTTTGGAAGTTCATCCCAGCAACAGGAAGCTGTCTGTGACACCAGGGGCTGGATATTCCCCTATGAGTAGTTGGTCAGGGAGGCCCCTGAAGCACCCAGAACAATACAGGTTGTTACCATTGCTCTTGGTTGCCTGGCAGAACTAGATAGCGCGAGACCTTCCTAGTGAGGAGGATCTCGCATGCTTCCGTTGAGGAACACTGAGAAATCAAGCTGGAACTGAGCTGGAAGCATCCTCCCTGCCGGCTGGCTTTCACAATGCCAGAAGGTGCTATGCAGGCTTCTGAGCAGAGACAAGTGATCACACAGTCTTACTTAAGTGTGGACCTTGAGTGCATACAACCAGCCAGCCTGTCAGGAGGTTGCCCACTGGTACAATGGTAGTAAGACTATTACAGGGGTAACCAATAGCTTTCTGGTTAAATGTGACACTGTGGTAGTTTGAATGTATGCCTCCCAATAAAATTGGGTATTTTATTAAAACTTGGGGGACTGTAGAGATGGCTCAGAAGTTAAGGTTCTTGCTTACAAAGCCTGACAACCCTGGTTTGATTCCCCTGGACCCACATAAAGCCAAATGCACAAAGTGGTGTATGCATCTAGAGTTAGTTTGCAGTGGCTGGAGACCCTGGAACACCCATTCTCTCTCTCTTTCCCTCTCTCTCTTTCTCTCTCTCCCTCCCTCCCTCCCTCTCTCTCCTCTCTCCCCTCTATTTCTCTCTGCTTGCAAAAAAAATATTGTTTATATCCAGACATCAGGCTGGAAGAGATGTCACTGGGGACAGATCTGATTCTAGCCTAAAGGTATGCAGAGAGATGGGTGTTTTTTTAATGTTGCTGACCTGTAGTGCCCATTTTTATTTCTTTCTTTTTTTTTAGAGAGAGAGAGAGAATTGGCACACCTGGGCCTCAGCCACTGAAATCTAACTCCAAACACTTGCGCCACCTAGTGGGAATATGAATTTGGCTTATGTGGGATCTGGAGAGTTGAACATGAGTCCTTAGGTTTCACAGGCAAGTTCCTTAATCACTAAGCCATCTCTCCAGCCCTGAGGTTTTTGAGCTCTGCCTGGGTCCCTGCTGCTGGCTGTCTGAGTGTACTTGCTTGTGGTGCTGGCTGTTTGGTGATGTCTTTCTGCTTGGATTTACGAATGAGATCCAGTTTCTTCCACCACTGATGGAACTTTCCCTTGGATCTGTGTCTGGTTTAGAAGTTCATCCCAGAAGCCTGAAACTGTCTACAACAGATCCCTACTCAGAAGGGGGGATTTCATACCTATTTCTATAAACCTCACCAAAAGTTCATGCTAGGGAAGTCATAGGTTCTAGGGGCAAGCTACTATTGACTACTTGTGTTTTGCTAAATCATCATGTTGTACCCACCAAACTGCCCTCTCCACATTTGTGTTTATGTCCATTGAGCAGTGTAGCTGTTGGCACTGGTCAGAGAAGCTTCTTTATGCAGTGGGCAATGGTGACTGAAGAGACATAACTGACTGGTCAAAGTCTTGTGGATAAGGGGATAAGACTGTTCAGCACTCAGCCTCCAGTGGGACACCTACAGAACCCCCACCAAGGCTCAGTGAACATTGCTGAGGAAGGGCCAAGAAGAATGTTAAGAGCCAACAGATGGAGAGGAGTGCTGTGCAGCGCAGTGCTGACTTCTGAACATGAAATGGCTGCTGTACACATGAACTCAGCAGCAGCTGTGGTTTCCTGAACAAGACCAAACCTATTAACATTCCATCATGGATGGAGGAGGTGCTCACGTTGCCCCGTTCTTCCCTGAGGACCTTTTGATGGTTAATAGTTGCTGGGAAAGAGGGAGACATCTTTTTAAGTGGTATAAATCACTCATGTTTTGGTAAATAGCTCCCCACCTATGTGTGTGTATGTGTGTGTGTGTGTGTGTGTGTGTGTCTCACACACACACACAGATATAAAGACTAGCTGGGGAAAAGAAAAGGTTCAATGCAAATAGGAGGGGGACAAGTGAATATAGTGGGAGGAGATATGGGGATCAAAATACATTATATTTGTATATGAAATTGTGAATTTTTTCATTAAGAAAAAATTTTAAACTCCACAAAACATGGCATAGTAAAGCATACTTAAGAAGAAATAGAAACCACTGAAATCCTTTTAATCTTTTAAAAAATTACAGTTAAAAACCTTCCTTCCAAAAACCACTAGGTTTATATGAAGACCACAAGAAGAAACATTTTCCAACTCATTTATATAAGAGTACCATAGTCATAATATTGGAATAATCCAAGATTTCAAAAGAAAAGAAAACATAGGCAATCTCACTCAAAAATATGGATTCAGCCAGGCGTGGTGGCGCACACCTTTAATCCCAGCACTCAGGAGGCAGAGGTAGGAGGATTGCCATGAGTTTGAGGCCACCCTGAGACTACATAGTGCATTCCAGGACAGCCTGAGCTAGAGTGAAACCCTATCTCGAACAAAAAGAAAAGAATGCAAAATTTTAAAATGCTGAATGCAGATTATAATTTTATAAAATATATTACATCTTGACCATCAAGTTTATCCTAAAAATGCAAGCCTGTTTTAATTAGTCTTATAATTAACCACAATAAAAAAAATAAGATTTTGCTGGGTGTGGTGGTGCACGCCTTTAATCCCAGCACTCAGGAGGCAGAGGTAGGAGGACCACCGTGAATTCCAGGTCAGCCTGGGCTAGAGTGAGACCCTACCTCGAAAAACCAAAAAAAAAAAAAAAAGATTTTAAGAACCATATGAGGGCTAGGAGATGGCTCAGCAGTTAAAGGTGCTTAATTGCAAAGTCTACTGGACCAGGTTTGATTGCCCAGTATCCACATAAAGCCAGATGCACGAAGTGGCACATGTGTCTGGAGTTTGTAGTAGCAGGAGGTCCTAGTGTGCCCATAATCTCTCTCTCTTCCTCTCTCTCTCTGTTTACATGTGTACAAATAAATAAATTTAACATATGATAGGATCAGCAAACACAAAACAATTCATCAATATTTACAATCCTTGATAAAAATTAATAATCAAGTATCCTGTTAAGATATATAGAAATATCCTGTGGATATGGTCAGAAGCCATACATTGTCACTAGAAAAATTTTAGTGGCAGGGGTGGGATCTTTTCCAGTGAGTGGTTGACCAGTAAGACCCCTGTTGCCTCCAAAACATTATAGGCTATTACCAAGGCTCATGGTTTCCCACCAGAACTAGAGGGTAAGACCCTATTGTTGAAGACTCCACATGCTTGGACTGTGGGACACTGAGAAATAAAGCTGGAGCTGAGCTGGAAGCCTCCTCCGTGTTGACTAGCTGTCAGGATGCTGGAAAGAGCTGTGCAGTTTTGGGGAGCAGAAAAGTCAATAATGTGTTAATCAGCAGTGGACCCTGCAAGCTTTACAGCTGGCCAGCCAGGCCAAATGTCCAAATGGGTGCAATGGTGGCATGTCTGTTACGGGGGAAACCAACTGTTCTCTGGATTTGAGAACTTGCTCTATGGGAGGGAATTACTGCCTTGTATTGAAAACCTAATCAAAAGCCTAAGGCTGGTGAGGTCATAAACCCTAAGGGGAAGACTACTACTGTTTTCTGGCTAAATACATATATTATATATATTATGGTCACCCAACTTCCCCCTAAACACACATATTAATGCTACTCTCACTTTTGGTTAGAGAACCTTCTCTTTTCATATAGTGGTAACCACTGGGGTGACTCAAAACTCATCATAGTGCTGAGAAGAGACGGTGGAGTGTTCAGCACTAAGTGAGACATCTCTATCACACCCTCCAAGGCTCAGGGACCACTGTGGAAGAGATGACAGAAAGAATGTAAGAGCCAAAGGAATAAGAGGAGTGCTGACAATGCTGTCTTCCAGACACAAAGTGGCCTTGATGTTCATGACCTCACAGTGGCTGACACACCTATACAAGATGTACATAATAGGAAAAAAAAAATGATGACATCAAAATAGAAGAGAGACTAGCTGGAAAGAAAGGATTCAGTGGAGTGGGGAATTGGGAGGGTGAAAAGAGGAGTTTTGGGGAGGATTATAATCACTGTATACTATCTACATTAATGGAAGTTTTCAAAAAAAAGTTAAAATTTTTTTAAATTAATAACCAGACAGTGAAGATTATATCATTAGACAGAAAAATACATTGTCTACCCAAAACCTACAATCACAAACAACATTTAAAATCAAAGATTAGAATTGTCTTTAAATGTAGAAAAAGAAGCCAGGTGTGGTGGTGCACACCTTTAATCCCAGCACTAGGGAAGCTGAGGAAGGAGGATCACGGTGAGTTCAAGGCCACCCTGAGACCACAGAGTGAATTCCAGGTCAGCCTGGGCTAGAGTGAGACCCTACCTCAGAAAACAAAACAAACAAACAAAAAAAAAAAGTTAGGAAAAGAAGTAGTATTTGGTAATCAGAGCAAATAATGAAAATACGATTTTTTTAATTTAATAATAGATGCAAGTTTAAAACTCAAGAGAAGATGGTGGTAATTAGCACATACTAAGTTTTTCACATGGGAAACTCAAGTAAGTAGACAAATTTCTTTGTTTTCCTTACTATTTTAATTGACCCATAAAAATTGTACATATTTATAGGATAAAGTGCTATTTCATGCTACATGTATACACTGCATAATGATCAAAACAGGATAATTAGCATAACCATCATCTTAAACATTTATCATTTCTTACAAATTATTTTTACAGCAAGATTTAATCAAGCTAAAAGCTTAATAATAGAAAAACTAATTGTATTTTTATAAGCCAGCAACAAATATAAAATATTTTAAAATACCATATACACACTGAAATATTTATAGATTGAAAAGAATATATCTTAGCTTTTATTTAAAATAACATAATACATGGACTGGAGAGATGACTCAGTGGTTAAAGGCACTTGCTTGCAAAGCCTGACAGCCTGGGTTCGATTCCCCAGGACCCATGTAAAGCCAGATGCACAAAGTGGCATATGTATCTGGAGTCTGTCGGCAGCTGCTGGATAGCTCATGGTAGCAGTGGAAATCTTATAAAACTTTCTGTTAGTACTTACATGTGCAATCATACACAAACACACAGTAGTATGCATGACTCACGTGAGGAAATGGTGGGACCCTATATTGTATTTTTGGCTTTGAACATAGCAATGACCAGAATCTGCTGTGGCAACAGGCTTTTTTTGTTTGTTTTATGAATTTATTTATTTATTTATGTGTAAGCAGCGAGAGATAGAGAAGAGAGACAGACAGAGAGAATAGGTGTGCCAGGTCCTCTAGCCTATGCAAATGAACTCCAGAGGCATGCTCCACTTTGTGCATCTGGCTTTATGTGGGCACTGGGGTATCAAACGCCAGGTCATTAGGCTTTGTAGGCAAGCGCCTTAACTACTGAGCCATCTCTCCAGCCCTTTGTCTTATGAATTAAAAGAATTAAAATCCATAGACCAGGGCCAGGCATGGCAGTGCACACCTTAATTGTAGCACTCAGGAGGCAGAGGGAGGAGGATCGCTGTGAGCTCAAGGCCTGCCTAAGACTACCTAGTGAATTCCAGATCAGCCTGAGCTAGAGTGAGACCCTACCTCAAAAAACGAATAGACAAGCCGGGCGTGGTGGCGCACGCCTTTAATCCCAGCACTCGGGAGGCAGAGGTAGGAGGATTGCCGTGAGTTCAAGGCCACCCTGAGACTCCATAGTGAATTCCAGGTCAGCCTGGGGCTAGAGACCCTACCTCGAAAAACCAAAAAAAAAAAAAAAAAAAAAAAAAAACGAATAGACAACATCCATGGACCAGAGGGTAAGGTTTAGAGAGACTTTATTAGACTAAGTGAAGGAAGGAGAAGAAGTGTAGAGAGCACCTGCAGTGTGGAGGGCAGGAGGGGGGAAAGGAAGGTCAGGGGTTCTCACCTGGTCTCAGCCCAGCCAGGCAGAAAGGAGGGGGGACATACCAGAACCTGGAGGTTCAGGAGTGATGAATGGAAAGCCAAGAGCCAGGCTTTCTTAAAAAGACCCTTAGGGTTGGAGAGATGGCTCAGTAGTTAATGTGCTTGCCTGCAAAGCCTAATGACCCAAGTTTGATTCCCCAGTGCCCACATAAAGCCAGATGCACAAAGTGGTGCATGCATCTGCAGTTTGCAGTGGCTGGAGGCCCTTGAGCGCACATTATTTCTTTCTTTGTCACTTTTCTATCTGTCTCTGCTTGCAAATAAATAATTTAAAAAAAAAAAACAACCTTAGAAGGTCACCATATCATTGTGATTGTTAGCACCATCTGTCTCTATAATATTTGTTTGCTTGTAATTTTCTAAAACTGAGCACACTCCAACTCCTCATATTTGGAAAAGTGGAGGTCAGGTTTGTAACTTTCCATGGACTCAACTGGGTAAACATTTTTCCCACAAGTACCACCTATTTTGTGAACTCTGTTAGTCATATTTTATTTGGTAAACTAAGAATTGGTGTCAGCTTATACAGTTTATGTATGCTGATTGTGACAAAGTTGTACAATTTGTTTGGGGTGAGAAATTTTGCTTCTAATAGGCTGTTTGCCATTTTGGCATTAGAAGCCCATAAGAGGGCTGGAGAGATGGCTTAGCTGTCAAGGCACTTGCCTGCAAAGCCAAAGGGCCTCTGTTTGATTCCCCAGGATCCATGTAAGCCAGATGCACAAGGCGGCACATGCATCTGGAGTTCATCTTCAGTGGCTGGAGACCCTGGTGCACCCTTTCCTCTCCCCCCACCCTTCTCTATCTCAAATAAAGAAAGAAAGAAGTCTTTTTTTAAAAAAAAAAAGCTTATAAGAACTAATAAATGAATGCAGGGACTGGAGAGATGGTTCAGTAGTTAAAGATGCTTGCTTACAAAGCCTGATGGCCCAAGTTTCAGTCCCCAATACCCACCTAATGCCAGATGCACAAAGTGGTGCATGTGTCTGGAGTTCATTTGCAGTGGCAGGAGGCCCTGGAACACCTGTTCTTCTCTTCTCTTATCCTCTCCTCTCCTCTTCTCTTTTCTCCTCTCTCTCTACTTGCAAATAAATATTAAATAACAATATTAAAGAATAAAATAAATGAATGCAACAACGTTTCAAGATGCAAAATCAATTTAAAAAAATCAGTAGCATCGCTACATGCCAAATAGCAAGTTATTGGAAATCATGAAAGCAATTATGTTTAAAATAGTCATAATTAAAAAACACATAAAATATATTTAACTTCAGGTAAAAGAAATATACACCTGTGAAAACCATCAAATGTTGTTGAAGGAAATGGAAAATATCCCATGTTTATGGGATAGTAATATCAACATTTGTTTAAATGCCTACACTATGTAAAGCAATCTACAGATTAAATAAAATGCCTAGCAGAATACCAATGACGGGGCTGGAGAGATGCTCAGAGGTAAAGGTGCTTGTCTGCAAGGCCTAACAACCCAGGTTTAATTCTCCAGTACCCACGTGTAGTGGCGCATGCATATGGGGTTCGTCTGTAGTGGCTAGAGGCCATGACATGACCATATTCATTCTCTCTCCTTGGAAATAAATAAATAAAATGCTTTTTAAAAATATTAATCACAATCTTCACTGAACTAGAAGAAAATGATCCAATGAAATTTGCATGGAAACACACACACAAACAGACACACACACACACACACACACACACACACAGCCTGAATAGCCAAAGTCATCAAGTTCTTTTATTTCTGGAGAAAAAACAAAAACAAAACAAAACAAAACACTAGAACATTATATGACCTGGCTTTAAAACAGCATGGTATTGGAGCCAAGTTTTATATATATATATATGTATGTATGTATATATATATATATATAAAATCAACCACAAAAATAGAGAGTCTAGAAGTAAAACTACACATCTATAAACCAGATAATTTCAGTAAAACTGTTCATAACATGTGCTAGATAAAGAATAGCATTTTCTTTTTAAAATTTTAATTATTTATTTATTTGAGAGACAGAGAGACAGAAAGAGAAGATGGACGTGCCAGGGCCTCTAGCCATTGCAAACAAACTGACACGTGCATCTGACTTTACGTGGGTACTGAGGAATCAAACTCAAGTCCTTAGGCTTTGCAGGCAAATGTCTTAACTGCTGAGCCATCTCTCTAGCTCAAGAATAGCATTTTCTAATTAACAGAAATACTGGATATCTGTATGTAGCTTCATGACGCTAGACTGCCGTCTCTCACCATTAACAGAAAGTAACTCAAAATAGATAAAAAAAAAACTTAAATATAATGCATGAAACGAATAAACAAGTAGAAGAAAACACATGGGAAATACTTTAGGACATTGGACTGGCCAAGGAGGTGGGGGACAATTACCCGGATGATGGAAAACAAAAGCAACAATGAGCGAATGGGATGATATCAAACAACAAAGGTTCTGCACAGCCAAGAAAACAATTCACAAAGTACAGAGACGACGTACAGAACGGGAGGGAATCTTTTCAAAGTACACATTTGACAAAAAGGTTAACCAGATCATCCTGTTAAATGGAAGATAAACCTGTAACGGTTCATCTCGCTTGTCAATGTGACAGGATTCAAAGTCACCATGGAAACAAATCTCTGGGCATGTCTGTGAAGTTTTCTAGATTAGATTAGTTGAGGTGGGAATACCCACCCTAGGTGTGGGTGGCACCATCTGGTGGGCTGTGTTCCTAGATAAAAAGGAGAAAACTGGGGCTGGAGAGATGATGGTTCAGCAGTTAAGGCATTTGCCTGCAAAGCCAGAGGACCCAGGTTCGATTCCCTACAGCCTACATAAAGCCAGATGCACAAAGTGACACATGCATCTGGAGTTTGTTTGCGGTGGCAGGAGGCCCTAGGGCACCCATATTCACTCTCATTCTGTCTCTTCTTTCTCTCTGTCTCTCTCTCTAAAATAAATAAATAAATAATTTTTTTAAAAGAAAGGAGAAAGGTAGCTGAACGTTCACCATTCATTCTTACCTCTGATTCCTCAATATGGAGTGAATGGGACTGCCTCCTGCTGTCATGCTTCCCCGGCCATGATGGATGCCAACCTGAAACCAACCCTTCCTTCTTAAGCTGCTTCTCAGGTATTTTGTCTCACCAATGAGAAAAGAACTGTTATAAAACACACACACACAAAAAAAAAAGTTCTTCAAAAGAAAACATAGGGGCTGGCTGGAGAGATGGTTCAGTAGCTAAGGTGCTTGCCTGCTTAAGGACCTGGGTTCAATTCCCCAGTACCCACGTAGTCACATACACAAAGTGGTGCATGCATCTGGAGTTCATTTGCAGTGGCTAGAGGCCCTGGTGCGCCCATTGTTTCTCTGTCTACCTTTTCTCTCTCTCTCTCAAATAAATAAATAACACATTAAAACACAAAAAGATATATACCACATCATTAATTATCAGGAAAATGCAAGTTAAAACCAGTAAGAGAATACCTCACATCTGTTTGAATGGTGATCATCAAAAGAGAGAACAGGGCCAGGCGTGGTGGCACACACCTCTAATCCCAGCCCTCAGGAAGCAGAGGTAGGAGGATCACTGTGAGTTCAAGGCCACCCTGAGACTACATACTGAATTCCAGGTCAGCTTGGGCTAGAGTGAAACCCTACCTCTGAAAAAAAAAGCAAACACAGCCAGGAGGTAAATAAAATAGAAGTTTCTCAAAAAATGAAAAGAGAGAGGGGGGGGGGCCTTATAAATGGCTTAGTGGTTAAGGCTCTTGCCCATAAAGCCAAAAGACCCAGGTTCGATTATCCAGGACCCACATAAGCCTAAGGTGGTGCACACTTCTGGAGTTTGTTTGCAGTGACTATAAGCCCTGGTGCACCCATTCTATTTGCCTCTCTCTCTCTCTCTCTCTCTCTCTCTCTCTGTGTCTCTCTCTCTCTCTCTTTCTCTCTCCCAATAAATAAAATATTTTTAAAATTTTTTTAAATATTTTAAAAGAGAGAGAGAGAAAACAGATGCTAGGCATAGCGCTGCAGGCCTTTCATCCCAGCACTTGGGAGGCAGAGGTAGGAAGATCACTGTGAGTTCAAGTCAGCCTGGGACCACATAGTGAATTTCAGGTCAGCCTGGGCTAGAGTGAGACCCTACCTTGAAAATAAAACCAACCAAATAAAACAAGATAAAAGATGACAAGCACGAGCTAGAGAATGGAGAAAAGGGAGCCTGGTTCACGGTCTGTGGGAACATGAATCGTATAGTCATGAAGAGTATGGAGGGTTCTCAAAAAATTGGAAATAGGGCTGGATGTAAAGCCAGATGCACAAGGTGGCACATATATGTGGAGTTCATTTGCAGTGGCTGGAGGCCCTGGCATGCCTATTCTCTGTGCCAGCCTCTCTTCTCTCTCTCTGCTTGCAAATAAATAATAATACTTATTATTATTCTTTTTTGGTTTTTCAAGGTAGGGTCTCATTCTGGTCCAGGCTGACCTGGAATTAACTATGTAGTCTCAGGGTGGCCTTGGACTCTCGGCGATCCTCCTACGTCTGCCTCCCAAGTGCTGGGATTAAAGGCGTGTGCCGCCATACCCGGAAAATTAATTAAAAAAAAATTGGAAGTAGAACTGCCATATGGTGTAGTAAACCCATTAATAAGATGAAATTAATGATAAATAATAAATCAGACATGTGTCCTGTGTTTATTGCAGCAGTATTCAGAAGAGCCAAGAATGAGAACAGCCAACATGTACATCAGCTGGTGAAGGGGCATAAGAAATGTGATATCTATGCTCACAAGAATCCTCTTCAGCCATAAAAAGAATGGAGTCCTGGCTAGGGAGGTAGCTTAGTGGAGAATGTGCTTGTCTTCCAAGAACAAGGACATGAGTTCAATCCCCAGGACCCAAGTTGTAAAGCAAGGCACGGCTGCACTTGCTTGTACTCTAGGCTGGGAAGTAGAGACAAGATCCAGGTCAACGAGAGACCCCGACTCAAAAAGTAAGGTACACTGGGGCTGGACAGCCACTGCAAACCAACTATAGGTACATGCGCCACTTTGTGCATCTGGCTTTTCATGGGAATCAAACCTGGGTTGTTACGCTTTTCAGGCAAGCACCTTAACCACTGATCCATCTAACCAGCTTTAAAGTTAATTCTTAACCTGTTTAAAATAATAAAAGAGCCAGGTGTGGTGGTACACACCTTTAACCCCAGAATTTGGGAGGCAGATATAGGAGGATCCCTGAGAGTTCAAGGCCACCCTGAGACTACATAGTATATTCCAGGTCAGCCTGGGCTATATCAAGACCCTACCTCGAAAAACCAAAAGAAAAAGAAAAAGGTAAAAGAAATAAAATGAAAATTAAGTAAAGGGCATTCAAAATAAAGAACAGGAAAAGGAAAGGGGAAAGAATGAAGGCAAAAGTCCTAGGGAAAAGAGATGGAAGTTCATGGATCATAAAGATTTTATTTATTTCCTTAGGCACACCCTGCTGGGTACATTTCCCTCCATGTCATCCCCTCAGCTTAGCTGAGTCCTCAGCATGGAAGACATCCTCTTCCTCACAGGCAAGCGTGAAGAAAGGGCTGGAGAGACGGCTTAGTGGTTAAGGTGCTTGCCTGCAAAGCCAACAGACCCAGGTTCAATTCCCCAGTACCCATGTAAAGCCAGATGTATAAGGTACATACATCTAGAGTTCATTTGCAGTGGCTAGAGGCCTTGGCATGCCCATTTTCTCTCTCTCTCTCTCTCTCTCTCAAATAAATAAAATATTTCCTGGACCTGAGGTGTTTTCTATACTTCTCAAGGGGTCCCTCTGTTGGCTTTCCAGGGGCATCAATAAATCTTTCTATCTCTTCAGCCCCTTTCAGACCAGTAACCCCTAGTAAAGCCTATGGACTCCTCAGAACAATGTATTTAAATATATGAAGTAAAAATGTAGGGCTGTAGAGATGGCTTAGTGGGTAAAGTGCTTACCTGCAAAGCCTAAGGACCCAGGTTTGACTCCCCAGGACCCACATAAGCCAGATGTACAAGGTGGTGCATATGTCTAGAGTTCATCTGAAGTGGCTAGAGGTCCTGGTATACCCATTCTCTCTCTTTCTGTCTTTCCCCCCCCCCCCTCTCTCAAATAAACAAATAAAACATTTTTTAAAATATTTTTTTTTTATTTTCAAGCAGAGAGAGAGAGAGAAGAAAGATAGAGGGAATGGGCACACCAAGGCCTCTAGCCACGGCAAATGAATTCCAGATATATGTGCCACTTGGTCCATCTGGCTTTACGTGGGTAATGGGGAATTGAACCCGGGTTGTTAGGCTTTGCAGGCAAGAGTTTTAATTGCTAAGCCATCTCTCTAGCCCCAGATAAAATAGTCTTTTAAAAAAAATGTATATATGGGGCTGGAAAGATGACTTAGCAGTTAAGACATTTGCCTGCAAAGCCAAAGGACCCAGATTTGATTCCCAGGACCCACATAAGCCAGATGCACAAGGTGGCACATGTGTCTGGAGACCTTGGTGCAAGTGTATATGGGCTTCTGCTACCAGCTTTCTCTCCCTCTCTCTCTCTCTCCCTCTCTTGTTCTCTCAAATAAATTAATTAAATATTTTTAAAATGTATATGATTACAAAGAACTCAGTTGCACTGAAATCTAATTCTCCCCAGACCTTCCGAGAGAGCAAGGGCAAGGACAACAGGGAGGGAGGCCTGCCCTCCCTGCGCTCTCACCAAAGATCGTTGCCCTGGTACAGCAGTGTGACTGATGATGAGTGTATTCACCTTACCAAGCCAACTCAAGAAACCTTGATGTGAGAGTTGAAAAAGCTGGTCATCTAGTTCCTAATAAAGCACTGTAATAAAAAAAAATACTTAAAGAGAAGGCAAATGAGTTCCAGAGCAATAAGATCCTTAGAAATGGAATCATAATGAATTCTCATTTCTTTTTGGAAAATCAGCACTTTAGGTGACTCCAGCCCCAAAAACACCATCAGCTGCTCCGGTACCGGCCACAGCGGCTTCAGGGCAGCGAATCCAGCAGCGGAGGCTCCAGCGGCTTCAGCGGCAGAGGCGGATCCCGCAGCGGCAGCACAAGCGGATCAGAGGCGGAGGATCCAGCAGCGGCAGCTCCAGCGGATCAGCGGGGGCAGACCCAGCAGCGGCATCTCCAGTGGCGGATCCAGCAGCAGTGGTCCCAGCAGCGGCAGCTCCAGCGGCAGCAGCGGGGATCCAGCATCAGGGGTGCCAATCTGCAGGGCCACAGTTGCCAGGCTTGGTTTGCCCCACAGGAAAAGCCAGTACCCAGTTCCAGAAAGCAGAACAGCGGCCCAACATCCCAGCCAGCAACTTGACTGAGACCAAAAGCATCCAAAGAGGTAACTGGGATTGAACCAGGGAAGGGTCTCACCTGGTCACAAGCTGACTTGGATCCCTCAACAGACCAGAAATCTTAACTTCTTTGTTGATAGAGGATCTGGTTTTTATAATACCTAATCTTGCACAAATGCTCGGTGCTGTTCTTGACTGAATGTGTATAGGGTTTAGTTAAATTTTAGAATATACCTGTATTTTATTCCACTCAACCTATTTAAATACTCCCATAGCAGGCAAACTTAACCCCTAGGACCACGTGTCTAGATACTCTGAGAGTGGTAAGAGCCACACCTTACATCTTAATCTCCTACATAGAAGATATACAATATCAGATCAATAGATACAGCAAAGGATACCCAGCTAACTGGAAAATCTAAGCAGTAACTTAATCCAAGATGCAAAAATATATACATTATAACACAAGAAACACCAAAAACCAAGGCAATATAAATCCACCAAAAAGCATCAATGCTTCAGAAATGACCTCTAGTGAAAACGAGTTAGAGAAAATGCCTGAGAAAGATTTCAAAAGAATGATTGTAAATATGTTCAATGAACTCAAAGAAGAAATCAAAGGAATCAGAGAAGATACAGGACACCAATTTAACGAAATAAAGAAATCAATACAAGACATAAATAAGGAAATAGAAATAATGAAGAAAAACCAGTCAGAATTACTAGCAATGAAGAACACAGTTAATGAAATAAAATTCTCTGTAGAAAATCTTACCAGTAGAATGGATGAAGGAGAGGACAGAATATGTAAGCTAGAAGACCAGGTGGCAGATCTAATACAATCCAACAAAGAGAAAGACAAACTAATAGAAAAGTATGAATGGGAATTTCAAGATATTCGGGACACTATGAAAAGATCAAATATAAGAATTCAGGGTATAGTAGAAGGAGAAGAATTTCAATCCAAAGGTATAGTAGGCATCTTCAACAAAATCATAGAAGAAAACTTCCCCCAAACTGGGAAAGAGGTGCCAATGCAGATACAGGAAGCATTTAGAACACCAGCCAGACAAAACCTGGAAAGAACCTCTCCTCGCCATATTATAATCAAACTACCAAACACACAATCCAAAGAAAAAATATTGAAAGCAGTTAGAGAGAAAAATCAAGTTACCTACAAAGGCAAGCCCATCAGGATCACAGCAGATTACTCAACACAAACTTTCAAAGCCAGAAGGGCTTGGAGTGATGTATTCCAAACTCTGAAAGATAACAACTGTCAACCAAGGCTACTTTATCCTGCAAAACTATCCATTCAAATAGATGGAGAAATAAGGACATTCCATGACAAAAGCAGGCTAAAGGAGTATTTGAAGACAAAACCAGCTCTACACAAAATACTTGAAAGAATCCTCCATGCCGAAGAGAAAGAAAAACACACATATAAGGAACCTGGAAAACAACAAACAACACTCAAATACTAGTTAATATAAGAGAGCAAAGGTAGAACCAGAACCACAAAAAAAAAAAAAATGGCAAGCATAAATACACATCTTTCAATAATATCTCTTAATATCAATGGCCTCAATGCTCCAACCAAAAGACATAGATTTGCAGACTGGGTTAAAAAGCAGGACCCTACAATTTGTTGTCTCCAAGAAACTCACCTTTCTACAAAGGATGGACATTATCTTAGGGTGAAAGGTTGGAAAACGGTGTTTCAAGCAAATGGACCCAGAAAGCAAGCAGGGGTTGCTATCCTAATAGCTGACAAGGCAGACTTCACTCCAACATTAATCAAGAAAGATAAGGAAGGTCACTTTATATTGATTAAGGGCACACTCCAACAGGAGGACATTACAATCCTAAACATATATGCACCTAACATGGGGGCTCCCAAATTCATCAAACAAACACTGTTAGAACTAAGGTCACAGATAACACCAAACACAGTGGTAGTTGGTGACTTTAACACCCCACTCTCATCAATTGACAGGTCATCCCGGGAAAAAATAAACAGAGAGGCATCTGGACTAAACGAGGTCATAGAAGGAATGGACCTAACAGACATATACAGGACATTTCATCCAAATGCTGCAGAATATACATTCTTTTCAGCAGCACATGGATCATTCTCTAAAATAGACCATATATTAGGACACAAAGCAAATCTTAACAAATTCAGGAAAATTGAAATAATTCCTTGCATTCTATCTGACCACAATGGAATCAAACTACAAATCAATAGCAAGAAAGGATATAGAGCATACACAAAATCATGGAAACTAAACAATACATTACTAAATGATGAATGGGTCAATGAAGAAATCAAGAAGGAAATCAAAAAATTTATAGAGTCAAACAATAATGAGAACACAACATACCAAAATCTCTGGGACACAATGAAGGCAGTTCTAAGAGGTAAATTTATAGCTTTAAGTGCCTATATTAAGAAATTAGAAAGGTCGCAAATAAATGACCTAATGCTTCACCTTAAAGCCTTGGAAAAAGAAGAACAAGGCAAACCAAAAATCAGTAGACGGGAAGAAATAATAAAGATTAGGGCAGAAATTAATGAAATAGAAACCAAAAAAACAATACAAAGAATTAATGAAACAAAGAGCTGGTTCTTTGAAAGGATAAACAAGATTGATAAACCCTTAGCAAATCTGACCAAAAGAAAGAGAGAAGAGACACAAATTAATAAAATTAGAGATGAAAAAGGTAACATCACGACAGATGCCAGAGAAATTCAAAAAATCATAGGGACATATTATAAAAACATATACTCCACAAAGTATGAAAATCTGAAAGAAATGGATGATTTCCTTGATTTATATGACCTACCTAAATTAAATCAAGATGAGATTAATCACTTAAATAGACCTATAACAAGCATGGAGATCCTAACAGTTATCAAAAATCTCCCAACTAAAAAAAGCCCAGGCCCAGATGGATTCACTGCTGAATTTTACCAGACCTTCAGGGAAGAGCTAACACCATTGCTTCTTAAGCTTTTCCATGAAATAGAAAAAGAAGGAATTCTACCAAACTCCTTCTATGAAGCCAGCATCACTCTGATACCAAAACCAGGCAAAGATAGAACAAAAAAGGAAAATTACAGACCAATCTCCCTCATGAACATAGATGCAAAAATTCTCAACAAAATATTGGCAAACAGAATACAAGAATACATTAGAAAGATCATTCACCCTGACCAAGTAGGCTTTATCCCAGAGATGCAGGGATGGTTCAACATACGCAAATCTATAAATGTTATACATTATATAAATGGGTTGAAGGACAAAAATCACATGATCATCTCATTAGATGCAGAGAAAGCATTCGACAAAATCCAACATCCCTTCATGATAAAAGTCCTACAGAGACTGGGAATAGAAGGAACATATCTCAATATAATAAAGGCTATTTATGATAAGCCTACAGCCAACATATTACTAAATGGGGAAAAACTGGATGCTTTTCCACTAAAATCAGGAACAAGACAAGGGTGTCCACTGTCCCCACTTTTATTTAATATAGTTCTGGAAGTCTTAGCCATAGCAATAAGGCAAGAGACATGCATAAAAGGGATACAAATCGGAAAGGAAGAGATCAAGTTATCATTATTTGCAGATGACATGATTCTATATATAAAGGACCCTAAAGACTCTACTAGCAAGCTGTTAGAGCTGATAAAAACCTACAGTCATGTAGCAGGATACAAAATAAATACACAGAAATCAGTAGCCTTCATATATGCTAACAACAAACACACAGAGGATGAGATCAGAGAATCACTCCCATTCACAATTGCATCAAAAAAAATAAAGTACCTTGGAATAAACCTTACTAAGGAAGTAAAGAATCTATACAATGAGAACTTTAAAACACTCAAGCGAGAAATTGCAGAAGACACTAGGAAGTGGAAAAACATCCCTTGTTCCTGGATTGGAAGAATCAATATTGTGAAAATGGCAATCTTACCAAAAGCAATCTACACATTTAACGCAATCCCCATCAAAATTCCAAAGGCATTCTTCACGGAAATAGAAAAAACAATCCAAAAATTCATTTGGAATCACAAAAAACCTCGAATATCTAAAATAATACTGAGCAACAAAAATAAGGCTGGTGGTATCACCATACCTGATTTTAACCTATACTACAGAGCCATAGTAACAAAAACAGCATGGTACTGGCACAAAAGCAGACTCGTAGATCAATGGAACAGAATAGAGGACCCAAATGTAACCCCATGTAGTTATAGCCACCTGATATTTGATAAAAATGCCAAAAATATTCATTGGAGAAAAGACAGCCTCTTCAGCAAATGGTGTTGGGAAAACTGGATATATATCTGTAGAAGGATGAAAATAGATTCTTCTCTTTCTCCGTGCACAAGAATTAAGTCCAAATGGATCAAGGACCTTAACATCAGACCTGAAACTCTGAAACTGCTAGAGGAAAAAGTAGGGGAAACCCTTCAACATATTGGTCTTGGCAAAGACTTTCTGAATACAACCCCAATTGCTCAGGCAATAAAACCACAGATTAACCACTGGGACCTCATGAAAATACAAAGATTTTGCACTGCAAAGGACACAGTGAAGAAAGCAAAGAGGCAACCTACAGAATGGGAAAAAATCTTCACCAGCTATATATCTGATAAAGGATTAATATCTAAGATATACAAAGAACTCAAGAAGTTAAATAATAAGGAATCAAGCAAACCAATCAAAAAATGGGAAATGGAGCTAAATAGAGAATTCTCAAAGGAAGAAATACGAATGGCATATACGCATCTAAAAAAATGTTCTACATCCCTAGTCATCAGGGAAATGCAGATTAAGACTACATTGAGATTCCATCTCACTCCTGTCAGATTGGCTACCATCATGAAAACAAATGATCATAAATGTTGGCGGGGATGTGGAAAAAGAGGAACCCTTCTACATTGTTGGTGGGAATGCAATCTGGTCCAGCCATTGTGGAAATCAGTGTGGAGGTTCCTAAAACAGCTAAAGATTGATCTACCATATGACCCAGCTATAGCTCTCCTAGGCATATATCCTAAGGACTCATCTCATTACCTTAGAGATACTTGCTCAACCATGTTTATTGCTGCTCAATTTATAATAGCTGGGAAATGGAACCAGCCTAGATGTCCCTCAACTGATGAGTGGATAATGAAGATATGGCACATTTATACAATGGAGTTTTACTCAGCAGTAAAGAGAAATGAAGTTATGAAATTTGCAGAAAAGTGGATGGATCTGGAAAGAATTATACTAAGTGAGGTAACCCAGGCCCAGAAAGCCAAGCGCCACATGTTCTCCCTCATATGTGGATCTTAGCTAGAGATGATTGGGCTTCTGTGTGAGAAGGAAAAAACTCAGTAGCAGAGGCCAGTAAGTTAAAAAAGGAGATAGAAAGGGAAGAGAAAGAAAGGGAGGAGGGCTTTTATTAGGTTGGTATTGTATATATGTAAGTAGAAAGATTGAGATGGGGAGGGGATATGATGGAGAATGGAATTTCAAAGGGGAAAGGGGGGAGGGTAATACCATGGGATTTTTTTTGTTATCATGGAAAATATTAATAAAAATGGAGAAAAAAAAAAATACTTGCCGGACATGGTGGCACACGCCTTTAATCCCAGCACTCGAGAGGCAGAGGTAGGAGGATCACCGTGAGTTCGAGGCCACCCTGAGACTCCATAGTAAATTCCAGGTCAGCCTGGGCTAGAGTGAGACTCTACCTCAAAAAAAAAAAAAAAAATACTCAAATCTGCTGGGCATGGTGGTGCACACCTTTAATCCCAGCAGAGATAGGAGGATCGCTGTGAGTTCAAGGCCACCCTGAGACTTCATAGTGAATTCCAGGTCTGCCTGGGCTAGAGTGAGACCCTACCTCAAAAACACAAACAAAAGAACAATCAAATGTTTCCAGACCATCTAATCCATTTCTTAATTTCTGTTTACTCTTTCATCGTCTCTCCCCTCCCACACTCCCCTTCTTTATTCCAATCTTTGATCTAAGTCTTAGATGTTGACAAAGGATTTGGCTTATCCCGCCTCGCTGCTCAAGATTCTACCACCTCCCTATTAATGAAGCCAACAGCACTAGGAGGAGATCTGATATAAGTCATTCTCTGTGTGAACTAGTAACTGTGACATTGGGAGCTCCCGAGATTGCTTGATTGCATGCCTAATGATTCATGGTAATTCATCCACTGGGTTTGATGTGGGGGGCAATTCCTTCTTTGACGTGTCAGACCCGACACTCGTCACAACTTAGCATCTTCAGGGAAAGGATCTGACAGAGAACTACAGGCACTCACATGATGAAATAGGGGCCCGTGCATCATTTCTGCATTTGTGAGACACCTTCAGTAAAAGATAAGGGCTGAGCATATTCCCAGACCCAGGAGATAGAAATACTTTGCTCTCTATTTTCTTTTCTTGGTTAAAAAAAAAATCTCCCCCCCCCCCCCACCATTCAACAAAGAATTCAGTCAACTACAGATATCCCAAAGTAAGGTTTCAGAAGAAAATCTATTGTATTCCTTACATCATGCACGCTTTCTGGCCATTGCCCCCTGCTCACATATATATTAAAATGTACAGCCTTACTCTTCCAGATGAAAACTCAGTCATTGTCTCTCCCTTCTCTCTTGCCCCTTTATCCAATACCTCCTTCTCCTTTACATCTCAGAATAGAAAGAGGAATAAAAAAAATTTAAATATATTAGATACTACTGCTTTTTGACATAACTGCTAACACAATAAGACGGCATTGTACACTGAATCCGGGACGTCTGCTATTCTTATTACTCTCTTTGCTGGTATTACTTCATGGATATTAGAGCCCTTAGGGATATTGGAATATGAATAAAGATTTTTTTTTAAATCAGCTCGGTGTGTGTGCATCCCCCCCCCCCTTGGTTCTGTTTCTAAAAATAATGCAGTTTGCAAAAACAGAAGGTTTGGTTTATAACACAAACAAAATTGTTACATTCTGAATGGGTTGTAAGTACCTGATTCTTTGCCTTTTTACTCATCCCTGCAAAAATAAAAAAATTTAAAAAAAATCTGCAAATCCATTTGCTAACCAGCTGTACCTCTGTACGAAATAGATAACAACCTGTGTGAGCCAGGGTTCGCCATGACTCGGCGCTGATAGGGCTGAAGCTTGTAGCTTTTTTAAATGCTAATGACAAGAAACATTTCCGAAGCCAAAACGCTCTTGGAGATCTGTCTTCCTCTATTATGACTGATATTTGCTTGTAAGTACATAGAACACTTGTTCCCCGTCCCTTATCTGCTGAGCTGCAGCATGCTGACCTACATACCATTCAGTACAATAGGATGCACAAACATCTTCTATATAATTTTTCATTTTCGACTTAAAAACAGTAGAGGCAAAAATAGGATTGCCGCAAATCTAACAAAGAGATGGCATTATTTCCAAATAAAAATGTGCATTTTTTTTCCTCCCACTAAGAATTTGTTTGTCTCGCCACATGAAGTTCAGATGTGGCAATGCTGGGGAAAGGGTGTTGAATTGCGATTAGGAAGGAAAGACCTAGGAAGAGAAGCAAAATCCATTCCCCTACTGGAAAATAATTAAACCAACTTACTTCTCACCACAATTAAAAGTTCAGGGTTTTCTGAACTGTGTTTTTGCAGTGTCACAAAATGTGGCAGATACAATAACGCTGAAATACGTACAAGACTAACAAGGGGTCAGGGGAAGAAAGTGACACGGGTAGCTTTAGGGAGGGAAGAAATAATCTATTCTTACACCCGCCACTATGCGAACACTCAAAACCATGCTATTTATCCCTCTTTTCTTTTCTTTCTTTCTTTTTTCTTTTTTTTTTTTTTTCTTAAATTTCTTGCCACTTGGTAGGTCCTCTCAACTGCTGGCATGACACTCAGCTGCAATGCAAGTTGTAAGCCAGGCGGTTATCTGATGAGCTAGCCTTCTGCATGCTGTTGCAAGACCACAGTAATTGCAAATGCAGTCTGGCCACTTAAAAAGGAAGGCTCTATTTCCAGGACAGGGCACAGAGGAGAGCCAGCAGAGGTACCACCAAGGTCAAAGGGCAAACAGAGTGACAGGCCAAATGAAGAGGTCCTCATTAACTTGGTACACAGCTGGAGGTGCGTAATCAAACCACCTTTCCCTTCGCCCACCAGAGGTGGCTTCTGAATGCACCTAGGTTTAATTTTTAATGATCAGCTGTCTTTGTTTTCCAAGTGTGATGGGTGGAAAATCTCCAAGTAAGATTTTTTTAAATGACTTGGGTTGTGGCCCAAATGACTTCTTGCTTGCACTTTCAGGAATTTATGTTGTTGCCTAATTATTTGGAGGAGTCTTGAGTAAGAAAGGCCACAACGGATATTTACCTACCATGGCTAGGTGGTCATGGTAAGCTTTAAGCATGAATCAATACTTTCTGAATCCTTATTTTATATTTCTCTAAAAGTAAAGGAATGTTTTACAAAGAGTTACCAATTATTTATCGGACCAGCTCTTTTCCAAAAATCCAGATCAAAGTTAAAATAAATTTTCACACTTTTTTTTTTTTTGCAGTTTTACAGTTATCCTGCTTAATTATTTGCATCAGCCAAATCTATCCGTCAGCTGCCAAGAAGATCCCCATTCATTGGTGAGCAGCATTAACCCAGTATTTTACCAATTCTGTGGGGGTGTGGAGGACAGAGCCAGTCTCCTGAGGGTCAGATGACCCAGAGATTCATCTTAGCCCTACTGCAACCTAGCTGTGTGACTTTGAGTAAGTCGCTTAACCTATGGAAACGTGTTTATTTGGGGTTTGGAGTAGTTAAATGAGAAGAGCTCTTCTGGCTGCAAAATTCTACAATTGGCTTCCCTATCCTTTTCATTTGGGACCACTTACTCACCACAGTTGGCTCGTATTAACTGCTAAATACCAGGGAACAGTTTTCTAAGTGCTTGTTTCAGATGATTCGAAGGCTCTCTGCAAGCCTGTCTTTCAACATTCCCATATATGCCTATGTGATAACCAGCTTCCACCTTCTCTGCATACATTGCCAATGGCAATGCGGTACTCCCCACATGAGCTCCATAGGTCTAACTTATTAATGGTCTATGCTAATGCAATTTCCAGAAAGTATGTTGTTATTAAATTTTCTGGAATTTTAACACAACAAAACAACATATAACTGCTTGATAAATTACTCTGAATAGATTTAGTAATTTGTGCAAGGGTAGCTCTCATTTATGTTAGAAGCCTAAATCCATTTAAAGTTAATTTCTAATTTTCTTATATTTATGTCATTCAGAAATACACTGCTGGTCCAGGAGCAATCTTTCCAAAGCCCAAGTGAACTATTAATTTCATTTGGGTTAAAGCATAAAACGTTAACAGTGTAGGGTAGCCACCACTGGCTAGCTACGCCTCAATTCCTCCCAAATACAACCTCTGCCTTGTTCTTTTGCTTCCTCTGAGATTTTGTGTAGCATTTCTGTTTTGTTTTTTCATGCATTGACTTGTCTTAAATTTAAAGACCGCACACATGGACCCGCTCTCCCCTGCCCCAGTTCTGCCCAGGGTCTTTGGCAGAGTTACTGGAATCCATTGTGGGGACCAAGAGGCCTCCGTCAGTCTCGGCAGGGATGGGGAAAGGTGGTGTCTCAGGCTGTTCCACCCACCCTGAGGCTCTCACAGTCTTTCCGCCCCCTCTTCCATGATGTTCCCTGAGTCTTGATGGGCAGGATAGAGATCTGATTTAGTGTTTCTTTCTCTGTAGACTCTGGATCTCTGTTTTTAGGAGGTTTGAGTGACCACAGCGTCTGCTGTCATTTCCCCGGAACTGGTTTTCAGGCTGGCTGTGAGAGCAGTATTCGTGTCCCTGCTTCCCTTGCAATGACTTCTGGGCCTGGGCAGATGAGGTAGGGGTGACCCATCTCATGGTAGACATCCGGCTGTCTCTTCTTGATGTATTTATGTCTCCTTGTTCTCCCACACATCTTCCTCCGTGTCACACACACTTGCCACCCCCAAAACAGCTGCAGGGGACCGGGAAGCCAGGAACCAGGAGGCAGGGAACCTCTGTTTGTTTGTTTGTTTGCTTTGTTTTGTTTTGTTGTTTTAATTCTTAAATACCAGGAGAAGAGTAGATAGCTTGCCTAAGCCACAATTCCTAATAAATAATATCAAGTGCACATTAAAATTCCTTAGGCTAAGCATGCTGCCTGTTAAACTGCTTTTAATGGTTGGGATGAAAATATAACTCAAGCATCCTAGGTCCCTTCTTGGAGGTTTTATTTATGAAGCACATTCGAATGAGGGTTGTACTTTCTTTTCGTCATCATTATTTGAAAATAATCACTGAGTTGTTGAATTCAGCCTGATACTCTGCTAGGTACTATAGACCGAGCCATTTTTACTGTTATAACCGCTGCCCCTGCGAACGAGAGGATGTCAAAAAGATGGATTCAGCCGCTGAACACGCAGATGATGAGATATAAGCACTGGATAGAATTTCTACTCGGAATGGAGGAAAGGGGGAATTTTAAACCCTATCCTCTGGTGATGGGCTTCAGTAGACAGTTCATAGGCATGCACACATGGGCATGTGAATACATCAAGTTCAGCAACAGAGTTGAGTGATTTAACAATGACCTCCACACGCAAACTAGTGCTTCTTTTAGGGAACGAGTTCTTACAGAACTTCCAAAGTCCATCAATAAATTGGAAAGGAAATGAGATGATGGATTTTTATTTTGTTTTAACCAAATTCCTTTAGTTTCCCATTTACATTGTATTTTATTGAGTCCTTACAATATACCAAATAGCATATTTTTGTGAAGTTCAATGTAACTCATAAAAGAAATAAAATGCTCAAAAAAAGAGATTATACCGATTCCAAAGGTTTTTATATCCGAAAACTTGCAAACAGAAAATAATGTTAATAAAATGTCTTAAGTCTGATTTTTTAAAAAATACTTTTTCTTTTCTTTCTTTCTTTTATTTTTTTGTTGTTGTTTTTGAGGTAGAGTCTCACTCTAGCCCAGGCTGGCCTAGAATTCACTATGTCTCAGGGTGGCCTTGAATTCACGGCAATCCTCCTACCTCTGCCTCCCGAGTGTTGGGATTAAAGGTGTATGCCACCACGCCTGGCTTAAAAATACTTTTTTATTTACTTATAAGCAGAGAGAAAAGAGAGACAGACACAAAGAATGGGCACACCAGAGCCTCCAGCCACTGCAAACGAACTCCAGACACATGTGCCACTTGGTGTCTCTGGCTTTATGTGGGTACTAGAGAATCAAAACCTGGTCATTAGGCTTTATCAGCATGCACCTTAGCCACTGAGCAATCTCTCCAGCCCCGTACGTCTGATTTTCTTAAAAAATATTTTTATTTATTTATTTGCAAGGAGAGAGAGAAAAAGAGAACAGAAAGAGGAAATAGGCATGTCAGGGTCTCCTGCCGCTGCAAACTAACTCCCCATGCATGTGCCACTTTATGCATCTGACTTTATATGGGTACAGGGAATCAGATCTGGACTGTCAGGCTTTGCAAGCAAGTGCTCTAACTACTGAGCCATCTCCCCAGTCCCCCCCCCAGTCTAATTTTTAAACCAGAAGAAAATTAAAGAGATGTCTCCTTAACTGTGCCTTCACACGGTCACTGGAAATACCTCAGAACTTTATCCTGCACATTCTCAGGTAGCAAAAGAGCCTATGTAGTCCACTGCATTTAACTTGGAAGATGGGCCTCATCTAGTGACTCTAACTGGTCTGGGGACAGCTGATCTAAGTCATCGCCATGTTGAGGCCCCAACTTAACACTGAAATACCAGAAAGGTAGCTAAGAAGAACATGTTCCAACAAATATATGTTGTCATACATGTCTTGGAACCCCTGGCTATTCATTCAGAAATACGCTGATACGTGCTGTCAATGTGACTGCTGAAGTTGTGTCTCCTTGGGTCAAGAGCTGCTACTGTCTATAGCAGGTGGCTCTAGGGTCTCCCCCTCCCACAGGAAGCACTGTCCTAGGGGCTAGTCACCTGTACCTAGAATGACCATATATCCCATTTGCTTGAGATCTCAGACCCTACTGTCATGGACAGCTCCACACTGCTGGGATGGACATTCAAACGAGACTCGGTGAATGGGAGGATGGGGTTTACTTCGACTTACAGGCCCAGGGAGAAGTTCCCTCTATAGGAGCAGAAGCTGCTTCCATACGTCCAAGCAGAGAGATACCCACCCAGTCCGCAAACACCAAAAGCAGCAAGCATGAATGGCAGCAAGCAGGGTCCCCAGAACTCGGACTTCTCCATATACCTTTGGGCTGGAATGCAGAGCTGCCCCAAACACACCTTAGGGCTGGACCCCAGGATCTGACCCCTACTCCAGTGACACCTTCTCTAGCCAGGTAGCCAGAGACCCAAGTTACAAGCTTTAATAAAACACCTGAGGCTCTGGGGGACACACATTCAAACTACACACAACTACAGTTGTCCTGAAATAATGATTTATAACTTCTATTTACAGTTTCAAAAAAGACCCTAGTTAGGGATGGTTAATTACACTGGTCCCCTAACCATAACAGAAGCTATGATACATACCCCATGATCTGTATTAGAACAAATTTGAATCCTGAGCCAGAGCCAAAATTCAACTGGTGACTATGTAAGTTTCTACCAGGATTTACAATCTTCTATGTCCAGGAAATGGACACAGTTTTTTAAATTTTTTAAATTATGTATTTATTTATGTACTTATTTGCAAGCAGAAAGAGCGGAAGAGAGACAGAGAGAATGGGCATGTTGGAGCATCCAGCCACTGCAAATGAACTCCAGACACATGCACTACCTTGCGCATCTGGCTTTGTGTGGGCTCTAGGGTATCAAACCCTGGTGGTTAGGCTTTGCAAGCAAGTGCCTTAACAGCTGAGCAATCTCTCCAGCCCTGGACACAGTTTTTCGATTGTTTTCGTTTTGTTTGTAAGGAACAGGCTGAATAGTCTATCTGATTCATAGAAATAGCCTGCCAAATCATGGCTTTCATCCACTGGTACCTACTGCATTTGCTAAAAGCTCCCAAGGTCCAGCAGACCTCTACTTGATTCTGCACAAAGCCTACCCCTGTTACAAACGTCTGAACAACAGAAAATCTATCTTACTCAACCTGGTGTCTCCCAGTGCCTTTTGCACTTGGCCGCCGCATGTTAAGAATCACTCAATAAATGTTTGTTGAAATAGATGGAAAATCGAGTCAAAACACCTGGATGGTTGGCGGAATTCTTTACTTCCTGCCCAGCTATTTATCATCATGTCGATCTAAAGAAATCACAGGAAAAAAAAAAAAAAATAGACAAATGTTGGGCCCAGGCATCATTGTGGAGAAAAGTGCGTGGATGCCCAAGGAAGGAAGGAACAGTCTATCCAGGACCACTGCATACCCCTTCTAGCAGTTTCTCAGTCTATCTTCCTGTTCTTTCCTACGGCAATTAATTGGCTAGTTCTACAACCCAGAGAGTCTACAGGTAGGAGCCAGGTCTTCCCTATCCCCCTCAAAAAAAAAAAAAAAAAAAAAGTCACCAAAAACAGTTGATTTTCACCTGGATCTTTTGAAATGCCATGGGGGTGAGAAGCAAGGAGTGAAATAGGGGGAAAAAATCCTTTGTTCATTTTTTTTTTTAATTGTGATCTGTCCATAATTTGTCAGCAAGAATATCAGAATTTAAATAAATCCTCCTAGGGGCTGGAGAGATGACTCAGCAGTTAAGGCACTTGCTAGTAAAGCCAAAGGACCCAGGCTCAATTCCCCAGTACCA
The DNA here is from genome assembly GCA_036346955.1 of Dipus sagitta. NCBI lineage: Eukaryota > Metazoa > Chordata > Mammalia > Rodentia > Dipodidae > Dipus > Dipus sagitta. The sequence goes on from CM070784.1 coordinate 57,434,316, forward strand.
GCCAGATGCACAAGGTGGCGCATACATCTGGAGTTTGTTTGCAGTGGCTGGAGACCCTGGCGTGCCCGTTCTCAGTCTCTTTCTCCTCCCTCTCTCTCTCCTTCTCTCTCTCTCTCTCTCTCTCTCAAATTAATTAATTAATTATTTTAAACAAATCCTTCTAACTCATGCTAGAGCATGCTAATTTTATCCTTACATTTCCAAATTTTAAATTGTGATTTTTTTTCCATGTCATCACTAGCACACTTACAATTTTTCCCCCAGCTTTCCCAAGTACACTAACGATTTTTATGAGCCTGCCACATGGGGTGAAATCAAAACTTTTATGTGGACTGGAGAGATGGCTTAGCGGTTAAGGCGTTTGCCTGCAGAACCAAAGGACCCAGGTTTGATTCCCCAGTACCCAGTAAAGCCAGATGCACAAGGTGGCATATGCATCTAGACTTCGTTTGCAGTGGCTGGAGGCCCTGGCACACCTATTCTCTCTATATATCTACCTCTCTCTCTCTCTCTCTCTCTCTGTCTCTCTCTCTCTTTCTCAAACAAATAAAAAATTTATTTTATTTTAAGTTTACTTAAAAAGTAAAACTTCTGTGTAACTTCACATTGTCCAGTAAGGAAAAGGCTTTCTATACCATCCAACTTTGGAACAAAGCAACAAGAAAACAAACTGGATGTCAAGCCTGACAGAAGAAATGTAAGAGAGCGGACCCAGGAAGACAGCCTCCGAGGTCTCGCCCGCGCTCCACAGCGTGGTTTGCTCCCAGGAGCTTTCGCCTTTCATCAGCTAACATGAAAGTTGTTTTGGCAAGAAGTAAGGAACAAAGGGAAGGCCTTCATTTACAAAAAGCAAGATGCATGGCACTGCATCTGTAGGAACTTTTACTTATGATGCACCTGCCATTACTTTTAACTATCTGTGGGACAGAGTGCCAATGCGGACAAGAAACTACCAGTGTGTTTTCTGCTTCCAACGCATAAGCTCCTGTCGGGTAGAAAAGAACCCTGCTCCCATCAGCTGTGTCGGTTTCTGTTGGCGGGTTCTGGCAGACCCAAAGCAAACTTGAACTCTTCGTATGGATGGGTCTGTCTCCCGGCTTCCGTCTGCAGAAGCCAGCACCAGGAGTCTGCCTCTGCCCAGAACCCTGACACACGTGTGCATGCTCACAGCTCAGTGCACACTCTGTTTCACCTTACTCGGATTATATATATAAATATATATGTGTGTGTGTGTGTGTGTGTGTATGTATGTATGTATGTATATACTGTAATATATATATAATATGTATATATTACTCTTTATTTATGTGAGAGAGCGAGAGAAAGAGGCAGATAAAGAGAGAGAAATAATGGTTGCACCAGGGCCTCTAGCCACTACAAATGAACTCCAGACGCAGGTGCCACCTTGTGCATCTGGCTTACGTAGGTACTGGGGAGTTGAACCTGGGTACTTAGTCTTTGCAGGCAAGTGCCTTAACCACTAAGCCATCTCTCCAGCCCTGAAAAATGAAAATATAAAAATCTTTAAAATAGGCTTGCAGACTCATAGATCATTGTGGAAGAGAGAGAGGAAAGAAGGTGAGACTATAAGGATAGGAAGGAGCACTTGGGAATGCAGTCTTCCAGACAAAAAGTGGCCACGCCTTCATAACCTCACAGGGGTTGTTGTTACCTGCACAAGAAGAGCCTAATATTGAGCCAATCAACATGCCACTGTGGATAATGGAGGATTGCAAAGAAAAAGAAAGAAAGAAAGAAAGAAAGAAAGAAAGAAAGAAAGAAAGAAAGAAAGAAAGAAAGGAAGGAAGGAAGGAGAAAGAAGGAAAAAGACATAAAAATAGAAAAGGAACCAGTTGGGAAGAAGGGGTTCAGTGGGAAGGGAATAGGGACAGCAAGACAAAGTCATGGGAGGAGATTATGATTAATATACGTTATGGATATGTATGAAAATTGTCAAAAAAAACTTTTAAAAAGAAAGGACAAAGACAGCTGGGCATGGTGGCTCACACCTTTAATCCCAGCACTGGAGAGGCAGAGGTAGGAAGATCGCTGAGAGTTCAAGGCCACCCTGAGACTACATAGTAAATTCCAGGTCAGCCTGGGCTAGAGGAACAGCCTACCTCAAAAAACTGCAAAAGAAAGAAAGAGAAAGAAAGAAAGAAAGAAAGAAAGAAAGAAAGAAAGAAAGAAAGAAAGAAAGAAAGAAGGAAGGAAAGAAAGAAAGGAGGAAGGAAAGAAAGAGAGAAAGAGTGAAAGAAAGATGAAAGAAAGAAGGAAGGAAGAAAGAGAGAAACAGAGAAAGAAAGAAGAAAAAAGAAAGGAAGGAAGAAAGACAGGAAGAAAGAAAAGAAAAGATGAAGAAATAGCCTTGCATACAGCAGTTGTATAAAATTGTGCGGAGGAAGCTTTTCACATGTTAGCTTCTCCGGGTCACGGCAGGATTTTGGAGTGCATCATTTAGGTTTTAAGTTCAGCTAAGAGCACTATCCTTCATTTTCTCTTTTTAAACAAAGATCTGATCTAGGTACATCGTTGTCTGCACTAAAGACAACAAGCCCTGGTGGTTTTTCTTTGGAACACCATCCTTTTCATCACTTCCTCACCAGGACAAGAGGAATCTTAGGTAAGATCTGCTCAAATCCCCCCCCCACCCCCGTCCTCAAAGGAGCCCGAGAGTCTCTGCAGCAAGGGCCTAGCTTTGTGGTCATATGCATTTGAGTTGAATGTGAATATGGAAAGCCCATTTCAGATGGACTCAAACTCCAAACATTAGGATAAAGAAAGTTTGAGGGCTGGAGAGATGGCTCAGCACAGTAAAGGTACTTATTTGCAAAGCCTGACAGCCTGGGTTCAATTCCCCAGTACCCATGTAAACCAGATGCACAAAGTGACACATGAGTCTGGAGTTCATTTGCAGTGCTAAGAAGCTCTGGCACACCTATTTTTTTTTCTCTCTCTCTCTCCTCTCAAATAAATAAATGTATTGAAAATTTCTAAATTCTTTTAAAAAAGAAGAAAAAGAAAGTTTTGAGCTATGAAACTTGCAAGCACTGTCCGCTTCAGACACTTTGTTCTCTTATGATCAGATGTGTGTGTCCAGGAAGAAACCTGAGCTGATAGCAAGACAGGTCTGGCAAAGACACCACATGCCTAATTCACTTTCAAAGAAACAATGCTGCGATTAACCTACACCTCAGATTCCTAGGTTCAGAAGAGGAATTGGGAATCACCTCCATCCAATATTTTTTTAATATTTTATTTTTATGTATTTATTTGAGAGAGAAAGAAAGAGACAGATAAAGAGAATGGGTGCACCAGGACCTCCAGCCACTGCAAAAATACTCCAGAAGCATGCACCACCATGTGCATCTGGCTCACATGGGTAATGGGGAATCAAACCTGGATCCTTAGGTTTCACAGGCAAGTGCCTTAACCACTAAGCCATCTCTCTAGCCCTCCATCCAATTTTAAATTAACAAATATAAAATGCAATGTTAGGCAAGAATACTTCTGGTGAAACACACTGTTGCTAAAAAAGGGTCCAGAAGCCAAGCACCACATTTGAGAACCAAATATTAAAAGTCTATAAAAGTTCTTTGTGATTTTTTTCAAGCTCTAGGAAACCTGCTTAATCTCCCACACTGATGAATCCAATTAACTCAAAAATTAGAATTATAGGACTGAAGAGATGGCTTAGCGGTTAGGGCACTTGCCTGCAAAGCCTAAGGACCCAGGTTTGACTTATCAGTACCCAGATAAGCCAGATGCTCAAGGTGGCACATGCGTCTGGAGTTTGTTTGCAGTGGCTAGAGGTCCTGGCACACCCATTCTCTCTCTGCCTGCCCTGCCTCTCTCCTTCCCTCTCTCTCTCTCTCTCTTTCTCTCTAATAAATAAAAATATTCTTAAAAAACTGGAATTATAAATTTGCCCGTCTCCTTCACCATCTGAATCTCTCTCCCTCTAACGTTTCTCCATCTTCCCACAGAATGACAACAGTCGACCTGGTATCCGGCGGATGCTGCCTCAACCAGGTCATCCAAGAGCAACGCTGGGTTGACCATGGACGCTGCATGGAGGGAGTGTCCATGAAAGCTGATTGCCAAGGGTACAAAGGACAGTTTCCAATTCCAGAAATCCCTCTCTAGTGGCAAGGGGCAACTCACCAGGAAGAGGTGTACATATGGTTTAGAGTTCAGTTTCATTCCCCCACCTTTGACAGTCCCTGTCATATACTCACCCAGGGAGCCAGGAAACGGGAACTTTTTTTCTTTCTTTTTTCTTTTCTTTTTTTTTTTTTATAGGTAGGCCTCAGTCTGGTCATGGCAAAATCTTTCTTTGTCCCTCTAGCTGTTAGCTACATTCAAAGTTTCCGCTTAGTTGCAGCCTGGAGGGGGTGGAGAAAAAAAAGAAACAATAAAGAGGTACACAGATGTATAGTTAGTTTTTATGTCCTGTAGGGATCCCCTTGAAATGTGTTAAAAAATGTCAGTCAAGACATCTGGTCAACAGTCCAAGCCCATATTGGGGTTTTCCGGCTACTGTTCTGCCCCAATATGCTCTGCACATTGGCAGCATGCTTTCTCTACAGAAGCACCAGCGTGTCCCCTCTGGTTTCCCCGTGCAGCCCAGGCACTAGTGTTTATAGCGTCACTTACTGAGCAAAATGAAAAACCGCAGAGTGGATCCTTCATGTGTCTGGCTAATGAAACGGGTCAGAGACAAACCCTGTGCAATTCCAGGGATGGAGCCGATTGGCTTAGGTTGGGTCCATCTTGCAGACTGCAAAAGAACCAGCCAGTGCCATGCGGCAGATGGACAGTTTGCATCCGATTTCCAAGCAGGCGCCAAAGCCTTTAGAGGCTTTTGGCAGCTCGAGCTCGCTCCGTCAGGCAGCAGCAGCCTTTGATGTCCTGCAGATGGCCCGGGCAGCCATCTTGCTCTGACTTTCAGGTAGCCTTCACTCTAGCCTGAGCCACGATCAGCCTGAGAAAGGGACCACTGATTCAAGAGGGTCTTACTTCAAGCCAGAATCTTTCTGGCACCTTCCACTTCTATGGGTATCAGTTAGTCATACTCTTTTTTTTTTTTTTTTTTTTTTTTTTTTGGAAAGACAGAACAATAGGAAGAAAACACACATATATAAACAAATCATTGATCTGATTCCTCTCCCCTTAGTTCTAAAAGTCAACGCATCTCTTTTCCTTTGCCTAGGTCACTCATCCGTCCCTTAGATAGTAGTAACCTTTTGTCCTCCCTGGTAAATGAAAGTCCTTTGATTATGCCAGTCCTCCTACCCACATCAAATTCTGTGTAATTGGCATGGGAGCCTGGATGCTTAAAACCAAATGAAATTAGAAGAAAGAGAAGGGGGGAGGGAAAGAGGAAGAGAGGAGAGAGAAAAAGAGAAGGAAGGAAGGAAAGAGAGAGAGAGAGAAAGAAAGAAAGACTGGAAGGGAGGGAAGGAGGGAGGGAGGGAGGAAGGAAGGAAGGAAGGAAGGAAGGAAGGAAGGAAGGAAGGAAGAAAAAGCTTGGGTTTCTTCCCCAGGCCCAAACCATCTTAAGGCTTTCTTCTTCCTAGGTCACAAGGTCGTCAGCCCTCACATAATCTTACACTTCCCCTGCCATTACCTCTCAAAATAACAGCAAGCAAGCATTTCAAGATACCTGGGTTGCAATGAGCAGGTTTTTAACTTGGTATCCATGTTAAGACCCCACCTCTCTTCATCCCCATCTGATTTGCCCTGAACCCCAAAGCTTGGTCTTCATGGCACTAAGACTAACCTTGCACCAGAGAAGCCTGTCAGAAAGCTGAGCCTGGAGGGCCTTGCACATTTGGTAGGAGCAGTTAGGAATTCTGGCTGGCACCACTATATAGAAATCATGTCCCTGATCACCAGAACAAGGGCAGGCCCTGCCCACCCAAAGATCCCCTGAGAAATTCCTACTTCACCACATACCCCCTTGACAGAGCAAGAAGGCAAGGAGAAATTTAAAACAAGTGACTGACAAAGACTGAAAGCAGGGCTGGAGAGATGGATCTGCAGTTAAGGCACTTGCCTGCAAAGCCTAATGACCTGGATTTGATTCTCCAGTACCCATATAGAGCCAGATACACAAAGAGGTGTTTGCAGTGGCTGGAAGCCCTGGTGTGCACAGTCTCTCTGTCTGTCTCTCTTCTCTCTATCCATCTGTGCTTGCAAATAAATAAATATTTTGTTTAAAAAAATTGAAAACAAACTCAATGAAAATAAATTCAATCATAAGTGATTTCCAGCCACTCAAAAGTAATAGAAATATTTGGTAAAAATATATAGATATAAATTACCAATTAATGCAAACTGGTTAAAGCCAGTAAATGGAAAAAAATAAAAAGTTAATTAGAGCTTTTTGAAGCTTTGTTATATATACATCATTTGCAGGTGCTACAAAAGTGAAAAATAACCATTATAATTACTAGTATTCAAAGATTCGTATTTTTCCCCATGTAATGTATTTAGGATTATCAGTTTCCTTGTAGTTATACAAAAGGCCTGTCAAGGTGTTTCCCACGTGTTTGGCTCATGTGTGTTCCAAAAACAAGCCAAAATGCTGTTGTATTTCACCCAGTACAGCGAGGCTACTCAGAGGAGAAAAAAAAAAATAGGCCAAGTTTTACCTGGATCTCTATCTTGGTTAAATTATCTTACATATGTTTTAATTTTTTTTCTTGTTCTTCCTGTCTTTATCTTTCTCTCTTTCTCTTTGTTAAAATACATCTGTGTTTGTTGACTGCCCCAGATTATATCTAAGTGAGGAGTGGGTGTTCTAACACCTGGTATAGTATATGTATCTTAACAATACATATCATTACATTATTTACAGCTCATTTTATGTTATTCAATAGTAAACTGCAAATTAACCCTTCAGGAGCCAGCCAGGGGAAAAAGTGCTCCGCTAGGCATGACACATCCAATGAAGGCTGCTTTCCCCAGAAGAATTGTGAAGAGTACATCTAAAACTGTATTCATAAACACGGAAGTGTGTTCATTACAGCAGCGATGCCCACCAGAGCCAGCTAATTCCTCTCCCAGGAAATCTGTTTCATAATGATATTCCTTACTACACCACACTTGGACTTATGCTGATAACACAGGTTATAAAAGGACTCAGGACAGGAGGCAATTAATGTACTGGCTCTTTAACCTCCTTTATTAGAGTACATTAGGTACCAAAGGGACTCGTTGTTATGCTGCTGGTGACAGAAAGACCCAAGCGATACCATTTCGTGCCATCTCAGCCCTGTCTTAGTTCATGGGCACTGGCATCCTGATCTGACCTCATTAGACACTGATTCAGCTGTGGGCAAAATACGGAAGGGGGCTGGTGTAGCAAGGGCCAAGAAACAACCTTTCTCAGGCCTGAGAAGTGAAATCTGACCTCAGGCCCCGTGAGATCTCTCATAGAGTTTCTGGGCCATCAAGTTCCATGGACTTGCAGGAACTGAAGCCCAGACAAAGTAAAACAAGCTTTACTCATCACCCACCCCACAGGAGCAGCTTGTCACCCTGCCCCTCGGGGGCTGGACCCAACAGGAGAGTCTGCACCTGATTCCTAGAAAACGGCCCCAACTCCATCAGCGGATGCTCTTTCAACACAAAGATTAACACAATCATTAAGAAGAAGTTATCAAAGATTAACACAGTCATTAAGAAAAAGTTATCAAAGATTAGGCCCTGGAGGATACAGGAAAGGAAATTTAACTTAAATAAATTTAAAAAAAGAAGACAGGAAAGAAGAAAAGGGGATGGAAGAGAAAAGGAATTTAAACTGGATTGCAAGAGAAAACTTGTAAGTTTGGAGTAAGCTCTTTGCTAATAAGGAATTTGTTTTCTCTCTCTCCCTCCCCCTGCTCTCTCTCTCTCTCTCTCTCTCTCTCTCGCTTTCTCTCTCTCTCCCTCTGCCTCTATTTCACATTAATAAAGAAATAAATGTATTATTGGACCAAAAGTGAACACACTCTCAATAATGTAGAATTTTCTAAAAGAAAGATACAATAGGGCTGGAGAGATAGCACAGTGGTTAAAGGCACTTGCTTGCAAAGCCTGATGACCCAGGTTTAACTCCCCAGTACCCACGTAAAACCAGATGCACAAAGTGGTGCATGTGTCTGGAGTTTATTTGCAGTGTCAGGAAGCCCTGGTGTGTGCCCATTATCTCCCCCGCCCCCCGCCGCTTTCTCTCAAATCAACAAATAAATAAATAAAAATATTTTAAAATAACAGATAAAGATACAATATAATTTAAGGTGAGAAAAAATTCTATTCTGCTTTGCTATCCAAACACTACTGTTAACCTTTAAAGAACCCAGCAATGCCATATTGCTAAATTCATTGGTCTCAAGATTATCAGCAATTCAGTAACATTCCACTGATAATTATTACCTAGATAAATTAAGATCCACAGTAGAAAATATAGCATCAAATTATTCCTAAAGTTTTATCCATATTTTTCTTTCTTTCTTTTTTTTTAATCAGCTTTCTTTTAAAATGTTCATTTCTACTGCAAAGAGACAAACAACAAACCCAAAGTTTGCAGAGTCTGGCTCCAGACAAGAGCCTTCCCCAGATCCACTGGGCAGAATATCAAAAGACTAGCTGTTCATAATGCAAACTTCAAATGGGTGGTTTAAAGTAATAGTCAAATCCTAGGACTATGGGCAGTGGCTCGTAGATAGAGAGAGAGAGAGACTATCGGTTTAATTCCTTCATAGTCTTCTTTCTGCTGTATAATCATGAGACAAGTGGGGTGGTGGAGTAATATTCTGGAAAAAAATGGTGAGGCATAAAGAGATGACTCCATGCTCATCCAACTGGCTCTCTGTGTATTAAGAATGCAAAAGTGGCAAATTAGAAACTAACGTCTTTTTCATCAGAACTATCCACAAACGAGATGGTTTCTCGGGGCTAATTTCCAGCCAGGGGATAGCAAAAGTTATTTTAAATGGCCAACACCATTTCAGAAGGGTAAGGACATATCAGCTTGTCCACAGGGTTTGAACTGCTCGCTCTCAGAGATGTGAACTGCTCTAGACGTGCTGGTGATACAATTCCCTCCCTTTCACAATGCATGGAAATGAGAAAAGGTATCTCCTCCGAAACATGCTAAAAATATAGCAATTACCCGATACAGATGTGGTGTTATAAACTCCCATTCCAAAGCATTCTGTTTCAGCCATGATTTCCATTGCAGAAAACTGTACTAATAGAAACGTCCCTATTAATCTGAATCTGAGATATTTCATACAATGTATATTACCTTTCTGCTGCCTGCAACCTTCTGCCAGGTTTTTTTTTTTTTTTTCTTTTTAGGAGGTGCTTTGAGGGGACCATACCATGAGGACAATACGCAGCTGCTGCTGTATAGAGATATCTAATTGTCAATATTGTGGAAATTCTACGGCTTATTACGTGCATTCAGTCTAATTCTGGGCAAATTGCCAGTCACTTCAGGGACAATCAAGTGAGCCACATTACACGTGGTACAGCTTCACGCTTTAAGATACCCGGCTGTTTTGCCTCTGGCCAGAGGATGTTTGTACCAGTGCTACCGAGAGAAGGGTGGGGGGGTGGTAACTACAAATAAAATAAAATTTGTATTTTTTTCGAGTGGGCTGCATTTCAAGCCCAGATGTTAGTAATGAAAGATTCAATTTAAGGATTTAAATTACAAATAAATAAAGTATGAAACAGATGTGATTTTTAAGGAAGTTCAAATTATCCAGGAAGAAAAATATCTCTGTGCATGACAAAGTAATAGGGATTGTCTTCAAGAGTCTGTTGAAAACAATCTGCTAAGCGCAATTCACCCTTAGGACAGGATTGGTTTGGAATGGGAAGGACTGGTGGAGCTTGTCATTAAACAAAAATTGTGTTTAATAAAACTTTATAACCGTGATTAATCCTATGAGGCCCTAAAGGAGTTTGCATTTTCTGATAAACACATTTTCCTTGTTTGCAATGGTAATGATATTTTGAAGTGAATGGAGTAAGAACAACAACCAAAAAAGAAAAAAAAAAAAAAGCTCTAAGGGTAGGAAAAAAGGAAGGTTTGGCAGGTAACCACCTAGCAGAAATTCCAAGGATATATAGGAAATGTGGACCACCCGCTGGGAGACAGCTTGGATGCATGTGTGACATGCGTACCATAGATGGGCATAAATATTACTGAGAAGCAAAGCTACAGAGCAGGCAGGAGTGGAGCATGTTGTCATCTATACAGACAAGCTAATAAGGCTTTCATTATTCTAAGACGATCATTACGTTTGCCCATCAAAAGGATGATGGCTATTTAAGACATGGCATATCATATTGGGAGGCTTCTATAAGAAAAAATCAAAAAGGACCATTCAGAACTTCACTGTTGGGCTGGGGAGATGGCTTAGCAATTAAGGCACTTGCCTGCAAAGCCTAATGGCCAGGTTCAATTCCCCAGTGCCCATGTAAAGTCAGATGCACAAAGTATCACATGCAACTACAGTTTGTTTGCAGTGGCTGGAGGCCATGGTATGCCCATTCTCTCTCTCTCTCTCTCTCCCTCTCTCTCTTTCTCTCTCTGTCACTCTCTGTGCCTTTTTCTCTCTCAATGAAATAAAAGAGTACATGGGAAGAACTTCGCTGGCCAGGACAGTGGCCATTAGTCATACGTAGCTACATAAATTTTAATTTAATTAATTAAAATTAAATAAAATTGAGAATTCCATTTTCCTTTATGCTAACCAGCTTTTAATATCTTAATAACCATGTGGCTAATAGCTACCATATTGGACAGAGAAGATAAAAAATTCGATCACCACCCACAGTTCTATTGGCCAGCACCATTCCATAGCAAAATATTACATTTGGACAGTGGAGGTAAAGTTTGATTCTTTTCTCCTGGCTAGCCGCATGACATTTCTTTTTCTTTTTCTTCTCATCCTGTATCTCATGCCTACCTGTGTGTGCAGACATATGCTTACATGTGCTGCCACTCAAAGGAAGCTGAGAGCAACTCTGATGATAAAAACAGCCTTGTCAGACCTGAAGGAGAAAGCCACCCACAAGCTCAGCTCTGGTGGCCTGACTTCTCGCCTGCTCATCGGTTTTCTCCACCAGTTCACCGAGAACCAGCACGTTCAGAAGCTCATCCTGGACCCACGGACATCACATGGGGGCCCTGGCACCAACAACCACAAAGGCCACAAAGTTAAATCATTTTGTAACAACTTAGAGAGGGCAGAGCCGGAAACTGCAAAGGCCTTTCATAGAAGAAGCAGTTCAAGGGCTGGAGAGATGACTTAGTGGTTAAGGAGCTTGCCTGAGAAGCCTAAGGACCAAGGTTCAATTCCCCAGGTCCCACATAAGCCATCTGCACAAGGTGTCACATGTGTCTGGAGTCCATTTGCAGCGTCTAACGGCCCTGGCGTACCCATTCTCTCTCTCTCTCTCTCTCTCTCTCTCTCTCTCTCTCTCTCTCTCTCTGTCTGTCTCTATCTGCCACTTTCCCTCTCTCGCTCTCGCAAATAAATAAATAAATAAGAATATAAAATTTTTTTGAAAAGTAGTTCAGAAAAAAAAATAAGTGTTAATCTTTCAACACACAAGCTCTCACAATGGCAAGACGTGTGGTGATAAAATCTTGTCTCCTGGGCATCCATCTCCCCTAGTGCCAGCTAAGCATCATGCCAAGCCACCCGGAAGAACAGCACAGCTTCTTTGTGTGTAGGGCATCACCCGTGTGCCACATGAACTTTCCCTGACTCTTTGGAATTGCCAACAGCCATTTCGCTTGGGTTCTGGCTGTGACAGAAACAGCACTGGCTCCCTGGCATCAGATGGAAAATGTAATTTTATAAAACTCAGAAGTCAAAACCTTCACTATGTGCCAGAGTCATTATTGAAAAGCTTTCAGAATCTTCAAATTCCAAGAGCAGTTGCAAAATGGATCCATTTATTTTTTTCTCCATAGACAAACAGGTGCCTGTAACTAGTTACTTTCTCACTGCTGTGATGGGGTACCTGACAAAAGCAACCGAAGGCTTTACGCTGGCTTAACACTTCCAGGGGTTACTTCCTTTCCGTCGTGGCCAGGAATGTACAGCGGCAGGAGCAGAAGGCAGGGTCGTCCTATTTCATCCACAGTCAGGAAGCAAAGGGTGAACAGGAAGTAGAGGGCTAGCCTATTAAAACCTCAGAGCCCACACCCACTGACCCACATCCACATATCTATTCTATTCTCTCTCTCTCTCTCTCTCTCTCTCTCTCTCTCTCTCTCTCTCTCCTTGCAAATAAATAAATACTAAAACAAAGACTCCCAGGGCATTGGAGCACCATGAGGTTTTAAAGATAGTCTTGCACAAGTTCATAACTTGGGGGTCCACAACCCCAAGGAGATTCATGAATGGACAGGTGGAACCCTACTAAATATTGAACTGTTTTTTCCTGAAAAGAAGGTCCATTGCTATCAACAAATCATCAAAGGCCAGAGAAAAGTTAAGAACCATAGATCCAGTCTATTTTAAAATATTTTCTTTATTTGAGAGAAAGAGAGAGAGATAATGGGTGCACCAGGGCCTCTAACCACTGTAAACAAACTCCAGGCACATGTACCACCTTGTGCATCTGGCTTACATAGGGACTGGGGAATTCAACCTAGGTCCTTAGGCTTCTCAGGCAAGCGTTTTCACCACTAAGCCATCTCTCCAGCCCATTTTAAATAATAAGACTGAGCCTCACAGTAATGAGGTAACCCCCCCCAAAAAAATCACACCAGTGAGTCTATGACCCAATGCAAAAACCCCTCCAGAGTCTAACCCAGTGCAGATTCCTCTGCAACAGACTGCAGAGCGGATTTTCTTCTTGCCTGTGGGAATCCACATGTTAAAAGTACATTCATGATCTGTGGATTATAAGTTAAGAAAGAAAAAAAATGAAGATTTGGGACTTCAAGGAAACGTTCACTTGTGGGCACGTTGTATTCTGTTCCTACTGCTCCCTGCTAGTTACCCACATGGAGGACAATCTGGGGAACCCAACACTGCTTAAGAAAACTAAGCTGTTTGCTTTTCTACAAATTGTAGAGCTGTTTTGATATAGGACCTTAGCATTAGTTATTTCCTATAGATATATTTGTTTGCTTTTTTTCTTTTCTTTTCTTTTTTTGGAGAGAGCCCCCCCCACCCCCAGGGCCTCCAGCCACCGCAAATGAACTCCAGATGCATGCGCCACCCTGTGCACCTGGCTTTACATGGATACTGGGGAATCCTTAGGCTTTGCAGGCAAGTGCCTTAACCGCTGAGTCATCTCTCCAGCCCCTATTTGTTTTCTTTTCAAATAGACTGATTTATTGGCTTCTTCCATATGCTTTGATTGGGGATACATATATGTCACTAGATTATCAGAAAAAGCGTTACCATTGCTCACAAGTGAATTTTAAAAGATTAGGGGAAATTTGGGGGTTATAATTAAAGTCATTAAAACAATATCCATTTATTTATTTGACATAATAATGGTTAAGGACCCAAATGGAATATAGATGGATTCAAACTTAACCTTGGCCTCAATCATCAGCACCGCGTAAGTCCTATGACCTTGGACCTCACCTAATATCTCCAAACCTCAGCTCTTTCACCAACGAAATGACGTAGTAATGGGAACCATCTCAGAAAATCATGGAACAGTCATCTGGGCTGGAGAGATGGGGCCCCACAGCCAAGTGTGCTTCCTGTGCAAGCGCAAGGGCCTGAGAGGGACCGCAACCTCCCGAGGCTCCGTCTCCAGAACCCACATAAATAGCTGGGCATAGCTACAGGCGCTCGTCACTCCAGCCCACAGAGACCGGAGAACTGTAAGAGCCCACAAGCTCCAGAATCAGCAAACAGACGCCAGCTCAAAACAAGACTAAGCTGAAAAGCTACGGAGTCGCGGAGAGGGACAGCCAATGTTCTGCTCTGGCCGTGGTAGGTGTGCCCTCCCCCCAACAACCACTACCACAGGTAAACTTAAGGGACTCGCATCATATCACATATACCTCACCATCTACACGCGCACACGCACACACACACACACAATCAAGGGCACACAGTGCTCCTTAAGGTTACTTGATAAGTACAAGCAATTTTAGTTGCCAAAGGTCAGACATTTTGAGTGTATAAGAAAATCAGGCCTAGAGAGATGCGTCATTGTTTAAGGCACTTGCCTACAATGCCTAATGACCAGGGTTCAATTCCTCAGGACCCATGTAAAGCCAGATACATGAAGTGGTGCATGCATCTGGAGGTTGCTTGCAGTGGCTAGATGCCCTGGCACACCCATTCTCATTCATGCTCTCTCTCTTTTTCCCTCCCTCCATTGCAAATAAATAAATAAAATTAAAAAAAAAACCAACAGGGGCTGTGGAGAGATAACCTAGAGGTTAAGTACTTGCCTGCAAAGCCTAAGAACCCAGGTTCAATTCCCCAGTATCCATGTAAACCAGATGTACAAGGTGGCGCATGCATCTGAAGTTTGTTTGCAGTGGCTAGAGGCCCTGACACACCCATCCTTTCTCTCTATCTGCCTCTCTCTCAAATAAATAATAAGATACAAAAAAAATAGTTGACAACAAAACCAACAAACCCATTACAGTGGGCTCTACATGATGCTACCACCAGTGAGGTGCCCTCATCCTCACCCCCAGGACATGTGAACATGGCCTTATTTGTAAATGTAATTAATGATCTTGAGACTCCTAGATTATCTGGGCAGGCCTAAACTCAGTGGTAAATGTACTTATAAGTGTGATTTTAAAAAAAAAGGAGAACTAAATAGTCAGAGAAAGAGGAAACAGCCTTGCAGGGACAGACACAAAAATTAGAATTACACAGCCATAAGCCCAGGAGTACCTAGATCACAAGAAAGTGTAATGAGGTCAAGTAAAGCTCCTCCCTGGCGCTCTCAGAAGTTGAGCGGGTCACCAATGCCTTGATTTTGGAATTGGGTCCTCTGGAACTATGAAAGGATTCATTCTTTTGTGTTAAGCTACCAAGTTTGTGTTAATTTGTTACAATCACCAGTGGGAGCCACTACACCCAATATTCCTTAAGTCAAAGCGTAAGCACCGCGGATAAGTGCACAATCAATCATAATATAAAATAGAGGGACTCACCAATAGGTCTTACAAATGAATGATTTCATTTACATTCAACAAACCTGACAGGAAGTTAATAAAAAGACCTTCGTGGTGTTGTTGAAGGTTTCCCTAACTTTTGCTTCTCTTTCTTTGCTTAACCTTCTCTGGGGCTACACGAGTTGATAACTGTTGTAGTCAGCTCCACATTGCTGGTATGAACTTCCAAACCAGACACAGTTTTAGAGTACATAAAAAAAAAAAACAGTTTATAGGTTTATAAACCTATAGGAGCTTATAGGTGGAAGGGTTGATTTCAGCTTACAGATCCAAGGGGAAGTTCCATCAATGGCGGAAGAAGCTGGCTCCCGTTCATAAATGCAAGAAGAGAGATGCCAACAGACAGCAGCACCACAGGCAAGCCCAAAGGGACAGCAAACAGCAGGGCACCTGCATGGGCAGCAGGGACCCAGACAGAGCTCAGGCCTTATCAGATCCACCCCCCAGTGCCACGCCTTCCAGCCAGGCTGCTGGAAATGCAAGTTTAAATGAAACACCCGAGTCTATTGGAGAACATACATTCAAACTACCACAGCACCGTTCACAGAAAATACGGGGTCATTTCAGGAATGCGCCCCTTACTGCCGTGGTTTCTGTTACCTTGTTCTTCCTCAGAGTATAGGCCGGTGTCTCGCTGGGTTTCATAACAAAGAGGGGAACAAAAGGAACAGTCAGTCAAGCCCTGGGGGGTGGGGGAGCGTCCACCAACCAGTTAAACAGTAACCAGCTGAGAAAAGGGTGTCCCAGCAAAGGCTCACGCAGACTAAATCTACAAATGGAATGTTCTGCCTGTCCTGAGGGTTCAGAATAATCAAAGACAGGTGCGTGGAGTGTGGGGGAAATCAAGTAATTGTATTTCCTTCTGTTGCAAGTAGAGTGAAGGCCATTAACCAGAATTCAGTAATTTCAACCCAATATTCTTTTCTTTTCTTTTTTAAAAAAATATTTTATTTATTTATTTGAGAGGGAGAGAAAGAGGCAGATAGAGAGAGAATGGGCACACCAGGGCCTCTAACCACTGCAAACAAACTTGTGCAACAAACCACCTTGTGCATCTGGCTTTACGTGGGCACTGGGGAAGCAAACCTGGGTCTTTCGGCTTCGCAGGCAAGTGCCTTAACCCTAAGCCATCTCTCCAGCCCCCAACATTCTTTTCAACTGACCTTTTAATAAGGCCAGAAACATGAACTAGTGTGTTTCAAACATGTGAGCTGAGGTATAAAGGTTTCTGTGAAAATGGTCAAATCTTGTTTTTCCACCTGCCTTAATGACTAAAATGATCAAGATATAGGCAGTGGGGCTGGAGAGATGGCTTAGCAGTTAAGGTGCTTGTCTGTAAGCCAAAGCACCCAGGTTTTATTCCCCAGGACCCACATAAGCCAGATACACAAGGTGGCAAATGCTTCTGAGATCATTTGCAGTGGCTAAAGGCCCGTGGTGCATCCATTCTCTTTCTATCTGCCTCTGTCTTTCTCTCCCAAATAAATAAAAAATAAAATAGGAATGAAGAGATGGCTTAGTGGTTAAGGAACGTACCTGAAAAGCTTAAGGACCCAGGTTCAATTCCCCAGTACCCACATAATGCCAGATGCACAAGGTGGCACATGTGTCTGAAGTTTGTTTGTAGTAGCTGGAGGTCCTGGTGCACCCATTCTCTCTCTCTCTCTCTCTCTCTCTCTCTCTCTCTAGCTTCCTGTCTCTCTTTCTCAAATAAACAAATAAATAAAACAAAATTTATTTTAAAAAAGATATAAACAGCTCCATGAGGTCCCCTCAGATCGCTTTAGTGGGTTCTGTGTGCCAATCCCTCAACTTCAGTACAGCTTCACTGCTGTGTTCCAGTTCTGACCGTGGAAGGCCACCACACCCATCCTGAAGCTGCTTCACTCGCTCGAAGAAGCTGAAAGCTCCTGTTCACAGTAGCTGTCCCCCCAGCTCTTGCCTGCCACCACCCAGAAGTTAGTAGCCAGCCACTTGTTCCATGCCCCGCAACACCCTTCATCTTGGGCCTATCTTTGTAGTGCTAAGTGTCAAATAAGTACAACACAATGCAAAGTGATGTTCTCAAATCTGCAATCTGATCACATTAGAGGCTTGTAAATTTTAGTAAATCAAGATGGAGAGATAGGTAGATAGATAGATAGATAGATAGATAGATAGATAGATAGATAATGGATGGATAGATAATGAATAGACAGATGATAGACAGACAGATAGATAGATAGATAATGGATAGATACATAGATAGATAGACAGATAGATAGATAGATAGATAGATAGATAGATAGATACATACATACATACATACATACATACATACATAGATGATAGATGGATAATGGATGGATAGATAGATAGATAGATAGATAGATAGATAGATAATGGAGACAGAGAGATAGAGAGAGAGAGATAGATAATGGATAGTTGATAGATAATGGATAAATGATTGATAGATAGATGGATAGATAGATGATAGATAGATACATAGATACATAGATGATAGATCAATAGATGCTAACTGCACCCCCCTAGACACACATACCACACAAGAGAGCATCTCCCTCGTGATTCTTGAAGCTTTTGGATGGAGAATTGAGAGAAAGAGGGAAAAGCAATAGAAGAAAGGGAAAAAGGTTGAAGAAAAGGAAAACAGAAGAGAGAAAATACAGTGGGGATTGGAGCTAGAGGAAGAGAGCATGACACTGGACTAAACCAAGTGTGAGCGGAGGGGCTGAAAGAGGCGCCGAGGACGGCTGCACTGACATCCTGTCACCAAGTTCCACAATTCAAGTAGAGAAGAGAATTCCTCTTGGCTTTGAAAATACGATTCCTGAACAAGATGTGGTTTCCAGACTGAGCCAGATGGGCCTCAGGATTTACAAGGGTGATTAACTATTGCTGGCTGGACTGAGGAGTTGAGCTTATCAAGGTACAAACATGAATTATTTTTTTATTTCTCTAGTAACTACCACCAACTTTATTCTGCCAAGCCACCCACTTTCTCTACAGATTGGTGGGTCTCCTTAGTGATGGCTCAGCCTGGATTTCATAACTTCTCAGTCACTTCCAGTTATAAAAGTGTCTCTTAGGAAGGGAGGGGGCTGGAGAGATGGCTCAGTGGTTAAATCCACCTGCCTACAAAGCCTGACAACACGGAGTCTGTTCTCCAGTACCCACATAAAGCCAGATGCACAAACTGGCACACGCATCTAGAGTTTGTTTACAATGGCAAGCTGCCCTGGTGTGCCCATCCCCCCCCTTCTCTCTCTCTTCATCACTTTCTCTACTTACAAGTAAATAATGTATTTTAAGTCCCTCTTGGGTTGTCAGAAGGTAGTCCTTACTTATGTTCATTCAGAGTTCTTTTGCCCTGGCCCAGGAAAATGGCACCATGGCTTCTCCCCACGTGCACTCTCTCCTTCTATATGTCCTTGCTGCCCACGCAATTCTCCTGTGAGTAAAGAAAGAGGAAGACACAGGGGTTGTTTCCAGGAGTGACTGCTGTGGCATATTGGCCATCTTCTTCATTGGCAAACAGCATGGCTCTCTAGCTGAGCACCTCCCTACTGGCGTGGCCCCTGCAGATCCGCCTCATGGTACATGTGGGAAAGCTCCACACGCCTGCCTTACTACTGAGAGCTCCAACCCCTCTCCCCACCATGCCCCCGTCACAGGGTTCCTACAGAAATGCAGTTGTAACTCCCAGTTGTTTCACTCTAATGCACGAGTGTGTGTGTGTGTGTGTGTGTGTGTGTGTGTGTGTGTGTGTGTCCCATCCAGAAAAGGGACCAAATCAACAAGGTGTCTCGGCTCCCATCAACCTCCATGCTTCCAACTCTACAGTCCACAGTAAAGATGACCCTGCCTCTGCTCCCATCAACCTCTATGCTTCCAATTCTACAGTCCACAGTAAAGATGACCCTGCCTCTGCTCCCATCAACCTCCATGCTTCCATCTCTACAGTCCACAGTAAAGATGACCCTGCCTCTGCCCCATCAACCTCCATGCTTCCATCTCTACAGTCCACAGTAAAGATGACCCTGCCTCTGCTCCCATCAACCTCCATGCTTCCATCTCTGCAGTCCACAGTAAAGATGACCCTGCCTCTGCTCCCATCCACCTCCATGCTTCCATCTCTACAGTCCACAGTAAAGATGACCCCGCCTCTGCTCCCATCAACCTCCATGCTTCCATCTCTACAGTCCACAGTAAAGATGACCCCGCCTCTGCTCCCATCAACCTCCATGCTTCCAATTCTACAGTCCACAGTAAAGATGACCCTGCCTCTGCTCCCATCCACCTCCATTCTTCCATCTCTACAGTCCACAGTAAAGATGACCCTGCCTCTGCTCCCATCAACCTCCATGCTTCCATCTCTACAGTCCACAGTAAAGATGACCCTGCCTCTGCTCCCATCAACCTCCATGCTTCCAATTCTACAGTCCACAGTAAAGATGACCCTGCCTCTGCTCCCATCAACCTCCATGCTTCCATCTCTACAGTCCACAGTAAAGATGACCCTGCCTCTGCTCCCATCAACCTCCATGCTTCCAATTCTACAGTCCACAGTAAAGATGACCCTGCCTCTGCCCCATCAACCTCCATGCTTCCAATTCTACAGTCCACAGTAAAGATGACCCTGCCTCTGCCCCATCAACCTCCATGCTTCCATCTCTACAGTCCACAGTAAAGATGACCCTGCCTCTGCTCCCATCAACCTCCATGCTTCCAATTCTACAGTCCACAGTAAAGATGACCCTGCCTCTGCTCCCATCCACCTCCATGCTTCCAATTCTACAGTCCACAGTAAAGATGACCCTGCCTCTGCTCCCATCCACCTCCATGCTTCCAATTCTACAGTCCACAGTAAAGATGACCCTGCCTCTGCTCCCATCCACCTCCATGCTTCCATCTCTACAGTCCACAGTAAAGATGACCCCGCCTCTGCTCCCATCAACCTCCATGCTTCCAATTCTACAGTCCACAGTAAAGATGACCCCGCCTCTGCTCCCATCTACCTCCATGCTTCCATCTCTACAGTCCACAGTAAAGATGACCCTACCTCTGCTCCCATCCACCTCCATGCTTCCATCTCTACAGTCCACAGTAAAGATGACCCTGCCTCTGCTCCCATCAACCTCCATGCTTCCAATTCTACAGTCTACAGTAAAGATGACCCTGCCTCTGCTCCCATCAGCCTCCATGCTTCCAATTCTACAGTCTACAGTAAAGATGACCCTGCCTCTGCTCCCATCAGCCTCCATGCTTCCAATTCTACAGTCCACAGTAAAGATGACCCTGCCTCTGCTCCCATCCACCTCCATGCTTCCACTTCTACAGTCCACAGTAAAGATGACCCTGCCTCTGCTCCCATCAACCTCCATGCTTCCAATTCTACAGTCTACAGTAAAGATGACCCTGCCTCTGCTCCCATCAACCTCCATGCTTCCATCTCTACAGTCCACAGTAAAGATGACCCTGCCTCTGCTCCCATCAACCTCCATGCTCCCAATTCTACAGTCTACAGTAAAGATGACCCTGCCTCTGCTCCCATCAGCCTCCATGCTTCCAATTCTACAGTCTACAGTAAAGATGACCCTGCCTCTGCTCCCATCCACCTCCATGCTTCCAATTCTACAGTCTACAGTAAAGATGACCCTGCCTCTGCTCCCATCCACCTCCATGCTTCCACTTCTACAGTCCACAGTAAAGATGACCCTGCCTCTGCTCCCATCAACCTCCATGCTTCCAATTCTACAGTCCACAGTAAAGATGACCCTGCCTCTGCTCCCATCAGCCTCCATGCTTCCAATCCTACAGTCTACAGTAAAGATGACCCTGCCTCTGCTCCCATCCACCTCCATGCTTCCACTTCTACAGTCCACAGTAAAGATGACCCTGCCTCTGCTCCCATCCACCTCCATGCTTCCAATTCTACAGTCCACAGTAAAGATGACCCTGCCTCTGCTCCCATCCACCTCCATGCTTCCAATTCTACAGTCTACAGTAAAGATGACCCTGCCTCTGCTCCCATCCACCTCCATGCTTCCAATTCTACAGTCCACAGTAAAGATGACCCTGCCTCTGCTCCCATCAACCTCCATGCTTCCAATTCTACAGTCCACAGTAAAGATGACCCTGCCTCTGCTCCCATCAACCTCCATGCTTCCAATTCTACAGTCTATAGTAAAGACAACCCTGCCTCAGGAATCAGAAGATGAAGTCCTCTCCCTGCCAGGACCACCATGCCATGTTTAAAAATATTTTATCTATCTATTAATTTATTTGAGATGAGAATGGGTGCGCCAGGGCCTCCAGCCGCTGCAAACAAACTCCAGGTGCATGTACCACCTTGTGCACCTGGCTTACGTGGGTCCTGGGGAATTGAACGTGGTTCCTTCGGTTTCTAAAGCAAGCACCTTAACCACTAAGCCATCTCTCCAGGCCCCATCATGCCACTTTCCCCCTGTGCATTGTGCACTCAGCACTCGAGCAATCAGCAGGTGCCCAGCCCAACAAGATGCTAACTTAACTACTCTTGGCTTCTGGGAAAAAAAAAAAAATAGGTGGGTCCTCTGCTCACAAGGGAGGAAGGATGAACGTCTCGGTTCATGTGTGTTGCTGTCACAAGATACCATAGACAAGATACTTTATGAACAACAAACATCTATTTCTCAACAACTTGGGGATCAGCAGGATTGCAGTTCTGGCAAGGGCTGCCTCTCTTTGCAGAGGGTGACTTGATGCTACATCCTCCAGAAAGAAGGGACACTGTTTCCTCACATGGCAGAAGAAACCAAAAAGCAAAAGGGGTGTTAGGTGCCGGGCGTGGTGGCGCGCGCCTTTAATCCCAGCACTCAGGAGGCAGAGGTAGGAGGATCACTGTGAGTTCGAGGCCACCCTGAGACTCCATAGTGAATTCCAGGTCAGTCTGAGCTAGAATGAGACCCTACCTCGGAAAACCGAAAAACAAAACAAAACAAAAACCAAAGAGGTGTTAGGTGAGTTCCCATCAGCACTTTTTGGCTTTTCGAGGTAGGGTCTCCCTCGAGCTCAGGCTGACCTGGAATTCGCTATGTCTCAGGGTGGCCTTGAACTCACAGAGCTCCTCCTACCTCTGCCTCCCAAGTGCTGGGATTAAAGGCGTGCTCCACCATGTCCATCGGCCCTTTTAAAGGCATTAATTCCTTCCTTAAGGGAGAGATCTTACCAGCAATCACTTCCCGAAAGCCCCTCCCCACTCTGCCACACACAGCGCGCGCACACACACACACACACACACACACCCTTAATAGGACCACAATGGGTGTTAAGCTTCAACATGAGTTGCGCAGGATACATAAATGTCCAGGCCATAGCAGTGACGTGAAAGTATCATTGTCATCATAAGTACTGGGGGGAGCGGTCCACTTTCTGCTGGACCATTTACTAGCTGGATGTGCCAGTTACTGCCAATGGTTTAATAACACTGGATCCATTTAACCCATGATACCACAAAATGGGGGCTAGTTGTCTGAAAACTACATTTCCAGACTCGCTGGCCCAGTGGCTTACCATTTCCTTCTGCCACCAGATAGAAGAAAAGAGCAGGAAAGCGGGTGGGACCCAGCCAGCCTGCTGGGTGGCTCCAGCGACCCCACTCTCTTAGCACTTGCCCACCCCACTGGCCTTATCACCTTCCCCCAGCAGCCTTGATGGCAATTCCATTACACTCCCATGATTTGAGTATCAGCTACCAAGCCAGCCTTTCCTCTGACGTGGCTGGCTGTGCCTTTCAAAGCTCAGGGCACCACCCAGCTGCGCCTCCCCCAAGGGAGCCAAGGCAGGTCCTCAAGGCTCTCTCCCAAGAGGTAACCACTCACCAAGCAGAGGATCTTCCTTCAACCCCTTCCTTTCCCAGTAATTCCTTAGTCCCACCCTAGTTCTTTTTAAGACATTTTATTTTTATCTATTTATTTGAGGGAGAGAAAGAGGCAGATAGAGACCGAGAGAATGGGCACGCCAGGGCCTCCAGCCACTGCAAATGAACTCCAGATGCACACACCACCTTGTGCATCTGCCTTTATGTGGGTCCTAGGGTATCAACCCTGGGTCCTTTGGCTTTGCAGGCAAGTGCCTTAACTGCTAAGCCATCTCTCCGGCCCCCACCCCCTATTCTAGTTCTTAATTAGTTGGTCATGGGTATAGGTTGGGCATTAGGATCCTTAAACACACTCTTGCACCATCAAAGTGAAAGCCCATTGCAAGAAGGCGTTTCACATATAGTGAAGAAAGTTTTACGCACACCCGTCCAACATTTTATCACATCAGCTCGCTAAGGCCGTCAGCATATTTGCAACAACAACAACAAAATGTTGAGCACAGGGAAGGTGGCAGCAAAGAGCTCTGTGTAATTAACTAACCCTCGTGATCAGAAGGCAGCTATGGAAATGCTCCATGCACAGCACTAGGTTTGGCAACACACCAGATCACCAGAGACAAGCAAGTAAAAGATGTGTTCCCTGATCATCCGCTCACTTCAACTGAGTTAGAGAAAGCCAGAGTAGCACTCATTAAAGAAGTAAAGAACAATACAGAGACAATCAAGGGGTACTCGGCATGAAAACTGAAGTTTCAACAAGATAATTTCTGCTGGTGTTAAAAACAATTCTTTATACCTATGGCAACAGGTGGGCACACTCTCCTCCACCTACAGGTCTCAGACTATAGGTGCCACCACCACCCCCCATCAGAACTACCAAGGCCTGGGTTTACCTTAATATTCTCCAGCAGGATCCACGGGTGCATTTGAATACCAGATGAACAGCAAGCTAAAGTGTTTAATATGCACATATCTGGTGAAATATTTGGGAAATAACATATTATTTATTTTGTCATTCATCTGAAAGTCACGTTTCACAGGGCAGTCCTGCATTTTATCAGACAGTCGTGCTTAAGTCACAGCACAGGCAACAGACAAGAGTTGAGATTTTTGTTTTGTTTTGTTTCGTTTTGAGGTAGGGTGTCACTCTAGCCCAGGCTAACTTGAAACTCACTCTATAGTTACAGGCTGGTCTTGAACTCACAGCCATCCTCCTACCTCTGCCTCCCGAGTGCTGGGATTAAAGACGTGGACCACCACACCTGGCTTCAGAATTGAGATTTTAATTCAGGTTTCTATGACCCAAAAGCCCTGCTCCAGTCTTTCATTCTGACAAGAAAGAGGTCACTCAAGACAGGTCCATCCATCCTCCCAAAGGCTTGGCAGACCTTGCCAGAAGTTTTGGTCATAGTCTCTGATACAGGATACAACTGATCAGGGGAACAAAAGGCCCCTTCTTCCTCCTGAGCTGTCAGTCTCCAAGCCTTCATAAGCATTAAATCGATTTAAACTTCGAGAGCCTCTCAATGGAATTACAGTCTCCTAATGCAGTTGCCAGTTACTTATTCTGTATTAATAATCCCATTCTGTGACCGGCCATTGGATCTAGAGGAGTTGATCTCATAAAACTTTAAAGTAAACCTGTTTCATTCCCAGGAGGGCTCCGTGTGACAGAACATATTACAGAAGATTGACAAGAAAATATTTGGGTACCTAGGACATTCGCTGAAGCAGAATAAGATATTTAAATGATTTATTTGGAGTGAGGTGATGATGCTTCTAAGGAAAGGAGGTCTGGAATGAAGCAGCTTTGCAAGTGAGTAAGCTGTCCCTCAGCCTGCAATGGAGGAAGACTGAGCCGATTTAATAACGGTTAGCTTCATTTAGATTTTCATTAGTAAGTACTTTTCCTCATCATTACCTGGTGGCATCATTTCCTGAGAATGAAACTTAAGATAAAAACATAAGACTTTAGAAAGAGGGCTGGAGAGATGGCTCAGCAGTTGGAAGCGCTTGCTTGCCAGGCCTGCAGGCCCAGGTTCAATTCCCCAGTGCCCATGTCCAGCCAAATGCACAAAGTGGCATGTGTATCTGGATTTTGTCTGCAGTGGTAGGAGGGCCTGGTGCTCTCCCTCCCTTGCTCACTCAAATAAATCAATAAAAATATTTAAAAAAAGAAAGAAAGAAAGAAAAGAAAGAGGAAGGTTTAATTTTCATGATTTTTTAGAAACTTTAGGATTCCATAGAGTTTTGGGGTCTTTCCCTGTTGCTTTAACCAATGTGGTTGATAAATCATTGAGCACACTACACAGGCCAACCGAGCCAGGATTGCCACGCAGAAGACACTGGGAAGTCACTCCACAAAAGAGGAAGAGGGTGGTGGCCCATAAGACACCTCCTATTGAATTAATCACTTCTTGCTTTTTTTTTTTTTTTAATGAGCGTAAGAATGAGTTTCTCATATGCTAGTGTACTGTGAGGGCAGTTGAGTTATTCCGCAAGGTAAATTTACAAGTTCAGAACCTACATCTCATTAATTCTTAGAGGATTCATTTGGCAATAGAAGGTGCTCTTATGTCTTTCCATCTTGCTTTTCCTCAAGGCCTGAAAGTCTGTGCACACACTCACACACCACGTGGCTGCGTGAAAATCCAGACAGGCCCGCTAGTGCCCTCAGTCTACTGGTCAAGGTAATTGTTGTGGGATGCTCACAGAGCCAAAGATGAACCAATCAGAGACTTTCCCTAAGTACTTGTAATTGACGCCAGCAAGAGAGACTGGAATAGGAATTCAACAGTGACCATAATTTTTGTGTGTGTGAAGACAGCTGTCTGCCACAGGGGAGCATGAAACCAAGGTGTGTGTGTGTGTGTGAGAGAGAGAGAGAGAGAGAGAAAGAGAGCGAGCAAACAGAACTGTGTTCCCTGGTCTAGTCCCAGCTCCAAAGCTGCCAGTTCCTCCAGCACTCTTCCAATAAACTTTTTCCTTTAAAAAAATTGTTTTTGGTTATTTATTTGCAAGCAGAGAGAGAGGAAAGAGACAGAGAGAGAAAAAGAGAGAGAGAATGGGCATGCCAGGGCCTCTAGCTACTGAAAGTAAACTACAGATGCATACACCACTTTGTGCAGCTGGCTTTACATGGCCACTGGGGAATTGAACCCAGGTCACTAGGCTTTGCAGGCAAGTGTAGTAAATGCTGAGCCATCTCTCCAGCCCTCCTTTCCTTCTTTTAACACAAGTTGTTTTTAGCCAGTTCTCTCTCTCAACCAGAAGGTCTACACTTGTACATGAAGAGAAAACATTACCGCCACTTTATAGATGAGAAAACTCAAGATACCAAAGGTTTGCTTTGCCTTCACTGAAGAAAGGATTGGGCTTGGATATCATTGCACTCTGTCTGAAAACTGATAAAATGCACCTCTCCCATAGCAGTGACTTTCGGAGACTTTGGCAATGCATTGAAGAAATGCATTTCATAGTGCAACTGGTATAGATTTGTGTGTATGAAACAAAAATTTCACAGAATACTTGCCCTTATTAAGTATGATGCACTCTTTTATTCTCTATTCTATTTCATTCTTTCAAATGCTGTTTGTGACCCACTAACTTCATTCTGCCTCCCATTAAACTGATTTCACAACCCACTCGTGGGTTCAAAATTGTAACTGTTTAAAAAATATTGTACCATAGCCCTTTTCACAATATATTGCTAATTAAATAATCCTTCCCTCAACTCTTAAATTTCCCTCAGGTGAAACCTTAGAATATGTAGATTTTCTTCTGTATTCACTGTGGCCGGTGCATATGTAAATTCCAAGTCATTCCTACCAGCCGTGATTAGAAAAAGAGAGGATTGAGATTAGAAGAGAGAAGAAATGTTGCCAGCAAAGCCAAAGAACAGAATTTTGACATCAAACCATTTAAGAGACCAATGTAATTGAGTTCTATAAATATCAAACTGACCTTAAGGTATATTCTGTGTCTGCCCATTTCCACTTAAGTGTCAAGTTTAGCTTGGATGTTATTTGAAAACTTAGATGTTGGGCTGTAGAGATGGCTTAGCAGTTAAGGTGCTTGCCTGTGAAGTCTGAAGACCCAGGTTCAATTCTCCAGTACCCATGTAAGCCACATGCACAAGGGGGTGTGTGTATCTGGAGTTTGTTTGCAGTAGTTGAAGGCCATGGTGCACCCATTCTCTCCCTCTTCCCCCCTCTCTCTTTCTCTCTCTCTCTCTCTCTGCCACTTTCTTTAATAAATAAATAAAATATTTTTTTAATGCAGATGTTAAGTTATAAAACACTTAGGTATTAAGTGGAAAAGTCATCAAAATAGAACATGTCTTAATCAATGTTTTTGGTTTTCCTTTTTCCCTCTCGTTCTAAGCTTCTGAACTCCCCTGTTGGCACCATCATGGACAAGAATATTCAAAAGATCAGTCCTCGTAGTAGTTTGAATTTGTGTCCTCCAATAGACTTGAATATTTTATTTCAGCTTATAACAGGTGGATTTCCAGCCACCTGGCTGGAGGAGATGTCACTGGGGGTGGATCCTGGGGTCCAGCCCTAAGGTGTCACTGGGGGTGGATCTGAATTCCAAAAGCCTAAGGTCTGCAGAGTGCTTGTGCTCTGCCTGGGGTTCCCAGAGTGTGCTTGTTTGTGGTGGTGGTAGTGGTTTTTCTCTGTGTGGATTTGGTAAAGGGAGCCAACTTCTTCCACCATTGTGAAACTTCCCCTGGATCTGTCAGCCTGAAATAAATACTATTCCTCCCATAAACTGTTTTGGGTTTGGAGGTTCACCCCAGTAGCATGCAGCTGACTACAACACTCCCCAAATCAGTTTCTGACTTCAAAACATATCCCAAGTCCCACTGGCACTTGCAGAGTGCACCCACTCAGAGACAGCATGTTCTCACTGGCTTATGCCTGGGCTTGCCCCAAGTCCACGTAAGGCCTGATGAACTAGTCCCTACACAGCTTCTAGCATGATTCTTTAAGACTCTAAGTCAGACCATGTCGCTTCCTGCTTGAATTTCTACAAAGGGTTTCCACTTCCCACTGAGAGCCAACATTCCCTGTTGATGTCTGCAGTCTCGCCCACTGAGGTCCTCCTCGTGTTCCATCTTGCTGTCTCTTCAAGGCGTGATCGTCACTCCTACCTCAGGACTTTTTAACTTCCTCTCCTTTTCTGCTAAAACATCCCTTCCCCCTGACCTTCTCCATTCTGTAGATCTTTACTCACATTGCATTTTCCTCAGTGAAGCCCTCCTGAGTACCTAACCTAAAGGAATCTGCACTGTGTAGACTTCTCTATCCCCTTTCCCTTTGTTGTGGCTTGAAAATGAGATGTGCCCCACAGGCTCCTGTCTATGACCTCGCGGTCCCCAGTTGGTGATAGTTTTGGGACATTGTGGAAACTTTAAGAGATAGGGTCTAGCTGGAGGAAGGAGGTCACTTTAAGGAGGACCTCCTAAGCCAGTCGTGATGGTGCATGCCTTTAATCCCAGAACTTGAGAGGCAGAGGTAGGAGGATAGTTGTGAGTTCAAGGTCAGCCTGACACGACATAGTTAATTCTAGATCATCTTGGGCTAGAGCCAGACACTACCTTGAAAATCCTGAATAAATAAATAAATAAAATAAGGCTATTCCTGTCCCCCACTCTCTTCTGTCCACTATGAGGTCACAGCCTCCTCTACACATTCTCCCACCACCATGACATTCTATACAAGTGCATGGGACCAGATGACAATAAATTAATCCTCTGAAACTGTGAGCTAATGTAATTCTTTCTTCTTTGCAGTTATTTTTTTCTTAGGTATTTGGTCAAAGGAACAACAACAAAAATGTTAAAAATTATTTTATTATCCTTCGTTGCACTTAACTTCTACCTGAAATGATGCATGTTTATCATCATAACGACAAGGCCCACCCTGGTGACAGATCTTCCAGACAGGCTTGTGTCCTAGAGGTTCCACAACCTTTCCAAACTGCACCACAAATCTAGGGGAGTTATTTTACATTTGAACCACCACATTCCAACCCTGATCCCCCTAGCACAAGTTCATCTCAGAATGCAAAACTCTCTCATTCCAGGGCTGGAGAGATGGCTCAGTGGTTAAAAGCATTTGCCTATAAAGCCTGATGGCCTGGGTTCAGTTCTCCAATACCCGCATAAAGCCAGATACACAAAGATGGCACATGCATCTAGAGTTCCTTTGCAGTGGTAAAAAGCCCTGGTGTGGGCTGGAGAGATGACTTAGCAGTTAAGGCACTTGCCTGCAAAGCCAAAGGACCCAGGTTCAATTCCCCAGGGCCCACATAAGCCACATGCAGAGGTGGTACATGCATCTGGAATTTATTTATAGGGCTAGGGGCCCAGGTACACCCATTCTCTCTCTCTCTCTCTCTCTCTCTCTCTCAAATAAATAAAATAATTTTTTAAGGCCCTGGTGTGCCCATTCTCTCCTCCTCCCCAGCACTATATACCTCTCTCTCTCTCTCTCTCTCCTTGCAAATAATTTTTTTTTAAGTATTTACCCTTCACCATATTCCCTTCACCCTGGCCACCAGTGTTGCCATGAAGGTCAAGCTATGCAGTTTTAGTGGGCTACAAGATCTAGCCTGACACGGGCAGTGCTACCCCAGGTCCTATGGAAAGGTTTTCCAATTTCTTAATGCAAAATGCAAGTCAGCATTCCTTTCTGAGAGGAATCCTCGACAGATGAACTGGATCAGCCTCTACGGAAGAAAGCACAGAAAGGGACCATTGGAGGAAATTCAAAATAGAGCCTAGCATGCAGTCAACTTCCAGAGGGCCATCACTGGGGCATCTCTTGCTGACATCATAGCCAAGAGGAATCAGAACCAGAAGTGAGGCTCAGCGGGAGCAGGCTATCAGAGCTGCCAAGGAAGCAAAAGAGAAAAAGCAGGCCTCCAAGAAGACAATGGTGGCAGCTAAGGCTCCCACACAGGCGGCACCTATGCAAAAGATTGTGGGGCCTGTAGAGGTTTCTGCTCCCAGAGCTGATGGAAAACGCTAATTGGTAGATCAGATCTTTTTTTTTTTTTTTTTTTTTTTTTTTTGGTTTTTCAAGGTAGGGTCTCACTCTAGCTCAGGCTGACCTGGAATTCACTCTGTAGTCTCAGGGTGGCCTTGAACTCATGGCGATCCTCCTACCTCTGCCTCCTGAGTGCTGGGATTAAAGGCACGCACCACCACGCCCGGCTAGCTTCAGATTTTTTAATAAATGTTCATTTATAACTCTAATATATGTATTAAAACATCTCTCTCATTCCCACTTACAAGACCCCATAGTGATATAACACCGTTCGAAAGACCAAAGTCTCAGGAGGGACTTCAGACAATCTCTTCTTAATTGTGAGCCCTGTAAAATTGAAACACAAGTTACATACTTCCAATATATCATGGTACAGAATAACATTCCCATTCCAAAAGGGAAGGATGGGGCATAACGAGGAAAGATTGCTCCGAAACAAGACTGAAAAGCGCCACAGCAACCACGAAATCCTGTAGCTCCGTGTCTGGTATTTGGGACTTGTCATGAAATCCTTTGGGCTCCAAAAGGCTCAGGGAGCGCCGCCCCTTCTCTGGGCTGCTTGTAGCCTCTCACTGGGCCAGGCCAGGCTGCCTCTAGCATGCAGCTTTTCTTGGCAGATATTCCATGGTCTTGGCCTCCCTAATATTCTGGGGTATCCACTGCAAGTTAGGGTTCACCTTTACAGCTTGATGCAGTGTGTAGTAGACAGCTCCCCAGTGCTGGGATGAACATCCAACTAGGCAACAGTTTACAGGAGGAAGGGATTCATTTCAAGCTTACAGATCCAGAGGAAATTCCGTAAGTGGCAGAAGCTGATTACTTCCATAGATCCAAGCAGAGAGAAACTGCAGCAGCAAAAAAAAAAAAAAAAAAAAAAAAAAGAAAGAAAGAAAGAAACAGCACCAGTGCACACGCACACGCGCGTGCACACACACCCCTGCCAGAGTCCAGACTTGCTCTCCCACATCTTTGGGCTGGGATCAGATCTTCCCCCAAACACATTTTTTGGGCTGGACTCCAGGATCTGCCCCTAGTGACACCTCCAGCCAGGAGGCTTGAGACCCAAGTTACAAGCTTAGTAAAACACCTGAATCTATGGGAAGATACATTCACATTCAAACCACCACACAGTGGCTTCACAAGACCTCCTTGTAGAGACTCAGATCCTGCCTCAAAATTGCTTAGCCTCAGCAGCTCTCTGGAACCACGGTGCAATACTTCATGACCCACTCCGTCTCTTACCTTTCATTCTTCCAAAACCGGTACCACGTGGGGGAGGCTGCCAAGTTCTGCTGTCACACTGGGATGAAGCCTGGCACCCAAGGACCACAAGCCTCTCTACACTGACCTTGGAGAACCCAGGGCTCCTTCACCCTGCAGGCCTTTTCCTGTCAAAAGAATCCTTACAGTGAGAGCCTGCAGTAGGTTTGGGTCTTGCATTCTTTTTATTGTCCCAGTACAGAGCACTTGACTTTTTTTTTATATATATGTTTTATCCATTTATTTGCAAGGAGAGAGAGAATAGGTATGCCAGGGACTCTAGCCACTGCAAATGAACTCCAGATGCCTGTACCACTTTAGTGTTGTTAGGCTTTGCAGGCAAGCCCCTTAACCACTGAGTCATCTCTACAGCCCCTGGCTTTCTTTAATGATGATGATCCTTGCTTTTATAATTACAGCCAAAGCAGCTGTTCTGAATGTGGGACTTTAAATTTGCTCATCTTTCTGTGATAAACTTCACAGTTTTTCATACCCTGTGGTTCTGTATTTTTGTCCCCTTTCAGTGTAAATCTGAACCAGGGCATCTAAGAGAATCCATGTCACACACTCAATGGTTTTCTGCCTTGAAATGTCCCCTGTCAAGCACATTGGTCCATTTTGTTTTTAACTTTATTTGCAAGGAGGGGGACACACCAGGTCCTCCTGCCAACTGTAAACAAACTCCAAATGCATGTGGCACTCTGTGCATCTACATAGTACTGGGGGATCAAACATGGGCCTTTAGGCTTTGCAAGCAACAGCCCTTAACCGCTAAGCCATCTCTCTATCCCCTAGCCCATTACTTTTGTGGGGGTCTTGGGGGATTTTTGTTGTTGTTGTTGCTGTGTTTAGGTAGGGTCTTGCTCTAGCCCAGGCTGACCTGGAATTCACTATGTAGTCTGAGGCTGGCTTCAAACTCATAGTAATCCTCCTACCTCTGCCTCCCAAGTGCTGGGATTAAAGGCATGTGCCACCACACCTGGCTGGCCCCTAACTTTTAAATTTAGCTTTGATCAAGTGTTCAGGACACAGGAAGTATGCAGCGAGTCTGTTTGCCAAGATATCACATGAACTGCTTCTGTAACAGTTCCTTTTCCTGTCTGGAAACTCTTGCCCTTATGGTCCGACAAAGCCCCATCAAAATGGCCCATGAAGTTCTGCTTACAGCACCGTACTGCCTCTCCAGCACAAAGTTCCACACCCTTCCACACTCCTCCTAGAAACCAGTTCCAAAAGACTAAGAACCACATGACCAGGTTTATCACAGCAACCCCTCCACTCGCAGTACCCATTTTCCGTATCTTACTTTCTTGTTTATGAAGCAAAATACCCAACCAGAAAAAGCTCAGGGAAGGAAAGATTTTATTTCAGCTTATAGTTTTAGATGATAAAGTCTACCATGGTAGGGAAAGCTTGGCAGGAAAGAGAAAAAGAAAGGAGAGAGAGAGAGAGAGATAGAGAGAGGGAGAGAGAACAGCAAGCAGGGCAGACTATAAAATGTCAAGGCCCGTCCACCTCTGGTGACATACTTCCTCCAGTCAGGCTCCACCTTCTTTATTTTATTGAGAGAGAATTGGTGCGCCAGGGCCTCAGCCACTGTAAACCAACACGAGACACTTATGCCACCTAGTGGGCATCCGCGAACTTGCACTTGCCTCACCTTCGTGTGTCTGGCTGATATGGGATCTGGAGAGACAAACATGAGTCCTTAGGCTTTGCAGGCAAGCACCTTAACTGCTAAGCCATCTGTCCAGCCCCAGGCTTCATCTTCTAAAGGTTCCACAGCCTTCCCAAACAGTGCCAGCCACCAGTTGGCTATTATGTATTCAATCAAACTTAGGAGAATCATTTAACATTCCCATCAACACAATTCCTATGGTGGAAAGAACAGAAGATAGCTAAACCAAGCAAGAGAAATCAAGCACCCCCACTACCTTGTCC
Source organism: Dipus sagitta (assembly GCA_036346955.1). Classification (NCBI taxonomy): domain Eukaryota; kingdom Metazoa; phylum Chordata; class Mammalia; order Rodentia; family Dipodidae; genus Dipus; species Dipus sagitta. The sequence goes on from CM070784.1 coordinate 57,467,614, forward strand.
TGCGCACCTTGTGGATTGAGTTATGATAGGAAGGAATACTGAAAAGAATTCCTCACATGCTGAACGGATAAAATGAAAAATCCTCCTTCCATGTCTGGCGTCCTTGAGCTATGGACCATGGTAGGACCTCCATGATAAAATCAAAAGTTAAAAATATGAAAAGGTTTAGCCAGGCGTGGTGGCGCACGCCTTTAATCCCAGCACTCGAGAGGCAGAGGTAGGAGGATTGCCGTGAGTCTGAGGCCACCCTAAGACTCCATAGTGAGTTCCAGGTCAGCCTGGGCTAGAGTGAGACTCTACCTCAAAAAAATATATATATATATATATGAAAAGGTGGTCTGGAGAGGTGCCTTAGTGGCTAAGGCACTTGCTTGTAAAGCCTAAAAACCCAAGTTTGATTCCCCAGTACCCATGTAAGCCACAAGGTGGTGCATGCATCTGGAAGTTCATTTGCAGTGACTAAAGGCTCTGACGCACCCATTCTCTCTCTCTCTCTCCCTCTTCCTCTCTCTCTCTCTCTGCCTCTTTCTGTCTCTCAAAAAAATAAAAATTTTTAAAAATATATTAAGAACTATGAAAAGATGGGCTGGGAGATGCTTCAGTAGGTAAAGCACTTGCCACCTGAGAACGAGACTCTCATGTTGGATCCCTAGAATCCACCCGAACCTGCATGGGCATGTGCTCATCTATAATCCTAGTGGCCCTATGGTGAAGTGGAAGGCAGAGACAGGAGAACCCCCAGAAGTTTTTAGGCCAACTAACTAGTATAGTAAACAAGAAACCCTGACTCAAACAAAGTGAAGACTGATGGCCAAGGTCATTCTATGATCTCCACAAGCATTATGTAACACACATGCACCATCTCCCCATGCAGGATCTCTCTCTCTCTCACTCTCTCTCTCTCTCACTCTCTCTTATGTCACCTCTTCCTCTCTCTCATATACACAAAGATCACCTCCTCCTCCCCCCCCACATGAATCACCTCTCTTCTCTCTCTCTCTCTCTCTCTCTCTCTCGCACGCGTGCGCGCACGCACGCGCACACACACACACACAGATCGTGTCCTCCTCTCTCTCTTTCTCACAAACACACAGAGAGAGAAATCACCTCCTCTGTCTCTCTCTCAGATCACCCCCCACACACACACATACACACACATTAAAAATGTAAAGAGACAAAGTGGCAGAATTTCTCAATGGAACATCAGACACCAGAGGACTGGGCCCTTTGATGCAATTGCCATAAAGCAAACAACTTACTACATGGCTTATTAAAACAGCAGATGAGACTGAAAGTTTTCTATTAAGCAAAGCTGGTGAGTGGAAATTGATCTTGCACTTATAATAATGTAATATGTGTAAAATGCTATAGATAATGTCACAGTATAGTTTTTTCTAGTTGAAAACATGACTCTCATACAAATATAAAGCAAACGCCTGTCAAAGATTTATTAACTCATTAATGAGGAAGGTAGTAAAAAATTCTAGTTCAGAGAGCATTTTGAAGAATGGGGTATTTATAGGCATTTAAGGAGAAATGTGAAAATTATATTGCTAGGTTAGATACAAAAGAGATTAATGTTCCATGGGCCCATAAAAACCCATAACCTTTGGAGTTATCTTTGCTACTGGACAGAAATTATTTGCATCTCTCCCATGAAAGATCTACATGCTAACACAGAACTTCACAAAATTTGAGCCCTTAATTAATAGCAACTAGCAAAGTCAAGCAAAGTGACATTAATTATCCAAGATAATTAAGTGTCCTTAGGTAGCCTTGTTAGACAACACCTTTGTATGACACTGAAAAGCCCATCTCATATTTCTAAGCTGTTTGTTTGTTTGTTTGTTTTGTTTTGTTTTTGAGGTAGAGTCTCGCTCTAGTCCAGGCTGACCTGGAATTCACTATGTAGTCTCAGGGTGGCCTCAAACTCATGGCGATCCTCCTACCTCTACCTCCCAAGTGCTGGGATTAAAGGCGTGCGCCAACACACCTGGTCTTTCCAAGCTTTTTATAAGTTTTTTTTAAAAAATAAATAAAATAAAATAAAATAAAATAAAAACATTCTCTTTGTGTGCTATCTTAGAGCCAGGCATGGTGAAACATACATGTAATCCCAGCACTTGGAAAGTGGAGGCAGGAGGATAGAGAGTTCAAATCCAACCTGGGATACAGGTGACCCTGTCTCAAAAGAAGAATGAAAGTAAAAACAGTGTATGCCAGATGTCTCCATTCTAATCCCGAGATCTCTCTCTAGCTCTGACAGAGTCGGATGTTTCCACTGTCTCCATCCTGGTCCTGACTCTCCAGCTCTGATAGAGTCAGATGTTTTCACCATCTCCATCCTGGTCCTGACTCTCTAGCTCTGACAGAGTCGGATGTTTCCACTGTCTCCATCCTGGTCCTGACTCTCCAGCTCTGACAGAGTCGGATGTTTCCACTGTCTCCATCCTGGTCCTGACTCTCCAGCTCTGACAGAGTCAGATGTTTCCACCATCTCCATCCTGGTCCTGACTCTCCAGCTCTGACAGAGTCAGATGTTTCCACCATCTCCATCCTGGTCCTGACTCTCCAGCTCTGACAGAGTCGGATGTTTCCACCATCTCCATCCTGGTCCTGACTCTCCAGCTCTGACAGAGTCAGATGTTTCCACCATCTCCATCCTGGTCCTGACTCTCCAGCTCTGATAGAGTCAGATGTTTTCACCATCTCCATCCTGGTCCTGACTCTCTAGCTCTGACAGAGTCGGATGTTTCCACTGTCTCCATCCTGGTCCTGACTCTCCAGCTCTGACAGAGTCGGATGTTTCCACTGTCTCCATCCTGGTCCTGACTCTCCAGCTCTGACAGAGTCAGATGTTTCCACCATCTCCATCCTGGTCCTGACTCTCCAGCACTGACAGAGTCAGATGGTTCCACCATCTCCATCCTGGTCCTGACTCTCCAGCTCTGACAGAGTCAGATGTTTCCACCATCTCCATCCTGGTCCTGACTCTCCAGCTCTGACAGAGTCAGATGTTTCCACCATCTCCATCCTGGTCCTGACTCTCCAGCTCTGACAGAGTCAGATGTTTTCACCATCTCCATCCTGGTCCTGACTCTCCAGCTCTGACAGAGTCAGATGTTTCCACCATCTCCATCCTGGTCCTGACTCTCCAGCTCTGATCAAGTCAGATGTCTTCACCATCTCCATCCTGGTCCTGACTCTCCAGCTCTGATCGAGTCAGATGTTTCCACCATCTCCATCCTGGTCCTGACTCTCCAGCTCTGATAGAGTCAGATGTCTTCACCATCTCCATCCTGGTCCTGACTCTCCAGCTCTGATAGAGTCAGATGTCTCCACCGTCTCCATCCTGGTCCTGACTCTCCAGCTCTGATAGAGTCAGATGTTTCCACCATCTCCATCCTGGTCCTGACTCTCCAGCTCTGATAGAGTCAGATGTTTCCACCGTCTCCATTCTGGTCCTGACTCTCCAGCTCTGATAGAGTCAGATGTCTCCACCTCCACTGTCTCCATCCTGGTCCTGACTCTCCAGCTCTGATAGAGTCAGATGTTTCCACCATCTCCATCCTGGTCCTGACTCTCCAGCTCTGACAGAGTCAGATGTTTTCACCATCTCCATCCTGGTCCTGACTCTCCAGCTCTGATCAAGTCAGATGTCTTCACCATCTCCATCCTGGTCCTGACTCTCCAGCTCTGACAGAGTCGGATGTTTCCACCATCTCCATCCTGGTCCTGACTCTCCAGCTCTGATAGAGTCAGATGTCTCCACCGTCTCCATCCTGGTCCTGACTCTCCAGCTCTGATAGAGTCAGATGTTTCACCATCTCCATCCTGGTCCTGACTCTCCAGCTCTGATAGAGTCAGATGTCTTCACCATCTCCATCCTGGTCCTGACTCTCCAGCTCTGATAGAGTCAGATGTTTCCACCATCTCCATCCTGGTCCTGACTCTCCAGCGCTGACAGAGTCAGATGTTTCCACCGTCTCCATCCTGGTCCTGACTCTCCAGCTCTGATAGAGTCAGATGTTTGGCAGTCAGATGTTTTTCAAATACAAACTCTATGATGAGGGAGAAGCATTTGCTGTTGCTGTTTGTTGCTGTTGCCTATTTTTGTTTTTTAATTTGCTTTGCTTCGCTTGTCAGTGTTCATCTTACTTTACTTTTTCCAGGAATGCCACCCCTGTGACTGAGTGGAGCACTTGGCTCCCTCTTCGGGCAGCAGCTCTTCAAAGCTAAGGTCAAGTCTCTTCCTAAATTTCCATGTTTACTTCCCGCACTACACATTTGTAGAGAGATGCTGTCTACATCCAGGGAACATGGAAATGGTACCTAGACAAATGGTTAGATGCAATTAAGGCAAAGAAATTATTGTTCTTCATCAAGGAAAGCTTTAAAGGCCGGTAACAGCAGAATACATTGGTCCAGGCCATTAAAGAATTAAAGAGCCCAGGCTGCAAGATGACACCTTTACTCTATGACAAGCAGAAATTAGCCAATGAGGAGCAGGCTTCTAAAACTCCCTGAAAGCTATAAAATCCCAACCAACTTTGGAGTGAGTCTGGAAGGAGAGCTGCATGGAAAACTGATTGGTGGGTCTTTTTTTTTTTCCCCCTGTCATGAAAGGATTTGCCCAAACACTGCAAGAAAAAAAGATTATAATAGAATCTGCTTGTTTGTTATATTTTTCCAAGGCCTTTAAGAATTTGAGGTGGGGCTGGAGAGATGGCTTAGCAGTTAAGGTGCTTGCTGGCAAGGCCTAAGAACCCAGGTCCAATTCCCCAGTACCCACATAAGCCAGATGTGCAAGGTACCATATGCATCTAGAGTTCGTTTGCAGTGACTAGAAGCCCTGGTGCACCCATTCTCTCTCTCTCTCTTTCTAGATGCCTCTTTCTTTCTCTCTCAAATAAACAAACAAATAAATATTTAAAAAAGAATCTGAGATGGCTAAATGTAAAAAAAAAAAAAAAAACATCATTTGAGAACTGGTGAGATTGCTCAGTGGTTAAAGGCACTTGCTTACAAAGCCTTATGGCCTGGGTTCAATTTCCCAGTGCCCAGGTAAAGTTAGATGTAGGAAGTGGCACATGTTTCTGGAATTTGTTTGCAGTGGCAAGAGGCCCTGGTGCACCCATACTTACTCTCTCTCTATCTCTCTTTCTCTGTCCCTCAAATAAATAAATTTTAAAAACTTTGAATTTTGAAGAGTATCATCATTTGTATTAGCTAAAGTTTTCTAGAAAGCAGAAACAGAACCAAGAGAACACACACATATATATGTATACGCATATCTCCATATATATATATATATACATATGTATGTATATATATATATGTACACATATATATGTATATACACATATATGTATGCACACATAAATGCACACCTATATGTGTATATGTGTGTAAGTATGTATGTGTATACACACACACACACACAGAGAGAGAGAGAGAGGGGGGTTCACTGGATTGACCTACATGATCAGAGGCTAAAGAGCCCAACAATGGACATCTGCATGCTGGAGAGCCTAAGCACCTAGCAGCTGTTCAGTACAAGAAGATGGGTGCCTCAGAACAAGCACTCAGGGACACCGCCCCATTCCAATGTGAGAGTCCTGGAAGCTCCCTGGAAAAGCATTGGTGAGTATGCACTGAAAGGCGGAAGGTGCTGGAGTCTGATGTCCACGGTGCACCAGCAGATGCAGCCACTCAGGACACATGGGGTTGTAGTCAGCTCCATGCTGCTGAGATGAGAACCTGCAGACCAGACACAGTTATGGGAGGAATGACATTTATTTCATGCTTACAGATCCAGGGGAAGTTCCATAATGGCGGAAGAAGCTGGCCCCCTTTCACAGGTCCACACAGAGAGAAAAACCACCAGCAGCACCGTAATCAAGCGCACTCCAGGAACCCCAGGCAGAGCTCAAGCCCTCTGCAGACCCAAGGCTGAATTAGATCCACCCCCAGGGACACCTTAGGGTTGGACTCCAGGATCTGCCCTCAGTGATGCCTCTTCCAGCCAGGCAGCTGGAGATCCAAGTTACAGCTTTAATAAAAGATTTGAGTCTATTGGAGGACATAAGTTCAAACGACCACACATGGCATGTAGGTTCTGCTGGTTTCTCTACTGTTATTCCATCTGAACCTCTAGTCCATGGGAGGGTGAGGCCCACATTCAAGGCAGAATTTCTGCCTCACGTGCCGATTGTCTCCCGAAATGCCCCCACACAGAAGGTGTACTTGACCAACCGGTTAGGTTCCCCTCAATCCAATCCAGTCGACAATCACCGTTAACTATCACATAGAGTAAGTGAATGTCCAGAAATCTACTCTCCATGCCAGTAGCCAATGCCAGAAAGAAAATTTTACAATGTGCCAAAATCTTGATTGCCTAGTAAGGGAAAAGAAATCAAAAGACAGAAAGTTTTCACTAATACTAAATTAACTGAAGAATTTAGTTTACAGGCTCATACAGGGACACTTGAAGCAAGTGACAACATATATAAATATAAATATATATATATATATATATATATGTATTATATGACAACATAACAACAGAAGTGTTACCAAAGTAGAATTTATGCTCTATATATTTTTTGCTTTAATATCTCTGCCAAGATCTTAGTGCTATGTAATACTACATCCAGACCTCTAGAATATGGGTGGTCTAATTGTATGCCTTGGAGAGTCTAAAGATATGAACATCATAAATCTTTTGGCTTATCCACTTTAAACACCAGTTGCTTGAGCCACACTTGGAAGAAAGTGGCCAACTTAAGGTAGAAGTAAATATTTACACGTCACTAAATTTTTCCCTGTATCTCACTTGGTGCCTGGCACATACCAGGCACCCAATTACTACTTAACAACCAGCACCAGTAAGCACTGGTGGCACCTTTGTGATGGGGGAAGGGCCAGCAACCTTTCAGCCCTTGTTGCTATACTGTGAGTCACTGGCTCTCCTCCATCTCAAAGTGTCAGGTGGTGCATACCTCAGGAGCTTGTTTGCAGTGGCTAGAGGCCCTGGCATGTCCATTCTCTATCTGCACCCTCTCTCTCAAATAAGTAAATATAAATGAAATATTTTTAAAAGCACTCATTATTATAGCCAACAAACAAAATATGCTCAGTTTTTAAAACAATTGCCAAATGTTTATCATTTCTAAATATCACATATTGAGGATGAGTGTTATTCAAAGAACAATATTTTAAATGTTTTTTAATATTTTATTTATTTATCTGAGAGAGAGAGAGAATGGGAAAGCCAGGGCCTCTAGCCACTGCAAACGAACTCCAAACACATGCACTACCATGTGCATCTGGCTTACATGGATACTGGGGAGTCGAACCTGGGTCCTTAGGCTTTGCAGACCAGCACCTTAACCTCTAAGCCCTCTCTCCAGCCCAAGAAACCATGTTTTAAATAGCACTGCTCTGAAAGAGTGCCAGCAACTCCCTTAGACAAGTCCCTGTTCCTTTTTCTCTTGGCAGTCTTACTTGAAGACAAGCTATACATACAGGATCCATAAAGTGCCTATGACGTTTCTTAGAGGGAGCATGAGAATACACTGATATGCCACATGGACTTTGCAAACCCTGCTCATAGATAGTGTGAGTTTAATTGACAATTTTGTGTGTGTGTGTGTGTGTGTGTGTGTAATGTAGGGGGCTGGAAAGATGGCTTAGCAGGTAAAGGCACTTGCTTGCAAAGCCTGATAGCCTGGATTTGATTTCCCAGTACCCAGGTAAAACCAGATGCACAAGGTGGCGCATGTGTCTGGAGTTCGTTTGTAGTGGCAGGAGGCCCTGGCACACCCATACACATTCTTTCTCTCTCTCTATCTGCCTCTCTCTCAAATAAACAAATAAAAATATTTAAAAAAAACTATATGTGGGGCTGGAGAGATACTTGCCTGTAAAGTCTAACAACCTGGGTTCAAGTTCCCAATACTCACATAAGCCAGATACTCAATGTGGCTCATGCATCTGTAGTTCATTTGTAGTGGTTAGAGGCTCTAATGCATCCATTCTCTCTCTCTCTCTCTCTCTCTCTCTCTCTCTCCCAGCTTGCAAATAAATTAATAAAATATTTTTTAAAACTATATGTGATGGGGGCTGGGGATATGGCTCAGTGGCTTAAGGCACTTGCTTGCAAAGCTTGCTGGCTGGAAATAACTGTCACATGGGGCTATGCCATTATTTGGATGTTTGTATGTTCCCGCAGCCAATGTTATCTTATCTGCGGTTAAAGATTATCTTTCCCATCATCTTACAGTGTAGTGCAGTGGATCAGGGTCCTTTGTAACACTGCTCTTCTCATGACCTGTGCTATGAGCCCAGTGTGCAGCCATTCCTTCAGAACCTATGCACCGAGCACACACTACACACCCTCATTAGGTATAAATGGGATTTCAAAGAGTCCCCAAGAAAAGGTCTCAAGAGGGCCAATTGTTGTTTCAAATTTAAGCCCAAAGTGACTAGGTTTCTATAGTGGTTTGACTCAGGGGTCACGCATAAACTTAGGTGTTCTGAATGCTAGGTTCCCAGCTGATAGAGATTTGAGAATTAACACCTCCAGGAAGGTAGTGTGTTATTGGGGGCAGGCTTATGGGTGATGTAGCCAGCTTCCCCTTGCTAGTGTTTGGCACACTCTCCTGTTCCTGTTGTCTACCTAATGTTGGCCAGGGAGTGATGTCCACCCTCTGCCCATGCCATTGTTTCCCTGCCATCATGGAGCTTCCCCCTCGAACCTGCAAGCCAAAATAAACCTCTTTTTTCCCACAAGCTTCTCTTGGTTAAGTGATTTCTACCAGCAATGCGAACCTGACTGCAACAGTAAAGTGGTACCAGGAGTGGGGTTTCTGCTAGACAGCTGACTGTGGGGCATTGGCCTTTTGGAGCTGATTTTCAAGAGGAATGTGGAAGGATTTGAAACAGTGGCCTAAGAGACACCTTGCAGTGCTGTAAGTATAGCTTGATGGACTATTCTGGCCAGAGTTGAAAGACCTGAATGCAGTAAGAACTATGGACAGTGAGGTTTGGCTTATGAGGGTGAAAAAGAGCTTTGCTTGGACTGGGCTACAGGTGGTTTATGTGAGAGCTTACTGTTATGCCCATGTCCTGAAAATTGTGCAGGGTTTCAGTGCATAGAAACAGACTAATGTGAGCAGAGGGATATGGCACAGAAAGAAATATTTAAGCCAAAACTTCTGCCTGTTCATCTGCAATTAAGAGATTACAACCATTGAGATTGGGCCAGCTGACCTGCACTGGGGCAACAGGAAGAATATAGACTCTTTTGAAGGGGCCTGAGTGCTCAAGGAGTGTCCTGTTCTTCAAAGTCTACTTTATTTCCCCATGAATTAACAAATTGACACTCTACCTGGTATTATGGAGTATAAGAAATGCAGGAAAGACAGGGTCATTGGGTTTGCAACATGGTCTTGTGTTTTGGAAATGGCCATGGGCAGTGTGAAGCAGGTTTGCCTGCATGGAGACCCAATGGAGCCATGAGGATGAACCATGGATTGCAGTGGAGACCTAGTGGAGATGCCAGGACCAGGAGATGGCTGCTAAGGAAAGATGGATGAAGTTTTCCAGGACTGTGAGTAGCCTACCTGGAGGGATGGAATTGAAACTCCAGAGACTTGTTGCTGGTTAGAATTATTGGACTTGGAGACTTGTAATTGGCTAGAGTTGTTGGACTTGGAGCTACAGACTTTGGTGTTTGCTCTGCTTAAGTCATAGGTTGCTTGAGTATTTCTTTGCTATGCCCAATGCCGTCTTTTGCAGTGTGAATGTTTATTCTGTGCCATTATGGGTTTTTTGAGGTTATTTTTTGGTATTAAGGCTCAGTTAAAAGATCTTGAACTATGGGGATGTATGAATATCATTGGAATTGATTAAAAAAAAAAAACTATGGGGAATTTTAAAGTTGAATGAATGCACTGCATTTTATAACATGTATGGCTATCAGTTTATGGGAGCCAGAGGTGGAATGTAGTGGTTTGATTCAGGTGCCCCCATAAACTTAGGTGTTCTGAATGCTAGGTTCCCAGCTAATGGAGATTTGGGAATTAACATCTTCAGGAGGCAGTGTCTTGTTAGGAGCGGGCTTATGGGTATTATAGCCAGCTCCCCTTGCTGGCGTTTGGCAAACTCTCTTGTTCCTGTTGTCCACCTGATATTGGCCAGGGAGTGATGTCCACCCTGTGCCCATACCATCATTTCCCCTGTCATCATGGAGCTTCCCCCTCCAGCCTGTAAGGCAAAATAACCCTCTTTTTTTCCCACAAGCTGCTCTTGGTTGGGTGATTCCTACCAGCAATGCGAAGCCTCACTGCAATGGTTTCTATTGACAAATACAAAACACAATATATCTGTTGACTCTCCAGTGCCCATCCCATCCCTCCTTTCTGCCCCACTCACTTCCATTCTTTCACTAGGGTGTGCCAGAACAGAGAGATAACTGCAGGCTGTGTGATCTTTTTTAAATCATACTTTGCGATTTTAAACATGTTTTTATTTATTTATAAGCAGAGAAAAAGATGGATGGAAGAAGGGCAGGGAGGGTTGGGTGGGTATGCCTGCACTGAGGCCTTTTGCCTCTTCAGATGAACTAGAGACACTTGTGCCACTTTGTGCATCTGGCATAATTTGGGTACTAGGGAATCAAACCTGAGCCAGCAGGCTTTATAAGCAAGTACCTTTAACTGCTGAGACATCTCCCCAGCATTGTTTTTTTTTTTTTTTTTTTTTTGGATATTTATTTATTTGAGAGCGACAGAGAGAAGGAGGCAGAGAGAGAGAGAGAGAATGGGCGCGCCAGAGCTTCCAGCTTCTGTAAACGAACTCCAGATGTGTGCGCCCCCTTGTGCATCTGGCTAACGTGGGTCCTGGGGAATTGAGCCTCGAACCGGGATCCTTAGGCTTCACAAGCAAGTGCTTAACCGCTAAGCCATCTCTCCAGCCCTTTTTTTTTTTTTTTTTTTTTGAGATAGCTTCTCACTGTAGCCCAGGCTGACGTAGAACTCACTCTGTACTCCCAGGCTGGCCTGGAACTCATGGTTATCTTCCTACCTACCTCAGCCTCCTGAGTACTAGGACTAAAGACGTATGCCTCCATGCCTGGCTTCCCCAGCCATTTTTTTTTAATTATTTAAGAGAGAGAGAATGCACATGACAGGGCCTCCTGCCACTGCAAATGAACTCCAGACACATGCTCCATTTTGTGCATCTGGTTTTACATGGGTTCTGGGGAATTGATCCAGGGCCATCAGGCTTTGCAAGCAAGTGCCTTTAACTGCTGAGCCCTATTTCCACCCCCCCCCCCCCGCAACCCCATGTGCTTTTTAAAGAAAGATAAACAAAGGAGGCAGGGCTGGGGAGATGGCTCAGTGGATAAAGCACTTGCTGTACCAATATGAGGGCTGGACTGCAGATCCCCAGCGCCCATGCAAACGTCAGGTGGGTGTGGTGGTTCTCCTTGTAAGCCCAGAGCGCAGGAGCAAGAGAGAGACGAAATACCCAGGATATCTGAGGCACACTGGCTAGGGAGACTCACTTAAAAAGTGGAGAGGGACTGAGGAACACACCTGTGTGTGTGTACATCCACACCCATTCGAACACACATTCACACACGCATGCACACCACACACACACAGAAAGAAAAAGAGGCTGGCTCCTCAGTTGTGGCACTTGCCTGGGAAGCCTGACGACCCAGGTTGGATTCCCCAGTACACATGTAAAGCCAGATGCACAAAGTGGCACATACATCTGGAGTTTGCAGAGACTGGAGGCCCTGATGCACCCATCTCTTTGTTTCCTCTCTCTCTCTCTCTCTCTCTCTCTCTCTCTCTCTCTCTCCTTGCAAGTAAACAAATAATATAATTTAAAAAGAAAAAGGGAGGAAGTTTTCTTGTTCTGTTCAAGTGTGTGATTTCTCAGGATTCCAGCTCCAACGTGCTGGTGACAACAGAGACATGGAGGAGAGCAGTGCCTGACCCTTGTACCTGTGCCTAGTCTGGCGCCAGCTTTCCCCGGAATCCACCTGTCTCCTACCTCCAGAGTGCTGGGATTATAGGCACACACTGCTTGTGTAGCTAGCAGCTAGGAGATTGAGAGATTCTTTTCTTTTTCTCTTTTCCTTTTTGGGTAGGTCATGCTTCATGTAACCCCTGTCTCTGGCTTCTCAAAAGACTCTCTAAACACCAGGATTATTCTTCAAGGCTTCTTAAAGTTGGGTTTGTTTTGCATTCTTATGTCACTACATACAGCTTAGAGAAGGAGGGGGGAAAAGCCCAGATTCTTGTAATAGATCTGATTATCTTATTCTTTTTAAAAATATTTTTCATTAATTTATTTGCAAGCAGAGAGAGAGAAGAGAGACAGGAACAGAGAGAGAGAGAATGGGCACACCAGGGCCTCTAGCCACTGCAAACTCCAGGTGCATGAGCCACTGTGCATCTGGCTTTACATGGGCACTGGGAAATTGAACTTGGATCATTAGGCTTTGCAGGCAAGCACCTTAACCGCTGAGCCATCTCTCCAGCCCTGATTCTTCTAGTACCTGTGGAAGTGACCTGGGTTTCTTATTGGAGATTCAACCCCCACAGAGGCCCGCCCTCCTCTGTCATGTTCATCATGCCCGATATTAACTGCAGGATTTTGCAGTCTTTGCAGAAAGTTTAACCGCTTCCCACAAACCTTCCCACACAGCCCAGACAGCTCCCTGGTGCCCGATCAGGTTTGTTTACTTGAAATGGAAAGTTGGGATTTGCAAATCTATTCTGATTTGATTTTTTTGTAAATAAAAAAATTAAGCTTAGATGAATATAACTGTGTATATTTTATTCTTTCCTGCTTGTCACATGCAACCTGTGGTCCTATTTCTCCGAGGAAAGATTCTTTTATCGTCCCATTGTCCCACCCATATGACTCCCTTCTTCGCTGTTTGTAAAAATACTGTTGGGAAATTAAAAAGAGAAATGCTATTTTCCAGAGAAACTAAGCTTAGGCAAACAACACTGTTTTCAGTGCATTTGGAAACTCAGACCCTAGAACTGTGATGTGCAGACATAGTGTAAATGGTTAGTTATGATGATGGAGATGATGTCTACACCCACCTACCCATCAGAAAGAAGAAAGAAAGAAAGAAAGAAGAGAAAGAAAGAAAGAAAGAAAGAAAGAAAGAAAGAAGAAGGAAGGAAGGAAGGAAGGAAGGAAGGAAGGAAGGAAGGAGCAGGCAGGTCATCAGTTCAGTTCAAAAAGACTACAAATTAGGCTCCCAGACCAATACTGTCTGAATGCTGCTTTCAGAAAACTTCAAGCCTCCTTCATCTGCATAATCAAGCCCCTCCCTCCCTCCCCCTCCTCCTCCCCACCGCCCCCGCAAGGCCAGGACTATGTATTTTCACATTTGATTTGGGCTGGGACCTGGGGTTGAAATCAGAGATCATTACCCCTGTGCCTCCCTAACTCTTATTTCTCCCATTAATATCTCATCAACACCGGGCAGGTGCCTCCTATAGGGAGGTTCCTCATTAACAAGTTGTCAGTGGGACAAAGAGTTAGAGTCCCCAGTGCTGAAGGAAATTGGCATGAGACTTACAGGCAGAGGCAGATAAGTATTCTGTGAAATGATTTCTCTTTCTATCAGGTCTACGTTTCCCACCAAACTCGAATTTGGACTCACCTGTCTGACTTCAGAAAACTTTCTTGTAACTTTCTCTAGCAGCCAGCACTAGCTTTCAAATTAAACCTATTTTTATGCTCAATGTAATATCTGAATCAGCAGTTTTTAAATACTCAATATATCTTTAAATGCCAACAGACAACAAGTATAGCAGGTGTTTAATTGTGGTTTAAAGATCCACATTGTTCACATTTTACAATCACAATTAAAATTAAGCAATAACACCAAAGGAGTTCCGGTATACGGCAATAATACTTACCCGTATAGTGAAATTGATAAGAATCCAGATATAATGACGCCCATTGTAGTAACCCTGTGGTGACTGATTGCTATTCTGCTGTTAGCAAACAACCAAGAAATACTTTATTTTTTTTCAGAATTATCAATTTGTTTCTAGGGTATGTGAACAATGGAAACCTTAAGGGAGAATGCAATAGTTAGCGAGGTATTAAAACAGTTATATAACTAATAAAAACACTAAATCAACTCAGATATGCAGCAGTGTGTCATTTCCATTTTAATAAAAAAGTACATTATTCTCTTCCCGAAATTACAAAATTTTATTTTTTTTTAACTCCGTGCCAACATATTTGGAAAGTAAAAAAAGTCATAAATCTATGCTTTCTGGAATTGTCATTGATGTGATTTTCTAGTCCTTAAAAAAGATGGAATAAAAACAGGCATTTTCATAAAACGATCGATTTGAAAAATTATTTGCATTCACTGCTTGCAATTTTTTTCTCTGGGATGTTGGAGGGGGGAGCACAGGGAATTATAAATAAACCACATTTGATTTTCATAGCATGCCTGGATGCTGAGCATGAAGGGCTCTGAAAGGCCACGTTCCGGGACACTTTATTGAAGGAAGCTCTCTCATCCTCGCTGCGCAGGCTGCGGGGTAACAAGAGCCCAGTTGGAGGGTCAGACTCCTGCTCAATTAAGCCCAGGCCTGGGCCAGATGGGAGACATCAGGACACAGAGCCCGAGGGCTGCAGCAGCTCTGGAGTTTGTAGGTCTGAGCAGCCTTGGAACTTGTGGCTACAGAGCTGGGCCAAGTTGGGCAAATCTTACATCAAGTGATTTCAATGCACACGTTTTTCTTTTCTTAATATGTAAAAAGGGGCTGAAGAGATGGCTCAGCAGTTAACGTGCTTGCCTGCAAAGCCTAACAATCCTGGTTCAATTCCCGCACAAGGCCAGATGCACAAAGTGGCGCGTACATCTGGAGTTTGTTTGCAGTGGCTAGAGGCCCTGGTGCACACATTCTGTCTCTTTCTCTCTCTCTCTCCTTCGAAATAGATAAAATATTTTTTTAATTAATGAATCAGGACCATGTTCCATGTTCATCCTGTGACTTATCCCACCTTGGAAGGTATTGTGACTACAGAGTCAAAGGATCTAACTCAACACACATAGAGAAACTGAGACCTTCAGAGGTAAAGTCCCTTGAGACTCATGTCCATGCTCTATCATGTCCCTCTGTGGTATGCACAGCAGACAGCCTGGTGATGGGATACTCTGGATTCTTTTCAATAGAACATCAGGAAATATGAAACGGCTGAAAGTCTGTTAGGAGTGTACCATAATGGGCTGAAGAGATAGCTCAACAGTTAAGGCACTTGCCTGCAAAGTCTAATGACCCAAGTTCTTGAGTTCAGGTCCCTAGTACCCATGTAAAGCCACATGCACAAGATGGCACATGCATCTGGAGTCCATTTGCAAAAGTTGGGAGGCATGCCCATTCTCTCTGTCTGTCTGTCTCTCTTCTATCTCTCTCTGCTTGCAAAGAAAAAGAAAAAGAAGGGGCTACAGATATTTCTCAGTGGTTAGGGTACTTGCCTCCAGACACTAACAACCCCAGATAGAATCCCCATTATCCATGTTAGCCAGGTTCATGCATCTGGAGTTTGTTTGCAGTGGCTAGAGGCCTTAGCATGCCAATACTCTCTCTCTCTCTCTCTCTCTCTCTCTCTCTCTCTCCTTATAATTAAATAAATAAAATATTTTAAGAAAAAGGAAAAAAGAATGCACCATAACAATGGCAGCCCTGAGTAATTATCATCAGTTTGCATATCAACACATTCATTTAGCAAATTTTATTGAATGTTCTTGTAGGCATATCACTGATTTAGCTACTTGGGGATTCAATAGATCTAAACCTGAGAGACATATATCCCTGATTTCTTGAAATTGGGAATAAAGAACATTACCCAAAAAGCACAATGATCAGGCCCTATGATAAATGCTCAGAAGGGAATACAGTTCTTGGGAAATAACCAAGGAAGCAGATCGACGCAATAGATTCTAGAAAGGAAGGGACGCCTTCACTGAGAACATGACGGGTGAACAGGAGTCCACCAAACAGTGGTGGAAAATAGTGTAAGGCACAGGCATTTGTTGCAGAAAACTCTTTCCCCTGGGGTGACGCAAACACACACCTTCTCCCCAGAAAGGGCATAAATAACAGAACAAAGGACAATTATACCAAAACCAGATTTGGTGAAGCAGTGAGTTTATTGAGGTTACTTACAGAGCAGGGTGAGGGGTTGCTTACAGGAGATAGATGACTCAAACACAGCCTCACCACGAGAAGTCTCACCCCACCCTGCATGATGACCTCCCATAGGTGCACAAGGGCAGCTGCATCAGCAGAAAGCCACCTGAGCATCGGTGAGGACTCCCGGAAGCTGCATCTCTGCAGCACACTGCACCAGTGACAGGAAGCTCCATTGGAGAGTGCCTCATCTCTAAGCAGTTGTTTCCCCTTTATATAGCCTTGGTTGGGGGGGGGGTCTTGCAACCCTTTTCCATCCCAGTACTCAGGAAGTGGAGGTAGGAAGATCGGAAGTTCAAGGTCTTTCTTAGTTACATAGCAAGTTCAAGGCCAGCTAAGACTACATAAGGCCCTGTCTAGAAAAGAGAAGGGAAGGGAGGGGAGGGGAGGGGAGGGGGGAGGGGAGGGAAGGAAAGAGAAGGGAAGGGAAGGGAGAGGAGAAGAAAGAGAGAGAAAGGGAGGGAGGGAAGGAAGGAAGGAAGAAAAGAAAGAAAAAAAGGCAAGCAAGCTAGCATGGTGGCTCACGCCTTTAATCCCAGAATTTAGGAGGTTGAGATACGAGGATCACTACGAGTTCAAAGCTAGCCTGGGCTACACAGTAAGTTCCATGTCAGCTTTGGCTACAGTAAGAAACTGTTTCCAAACAAAGAATCAGTCAATCAATGAATGTCACAAATTCCGAAGAGGGAGGTGGCTCAATCAGAGGCTCAGACAAACCACAGAGGAGCAATTCTTCTCTATGTCATATTTCATTTGTCTGCTTGTCCATCGTGGTCATGTGATACTGCCACAACGCAGGTTTCACATGCACACAGGGCAACAAGCAGAAGAGGACGGGGACTCTTGTTTCTTTCTTCTGTCACAGTGAGGAACAGCTCCCCAGACTTAACCTGAGATCCTGATGTGTCTGGAACTTACGGGGTATGATGGCATATGCCTTTAATCCCAGCACTCTAGTGATCAAGGTAGGAGGATCTCTGTGAGTTCGAGGCCAGCCTGAGACTACATAGTGAAATATATACACCTGACCTAAAGCGCTTATGAGAGGAAAGATTTATTTTGGCTCACACTTTCACAGAGTTTGTCCATCACCGTGGAGAAGGCATGACAGAGCAGCTCCATCCATGGCCGCCGGAGCACCGGGTGGAAGCTGGTCACATCCTAGAGGACCAGAAATCAGAAAGCACAACCACCAAGAGCTACACTATAACCTTCAAAGGTCTGCCTCTAATGACCTACCTCCTCCATCTAAGCCCCACCTCTGAAGGTTCCATGACCTCTCAACAGAGGAACACCAGCTGGACAATGAGTGTTCAATGCCTGAGCTGGGAAACATGCATTCAAACCACAGCAGTTTGGATCTGAAACGTTCCTGACAGGCTTACATTTTTAAACAGTTAATCTTCATCTACTGATGTGGTTTGGAGGAGGCCTTGGGACCTTTTAGACATGAGATTTAGCAGGCAGGCCTAGGGCCGTGGAGGCAGGGCTTATGACTTATAGCCCTGCCCTGATTCTGCCCCCATCCCTTCTTCTTGCTCTGCCAAGATATGAGGAGTCCCAAATCCCATGCTCCTGCCACAGGGAACTCCACCATGCCTTCTCCACCATCCTGGACTATACCCTCTCAAACCATGAGCCCAGATAAATCCCTCCTCTCTTCTAGGTATTTGGTCACAGTGACAAGAAAAGTCACTCAAACACAAACCATAACAAATGTCCTCATGGTCATGGCAGAGGGAGGCCCAGGAGAGAAAATGCCAAAACCTTGTAAACTTTTGGTCACCTCATCCTTGCTAAATGTCCTATTTGGAAAAAGTAAAAATAAAAGCTCCAGTTTGGGGTTGGAAAAATGGCTCGCAAAGCACAGTGATCAGGGTTCAATTCCCCAGTACCCATGTAAAGCCAGATGCACAAAGTGGTGCATGCTTCTGCAGTTTGCTTGCAGTGCGTGGAGGCCTTGGCATGCCCATTCTCTGTGTTTGTCTGTCTGTCTTTCTCACTCTCTCAAATAAGCAAATAAATTAATCACACATATATATACACATATGAAGTCCCAGTTTGGGCACAGGAGATATATATATATATGAACTTCCAGTTTGGGCACAGGAACTGCACTCCACTTCTTTCCATGGAGGAACACCAAAGTCACATGGAAAAGAAGCAAGGCATGGCTCCACTCTAGTAATCTCTCACAGCCTGGCTTCAAAGTTTGTGCACGTCCCTCCATCTCAACAGCTTCCCAAGAAGGACAAATAAGCCTGGATACCCTGTAAATCATTGCTAAAAATGTGATCTAAAATGGCACAGAGGTGCCCCCAAAGAGTCAGGGAAAAGAAATGAGGTTTCCAGAAAATATGTGATCGGTCACGATGTCTCCGGATTGAACAGGAGGGGAGGAAACGGGCAGATGAAACCAGAGGACAAGTGACAACTGGAACTGAAACTTTCTGTGGTTACCCGACTCTGGCAGCAGCTTGCTGGAAAGAACGCTGTGATCAGTTAGAGGATTTCAGCCACCTTCGCGCTGTAGCCTTGGAGCCAAAGCACAAATAACAGGGAGGAGTATGGCAAAGAGAGGTGGGCAAACCAGAACCCTGACAGAAGAGTGGCATCCAGTGGCCAGGGGGTAATTTGCACTGAGCCACAGCTGCAGGCACCCACATGTGGCCGTTGCTGGCTAACCACATCCCAGAAAAAGCTTCAGTAGACCACAGGATGTGGCCAGCCCTCGCCTGGGGCCCCTGAAGGGAGAGAACGCAGCCAGTGCAGGTGAGGAGAGAGAGGGGTGCACCACCTGGAAGAGTCACCCCACTTCCCTCCCCGTGCTGCCATCCAGGCTGTTCTCAGCTCCGTGCCAGTTGCTCTGAGAGAGAATGTGACATCACTAGAGAATGGCAAAGCCACTGAAGGACAAGTGAGGTGATGAGGCCACTTGCGGTGATGTTTCAGGACAGTGGTCTGGCACATGGGCATCCTCTGGGATTCTCCAGCCCCACGCCACCATCTTGGGGAACTCTGAGGGTGGAGCCCACCATCCCCTAGGGGACTCCGAGAGCCCTCCATAGAGCAGACACAGGGAGGCAGCGAGGGCGGGCGGTCCCTAATGGAAATGTGCCTCCGGCTGGACCTCAAAGGAGGCCGGGAACAGAGAATGGGAGAGACGGAGGCCCACTGTCCCCTGTGAAGCAGAGAAGTAGGCAGGACAGTGACTCACGTCAGGGCCAATGAGACGAACACCCAGACAGAATAAAGTGTGCTTCTGAGTGACAGCATGGTTTAGGAGTCTTAAAAAGCAGGGACAAGTCGGGCATGGTGATACACGCCTTTAATCCCAGCACTGGGGAGGCAGAGGTAGGAAGACCACCATGAGGTTGAGGTCAGACTGGGCTAGAGTGAGACCCTACCTCAAAAAAAATAACAGTAATAATTTGTTGGGCTGGTTCAGCAGTTAAGACGCTTGCTTGCAAAGTCTAAGGGCCTGGGTTCAGTTCCCCAGTACCCATATGAAGCCAGATACACAAAGCAGCACATGCGTCTGGAGTTTGTTTGCAGCAGCCAAAGGCCCTGGCACACCAATTCTCTTTCCCTCTCTCTCTCTCTCTCTCTCTCTCTCTCTCTCCTTGTTCTTATTCTTCTACTTCTCTCTCCTTACAAATAAATAAATAAAAATGTTTTTAAAAGATTTTTTAAGCAAGCATAAAAAATGTATAACTGGTCATAATACGAGACTGGACATTTTTGCCCCAGAGAATGAAAAGAGTAGAGTGAAGGGATGGCTCAGCAGTAAAGGCACTTGCTTGCAAAACCTGATGGCCTGGGTTCTATTCCCCAGCACCCAGGTAAAGCCAGCTGTACAGCGTGGTGCATGTGTCTGGAGTTCATTTGCAGCAGCAAGAGGTCCTGGCATGCCTGTACTCACTCTCTCTCTCTCTCTCTCTCTCTCTCTCTCTCTCTCTCTTTCTCAAATGAATAGATATATTTTTTAAAGAAAAAAGAAAAGAGCAAGTGAATAGGACAGACAGGGAGCAAAAACTCTCAGACCATGGTCCAAAGTAGGATCTTCTTTGAAAAGATGTTAAAGGGCTGGAGAGATTGCTTAGTGGTTAAGGCACTTGCCTGCAAAGTTTAAGGACCCAGGTTCAATTCCTCAGTACCCACATAAGCCAGTTGTACAAAGTGGTGCATATGTCTGGAGTTCATTCACAATAGCTAGAGGCCTTGGCATGCCCATCATGGCCCCTCTCTCTCTCAGAAATAAATAAATAACCATTTTTTAAAAGAAAAGATGTTAAAGGGCACAGTACAAAACAAGAGCCAGCTGCCCAATAAATTAAAATAAGAAACAAGCATGGTCAGACAATGAGACCCAAAAAAGATCAAGGACGTAGCCGGGCGTAGGGGCACATGCCTTTAATCCCAGCATTTGGGAGGCAGAGGTAGGAGGATCACAGTGAGTTCAAGGCCACCCTGAGACTACATAGGGAATTCCAGGTCAGCCTGGGCTAGAGTGAAACCCTACCTCAAAAATAAAAAAAATAAAAAAATAAAAAAGATCAAAGATGTCACATTGTTAAGTGTCCTTCACCCTGGCCCCAGCCCAGGGCCTGTATTCCAACACTCTCTAGCAAACACCATATGTCAAAAGACTCAGGGAAACTACATAAACCAGCAGTCAGAAGGCTGCATTGAACCATGAGAGATAGTCAGGGTTTTTTGTTTGTTTGGTTGGTTGGTTTGGTTTGGTTAGTTGGTTTGTTTTTGCAAGAGAGGGGGAACGGGCATGCTAGGGCCTTCTCCAGCCACTGCAAGCAAACTCCAGATGCGTGCACCACCCTGTGCACCTGACTTATGTGGGTCCTGGGAATTGAACCTAGGTCCTCCGGCTTTGCAGGCAAGTACCTTGAAGCTTCTAAACTTTGCTTTGAGACACTGTCAGAAATAACTGTAGAGAAGGATGAAAATTTTTTAATTACATTTTAAAATCTTCCCCAAAACTGAAACCATATTTATAGGTGTGTGGATTGGTCAAATTCCAGTTTCTTACATAAAATTAGAAATAACTAAGAAATGGATACAAAAGCCTGGTAGATGGAGACGGAAATGTCCAGCTTATTACTAAGGGAATACTTGTGTATGATGAAAAATATATGTACTAAATGTTGAATTGAGGAACATAGAAGTGGGGAGAGATATTGAATTATTGGTGGTCTCTACAGAGGGAGAGAGAGAAGGAGAAAGAGAGAGAAGAAGAAGGAGGGGCTGAAGAGATAGCTCAACAGTTAAGGCACTTGCTTGCAATTCCTAACCACTCTGGTTTGATTCTTCAGTACCCACGCAAAGTCATATGCACAAGACGTGCATGCATCTGGAGTTCATTTGCAGTGGTTGTAGGTCTGCATACACCCGTATTCATTCATTCTCTCTCTCTCTGCAAATAAATAAAATATTTTTAAAGGAGGAGAAGCAGAAGAGAAGGAGGAAGTGGAGGTGGAGAGAGGAGAGAAGAGAGTTATTCTTGCAGAAACTAGGGCAGGGGGTGGAGAGATGGCTCAGCGGTTAAGGTGCTTTCCTGAAAAGCCTAACAACCTGGGTTCAATTCCCCAGTACCTATGTAAAGCCAGATGCACAAAATGGTGCATGCATCTAGAGTTTGTTTGCAGTGACTGGAGGCCTTGGCATGCCCATTCTCTCTGTCTCCTTTCTGTCTCTCTCTCTGTGTCTGTCCTTGCAAATAAGAAAATAAATAAGTAAAAAAAATTAAGAAAAAACTTGGGCTGAAGAGATGGCTTAGCAGTTAAGATGCTTGCCTGCGAAGCCTAAGGACCCAGGTTCAATTCTCCAGGACCCACAGAAAGCCAGATGCACATAGTGACACATGCATCTGGAGTTTGTTTGCAGTGGCTAGAGGCCTCTCTCTCTCTCTCTCTCTCGCTTTCTCTCTCTCTCTCAAATAAATAAATAAAAATAAAAATAGTTTTGAGCTGTGTGTGGTGGGGCACACCTTTAATCCCAGCACTTGGGAGGCAGAGGTAGGAGGACTGCCTTGAGTTCAAGGCCACCCTGGGACTACATAGTGAAATCCAGGTCAGCCTGGACTAGACCAAAACCCTACCTAAAAAATAATAATAAAATAAATAAATAAAATAATAAAATAGTTTTTTTAAACCTAGGGCAATACTTTAAGAAAATGAAATACTGGTCAACTGACCCTTATACTGATGGGAAAGGCATGAAGTTCTGAAAAACAGTTGGTAGGAAAGGAAGAAGGAGGAAGAAAGAAGGAGGGAGGAAGTTGCTTGCTATCCTCCTCTCCAATTATTTAGATTCAACGTATAAAGAAAATGTAAAAATAGAAAGCATTGATATCTGCATTCATATTTCGAATATTAGCAGGCAAGGGGCTGGTACTGTGGAAATGGCTCACGTTTGCGAGGCCCTAGATAAGGTCGTGTCTCTCAGCCTTGCATGCGTACCTGCACCTCCCCTGAGCTTGTCCCTTAGAATGCTAAGAAGCAACCTCCTGGGTAACCCCAGTTCCCTGAACGAAGTTCCCTACCCTACCAGAACCTGCCTCACTCTGTGCCCTTGGACTGGTAGCAGAGTTCAGACCCATTTCAATGACTGCAGTAATCTGTATCCTTTCTTATTTCACTCACGCTACAGGCCCTGCCTGGAATCAGCCTCTCATACCTGACCTTTGTTTAAAGTTATTTTATTTTCTTTTCCTTTTTTTCTTTTCCTTTTTTTGTTTTCCATGGTAGGGTCCCACTCTAGCCTAGGCTGAGCTGGAATTCACTATGTAGTCTCAAGGTGGCCTCAAACTCACAGCGATCCATGTACCTCTGCCTCCCGAGTGCTGGGATTGAAGGCATGTGCCACCACACCCGGCAAGTTTCTTATAAAATATTTTACTTATTTGAAAGAGAGAGAAAATGGGCACACCAGGGCCTCTAGCCACTGCAACTAAACTCCAGATGCATGTGCCACCTTGTGCATCTGGCTTTATGTGGGTACTAGGGAATCGAATCTGGGTCCTTCGGCTTTGCAGGCAAGTGCCCTAACAGCTAAACCATCTTTCCAGCTCAAATACCTGATCTCTGCCTGGTTGGGCCAGGCAACATCCTCTCCCAAAGGGTCAGAAAGCTGCACACAATTCCAGCTGACATCAGTGTGTCATAGCCTTACCTGAGCTTCAAGTTTTTCGCTATCAGCCCTTGTAGGAAACCCATCGTGCTTCCCACCGGGGTCCCTCGTGCCCTTCTCTGTCAAATGCTGAGCTCTAGAGGTCAGGGACAGTGAACCATCTTAGTCACCACTGTTTCCTGGTGCCAAATACAGGATCATTCTGTGAGGGATTGTCTAGGCTAGGTTAGTCTCTGGGCGCATCTGAGAGGGTTATCTTGGTTATCTAGGTTAATTTGAGGTGGGAAAACCCACCTTAGCTGTGGGCAGCGCTAATCCTTGGGCTGGGGTCCTGGACTGTATACAAAGGAGAAAGCCGGCTGAGTACCAGTATTCGTCACTCTGTGCTTCCTCACTGGCCACTGAATGTGACCTGCCGCCTGCAGCTCCTGGCTCCATGCCTTCCTGGCCACGATGACATATACCACAAAACTGCAAGCCGAGGTACACGCTTCCCGCACTACCCTGATTTTTGGTCAAGTATTTTGTCACGGCAAAGAAAAGGGAACTAATGCACCAAATAAAGGTAAAAGTAAAGGGGCACCCACTTGGAGAAGAGGTGGCATTCGAAACAGGAGGTTGCTTATATACCAAAGACGCATGCCTGAGTCAAATTGTAAGGCAGCACCAGAAAACCCAAAGTTAGGAAGGACCCTCAAAATACCTGCCCTGTCACCTTCAGAAGCCATGGGGTCAGAAGGTTCAGGGAAGACTGGGAGAGTATTCCAGATCAAAGGATATTTCAGAAGGCACGTCACTTGGTGAGTAGCTACACGGAGCACATGATTCTGAACTAGCAAATTTTGCACCTGTCTGCAAAGCCAAATGACCCGGGTTAGTGGCACATGCATCTGGACCAGGGTCATTGGGCTTTGCAGGCAAGTACCTTAACCGCTGAGCCATCTCTCCAGCCCTGGTAGCACTTTTGATGACTGTACGGTGGTTAAGTTGAGGAATGTCCTGTTAGTAGGGCAAACACATAGAAGCACCTGAGTGTTGGGGCATTGGGTTAGTAATTTCCTCTGATGAGCGAAGAAAGAAAAAAGTTATTTTGTACAACAACTCCAACTTTTCTACTAGCTTGTTATTCTTTCTATGTTTAAAGAAAAACCCAGCTCTGGGGCTGGAGAGTTGACTCAGCAGTTAAGGCACTTGCCCCGCCCCCCATCTTTCTCTCTATCTCTATCTCTCTGCTTGCAAATAAATAAATAAAATATGTTTAAAAAACAACTCTGTACTAATATTAAGCAGCAACAGTATATGTTTAGAATATATTGATCTTAACAGCTCTAGATAACAGCTAGTGAACCAAGGTAAGGACTTATATCTCACTGGCCAAGCACTTGTCTAGTATGTCTGAAGCTCTGGGTTCAATTCCCACTACAAAAATATAAAAGAAGGTCGTATCATAGCCAAATGTGGAGTCACACACTTGAAATCCCAGAACTTGGGAGGCTGAGACAGGAAAATCAGGAGCTGAAGTTCATCCGCAACTACATAGCAAGTTTGAGGCTGGGATAAAAGGTTATGTTCAAAAACTAAAAATTTTTTAAAGTTTTTAAATGGAGTTAGTGAGCCAAGCCAAATATCAACTCACAGCTCAGTATTCTCTCACTGGCCAGACAAGTGAGACTTTCAATACATACGTCATCATGTGTTTGTTACTTTTAATTTTTAGAATAAGTTATGTAATAGAACTTTTCACAGTGGTAAAACTGTCTAACATCTGCTCTATGCAATATGATAGCCATTCCCATGTGACTAGCCCAATGTTGGGACTGAACTTAATTTATTTACTTGTGTATGAGTGTGTGTGTGTGTGTATGCACGCATGCATACACACACACACACACACACGCACGCACGCACGCACGCCAGGACTTCTTTGAAGACAGAAAGTGTATGAACATACCAGGGCCTCATGTCACAGCAAATGAACTCCAGACACACATGCCACTTTCTGCATCTGGCTTTATGTGGGTTCTGGGGAATTGAACCCAGACCATCAGGCTTTGCAAGCAGGTGCTTTTAACTGCTGAGCCATCTCCCCAGCCCCTGAATTTTAATTTTAATTTAAGCATAAACTTAAGTGGGCTTGCTAGTCTAGTGGCTACAATGTTGGACAAAATAGTTCTAAGCTATAGAGAAAGCCTGAAAGTTCCTAATTTCTTTTTTGATTAGACTGTTCCTGACCCCAAAACAAGCTAATGTGAGTACAAAAAGATTACAAGTCAATTTTATTTATAGAGATAAGTTTACAGTCCTGAATATATTAATTTATAGAATTCAGTTGATTATTTTCACTGTGTATACACACATGCATCTATGCTTGGAATTATTCCAATATTTACAGAAAAGTTTATTAATGAGACTCATTACATTAATAAGTTAAAAATGATAATCTCGACAAATGCCAAAGATATGTGATAAAATTGTTAATAAGTCAGCAATAGAAGGCTTGGGCTAGAGAGATGGCTTAGTGGTTAAGGCGCTTGCCTGCAAGCCCTAAGAACCCAGGTTCAATTCTCCAGGACCCATGTAAGCCAGATGTACAAGGTGGTGCATGTGTCTGGAGTTAGTTTGCAGTGGCTAGAGGCTCTGGCATACCCATTCTCTCTCTCTCTCTCTCTTTCTCTTTCTTTCTCTCGCCCTCCCTCCCCCTCTCTGCCTCTTTCTCTCTCTCAAATCAATTAATTAATTATATTTTTAAAGTAGAAGACTTTCTTTAACAGCCTTCAAATTAGCTACTACAAATGACCTATAAGTAACTTATCTCTAATGATGAACTACTAGGAGCAGTCCATTGCAAAGCAAGAGGCATACATTTCCCCTATTTTCCCAATGCTCTATAGTAAGGATATGAAATTATGTAAATGTCAGAAAGGAAAAGATGATCCTTATTTTTTTTTTGCAGGTTTTTGTGCTACTCAGAAAAAAAACAAAGAAAAGTGACCATTAGATGCCTTTAATCCCAGCACTTGGGAGGCCGAGGTAGGAGAATCACTGTGAGTTTGAGACCAGCCTGAGAGTACGGAGTGAGTTCCAGGTCAGTCTGGGCTAGAATAAGAACTTGTCTTGAAAACAAAAATTTCTGATCATTAGAATTAACATGAAATATCAGTATGATTGCCAAATAAGACACACACACTCCAGTCCCCAGTCTTATAGCCATAAATACAGACTAAACATGTTTCACTCATAATTTTGATTTTGGCATCTGGCAGAGTCTCTAAAATATAGAAGATATAATAAGTGTTTGTTGAATGAATTTGTTGAGTTAAAAATCCAGAGACCTTGGATGTTATACATTAGCATTTTCCCCAAAGAACTGGTTTGCAAAATAAGAAAAAAAAATGTAATCATATCAATAGATACAGAACAAAACCTGGGCTGTGGAGATGGCTCAAGAGTTAAAGGTGCTTGCTTGCAAAGCCTGATGTTCTGGGTTCAATTCACAGGACCCAGGTAAAGCTGGATGCACAAAGTGGTGCATGCATCTGGAGTTTATTTTACAGTGGCAAGAAGCTCTAATGCACCCATTTCCTCCCTCCCTCCCTCTCTCTCTCTCTCTCTCTCCTTGCAAATAAATAAAATAATTTTTAAAAACTAAACATAAATTGTCAAAATATAGCAGCTGTTCATGATTTTCAACAGGGTAGGAATACAAGAGAAGCTTCTTAAAGAATAAAGGGCACTACAAAAACCTACAATTGGGCTGAGGCGATAGCTCAGTGGCTAAGCTTGCTGCTTAAGCATGAGAGCCTTGGGCTGAAGACTGCCAAGTTCAACTCCCCAGAGCCCACATAAGAAGAATGGCCATGTACTTCTGTCACCCACTCCACAGAGGATGGAGAGCAGGGAGTCCCTGGGGCATACTGAAAGACAGCAGCTTCGGGTTGAGGGAAAGACTCCAAAGAAATATGTGGATGAGCAATAAGAGAAGGCCTCCACATGCACATGCGTGGGACATGAGCGTCTGCACACACGTGCATATATATGTGCATATGCCACACACTACACAACACCACACCACAAACATACTATAGACACATATATACACATGCAAAAAAAAAAATTTATACTTGTGGTTTGAATGGATGTCCCCAATTGATTCAGGAATTTACCTTTTTTTGTCTCTTTTTGGTTTTTTGAGGTAGGGTCTCACTCTCTAACCCAGGGTAACCTGGAATTCACTATGTAGTCTCAGGGTGGCCTCGAACTCACAGAGATCCACCTACCTCTGCCTCCTGAGTGCTGGGATTAAAGGTGTGCACCACCACACCCAGCACACTTGGGAGTTTATTAAAGCTTGTAATTTAGATTTCCAGCCACCTGGCTGGAAGAGGTGTCTCTGTGGGCAGATCCTAGGGTCCAGCCTCAAGGCATGTTTGGGGGCAGATCCGTTTCTAGCAAAATAGGTATACAGAGTGCTTGAGCGCTGCTGAGAGTTCCTGGAGTGTGCTTGCTTGCTTGCTTGCGCTGGTAGTGGTTGTGCTGCTTTGCTCTCTCTGCGTGGATCTGTGAAAGGGGGCCAACTTCTTCTCCCATTATGGACCGTCCCCTGTCTCTGTGAGCTCCAATAAACCCCTTCCTCCCATAAACCGCGTCTGGTCTAGAAGCGCATCCCAGCGACTTGAAGCTGACTGCTACAATAATTAACATCAAACTTAATGTGAAAAACTTGTTTCTGCCCTAAAATCAGAAACTAAGAAAGAAAGTCATACCAAGTCTGTTCTATTTACTCCTGAAAGTCCCAGCCAGTACAATACAGATCAATTAATCAATCAATAATATACACCTTGGGAAGGAAGAGATAGATATAAACATCCTGTTTGACAACATGATTGTGTGGAAACTGCCAAGCAATTTATTAAAACTTCTTAAATATTTTTTAAAAATTAGGGCTGGAAGGATGGCTTAGCAGTTAAGGTGTTTTCCTGAAAAACCAAAGTACCCAGGTTCAATTCCCCAGGACCCACATTAGCCAGAGGCACAAGGGGGCGCATGCATATGGAGTTCATTTGCAGTGGCTGGAGGCCTGGCACGCCCATTCTTTCTCTCTCTCTCTCTCTCTTTCTGTCAAATAAATAAATAAAAATATTTTTAAACTTCTTAGAAGCTTCTAGAATTAATATGGACTAGGAAAAATGCACTGTGTAAGGTCAGCACAAGACAATTATGCTGCCTATAACTCTCAGTTTCCTCATCTGTAAAATCGGACAAATACTTGAAATTTCCCAGAGTTTGTTGTAAGAGTTACAGTTATCATAGGCAAGCAGTCGTTTACAGCACTTTGTAAATACTTGGTAAAAGTTAGCAAAGGCTGGGTGTAGCAGACAGCTTCAGGTTCACTGAGATGAACTTCCAGACCAGACACAGTTATGGAGGAAGGGATATTTATTGAAGCTTACAGATCCAGGGGAAGTTCCATAATAGCAGAAGAAGCTGGCCTGCCTTCACAGGCCCAAGCAGAGAGAGAGAAGTACAAGCCTAAAGGTCAAAAGCCACAGCACACTTCAGGAACTCCTGCTAGGCACACTTTGCATATCTTTAGATTGAAACCTGAAACCCATCACCACACCTTAAGATCCACCCAGTGACATTGTCTCCAGCCAGTTGGCTGCAGAATGCAAACTACATACAATAAAGAACTGAATATATTGGGGGCCATCTATTCAAACTTCCACACTGGGTGTGATCATATCTTTAATCCCAGCACTCAGGAGGCTGAAGTTGGAGGATCTCCATGAGTTCAAGGTCACCCTTAGACTACATAGTGAATTTCTGGTCAGCCTGGGCTAGAGCAAGACCCTTCCTCAAAAATCAAACAAATAAGAAATGCTAGCAGTGTCAGGCTGGGGAGATTGCTCAGTGGTTAGAGGCACTTATTGCAAAGCCTGTTGATGAGGGTTCAATTCCCCAGTACCCACGTAAAGCCAGATGCTCAGGGTGGCACATGCATCTGGAGCTCATTTTCCTCACTCATAAATAAATAAATAAAATATAGATATTTAAAGTTATCAGTATTTTCATGACTATGACATTTAGGGAGACAAATATGGATGCATGTGATGGTTACATAAGAGATAGCCATCAGTTTTATGAAATATGAACAAAATACATCATGTATGTATATGAAAACGTCAGCATGAAACCCATTTTTACATATAATTAATATGTACTGAAAAGAAAAACTCAGTGGGTCTAGTTGATAAAAATAGCTATAGCCTTCTGTGACTACACACAAAGGGCTAAAGAAAGGATTTATTAGCTACGTATCAGACCCACCGCACTGAGCTCTCTGTTCAGTTTTGCATGCTGTGTATTAATAGAAGCGTTGAGAAGCCAGACGCTTCCAAAGGGAGTGTTGAGCAGTTTGGGAAACTGTGTCATGATCTCAACAAGTAGGACTGTCCACAATGGGAACATAGTGGCTTAACATCTGTTAATAATGGCTATTTGATGACATTCCACAGATACACAGATCACTGTGGATCTGCCATGTGATATGAAGGCAGACATTCCCAGGCGTAGAAAGCATGCGTTTATTTAAAGTTAGCATCAGAGGCTGGAGAGCTCCGTTAGCAGTAAAGGCCCTTGCCTATGAAGCCTAAGGACTGAGGTTTGCTTCTCCACGTCCCACATAAGCCAGATGCACAAGGTGGCCCATGCATCTGGAGTTCGTTTGCAGTGGCTAGAGGTCCGGCATACCCATTCTCTCTCTTTCCCTCTTTCTCTCCCTCTCTCTGTCTCTAATAAACAAAGTTAGAATCAGGGGCTGGAGAGATGGCTCAGCACTTAAGATACTTGCCTGCAAAGCTGAAGGACCCTGGTTTGATTCCCCAGTACCCATATAAAGCCACATGCACAAGATGGCACATGAATCTGGAGTTTGTTTGCAGTGGCTAGACAGCCTGGCCCACCCATTTTCATTGTCTCTCTCTCTCTCTCTCTCTCTCTCTCTCTCTCTCTCTCATATATATATATATATATATACACATATATATATCATAAAATAAATTAATTAATTAAAGTTAGTATCAGAAATGACAGGGAATGTTTGTTCTCAATGGAGCTGCTTACCTTGTAACATAAAAAGGTAGTTAAAAAACAAGAAAAATTCAGGCTCACATTAAAGTACTCTACCAAGATCTCAAAGTTATCCAGGACAGAACCACAGATTGACTGTGATATGAATCTTAATATTTGGATTAATGGGTACTCACCCAGTCAAAGAGAGACTAGGAAGTCCTTGGGCTTGGCCTCAGCTTTTTGGGCAAGTGTCCTCATGAGTGAGGCTGAAGCCAAAATGCAGATATTTTGAAATAACTGTGCTGGGGCTGGAGCGATGGCCCAGGCCCTTAGGAGGAAACAGCCACACTGGTGTCAACCCTCAGGGCTGAGCTCCAATGCAGGAAGGTATAATCTAAGCATCTCCCTGAGCTAGCGCTCTCCACTGAGAGCTCGGGGTAGGGCCATGGGGGGTGACCAGATGCTACTGAGGCTTTGTGCTGAGTGTTTGAAAGCCCACTATGAATATTGATGCCAAGAGCTTGTTGGTGGCTCTTAGAAATAAACAGAAGATGGAACAGCCATCCCCCCCACCCCAGTATAGGATATCGTTAGCTAGATGCAGACTTTTCCATTGGTTAAGAAACAAATGTACGGGACTGGAGAGATTGCTTAGTGGTTAAGGCGCTTGCCTGTGGAGCCTAAGGACCTAGGTTTGACTCCCCAGATCCACATAAGCCAGATGCACCTGGTAGTGCATGTGTCAGAAGTTTGTTCGCAATGGCTGGAGACCCTGGTGTGCCCATTCTCTCTCACTCTCTTCCTCTCAAATAAATAAATAAAAATAAAATATTTACAAAACACAAATCCATCATCCTCACTCCTATTTTTATTTTATTTTTATTGACTATATATGCATATAAGGTATTTTATTTTAATCCCTTCTTGTCCCCCTTCGCCAGCCCCTTCCATTGACCCCCTCTGTCTTTCCTCTTCTGCTTCGATGTTTTTTATCCCTGTGTGTGTGTGTGTGTATGTGTGTGTGTGTATGAGAGAGAGACGAGACCCACAGAGTTTAACCAGGGTTCCCTGCATGAACATGGGTGGGGAATTATTTATCAGAGCACCTAAAACTTACCAGTGGCTACACCACTGTAGTAAATGTCTGCTGCTCCCCAATTGTCAATCACACACTCCTATTTTCAAATGTGGTCACTGATGTTGGAAGCAGACGCTCCTCAAACATTATACTGACCACACCATAGAGACTCAGGTGGACAGACCATATGGCTGACAAGAGGATCAGCCAATAAATGGATTTTAAAAAAAAATGATTATCCAATCTCTTCCAACAGAACCTCATTAGCTACAACCATTGTCGCCTTCTCTTTTGCCAGTGAATTGGGGTTTCAGCTCAGTAGAAGCTTAGAATTTTTCTACTCATGCAGGCAGATTAAAGCTCTCAACTAACTCAGGTGTAACCTGTTTAATTCACCATCCAACTAATTACTGCAGATGCAGATAAACCTGGCTGACAGGAAAGACTCCACCTCCAAAATCCCAAACAAAGAGCAGAGTAAGCATGCTTCTCGGGACCCAAGGTGTCGGATGGCAGACATCTTAAAACAGCAAATGCTCCAGTGACTTTGAAAATCTATGAATGCTAAGGGGGGGGATTCTAGCACCGTGTTGATGCATTTGGGGACTACTTGATTCGACTCTGAATGTCATGTAAACAATAGAAGTAGAATCAACTACCTCAGTCAAATGAAATCCAAATTCAGCAGGTTTTCTCATAATTTCATTTTTTAAAGAAAAGGGTTTTTTTTTATATTAGAACTGAATAAACTATGGAGACTAGAATCAAGGGCATTGTTTTCTCTTGCACTGTCTGTCCCTCAGAGAGGTTAACTTTGAAAGATGAACTTAATTGCAAATCTTTTGCTCTAAGGAACATTAATTGGCTGTATCTTATTGTGGTAAAAATTTATGTTTCAAAGGGATATAACTAGAAAAACAGACTTTCGTTTTGACAGGTCATTTTTCTCAAAAGGCATATTTGGAAAATAAATTACTTGAACATATACTTTGAAAAGAATAGAGAACTAGACAATCACTTAAAATAACTTTTTCTTTTTTTTCTTTTTTTTTTACAAAGGACTGAATAAAAGTTTTCTATCTTGGTAAGGAATAACATTCTAACCTGTGGAATATCTCCATCTCCATATAGTGTTTTCCTGGTTTTATAAGTGACAAGCTCACAGGAACGTTATATTAGTAATATTCCAGCTAACCCGTTGCTATGAGATGTTTCTGGAAACATTTCATGGCTCCAATGTATACACACTGCCATCTTTTTGGAGAAGTATGGCCAAGGGGTTTGAGCATTCAAGTGCTCCTACCACATTCCCTCTGAGTCTTACCTCAGCAAGCCCTGAACTCTCTGACCATCACTTTCTTCATCTGTGAAGAATACCTGGCCCTTTTGGAACACATTGCAGAATCAAACGAAGGAAAAAAAAAAAGTCTTAATGAGCTAAAATGCCATTAAAATAACAAGATTGTCGAAGCAAAAAGACTAACCACTGGAATCTTGATTCATAACCAGATCATAGAAAACCATTCTAGCTGTGTTTACCATGGCCCAGCAGAACACCAGGTGATGCCTCAAACTGAATTTTGTGAGTCACAAAAGAATGTGTTCAAAAATAACCGTTTTCCTTCTGTAGGGTAGACTATTGGCAACTACTCACAGTCACTGAATCATTCCATATCCATTTCTCTTTATATGTCTCATCCTCCCTCCTCCTTCACCTCCCCCACTCTTGTGCTGGCAAAAGCCACAGGCATACCAGCTAAATAGAACATTATTTTAAGCTCTGGAATACATTTGTATCCTGCTGGGAGATAGAAGCCATTAACCTATAACCCTGGAGCAAGAATGCCATGACCTTTTCTGGAGGATGTCATTAAAAATTTCCTCATAAGCCATAAATCGGGACATTTCTCAACATTTATCTTTTTTTTCCCCCCCAAGATCGGATCTCACTCTAGCTCAGGTTGACCTGGTACTCATTCTGTAGTCCCAGGCTGGCCTTGAACTCACAGTGATCCTCCTACCTCTGCCTCCCTAGTGCTGGGATTAAAGGCGTGAGCCACTATGCCCGGCTCAACATTTATTATCCAGAAATAAACCCTGAAAAGCTCACCAAGAAGAATAAAACAGAAAGACAGTAGGCTGAAGATTAGATTCTTGGGAAACTTTACATATTTTACATCACGCTTCGAAATTCTTAGTAACTTTCAGTTTAAGGGAACTAAAAATTGAAGACAATAAATCTATTTAACTTTGAATAATCTCATATTCTGCAAACATATTCTACATTGTCTTTATGGTAACTACTAGAAATCTCCCTCAATAACACACTACACATATTACATTTAGGAAATTCTTCTTCAAGCACTTGGTGCTTGGAATCACCTGGACCACCTTTCCATTGTCTTTGTGTACATCAGATGGGAAGATTCTTTTTTTAAAAAAATCTATTATTTTTATTAGCATACAAAGAATTAGGTTTCAGGACTGGAGAGATGGCTTAGCAGTTAAGGCATTCGCCTGCAAAGCCAAAGGATCCCAGTTCGACTCTCCAGGACCCATTTTCAGTGGCTGGATGCCCTCGCATGCCCATTCTCTCTCTGCCCTCTCTCTCTCTCTCTCTCTCTCTCTCTCTCTCTCTCAAATAAATAACTAAATAAAATATATTTTTTACAAAAGAATGAGGTTTCATTACAGCATTTTTGTTTCCCTTCCCCCACACCCTCCCCCTTGCCTCTCCCCCTATTAAGTATCTCTCCCTCCACCACAGGCTCCTTTCTACTTTCAAGTCACATGTGTCCTTTTGCCCCCCCACGGCCCCTTTCTCAACACCTCTTCTTCCTTTCTCTCCTACATAGTTCCACAGCCTATACTCACTACTGTAGACAGCTCCATGTTGCTGGGATGGACTTCCAAACCAGGCACCATTTAGGGGATGAAGGGAGTTATTCCAAGCTTACAGATCCAGGGGGAAAGTTCCATCAGTAGTGGAAGAAGCTCTATCCATACACCCAAGCAGAGAGAAACAACCAAACAGACCAGACCATGGAAACCAAAAGCAGCAAGCACAAACGGGCAGCAAGCAACAGGGACCCTGCCACAACTCAGACCTCTCTGCCTACATTTGGTCTGGAACTCATATCTATCCCCAAACACACCTTTAGGCTGGACCCCAGGATCTGTCCCTGGTGACACCTTCTCCAGCCAAACAGCTGGAAATCCAAGTTACAAGTTTTAATAAAACACCTGAGTCTATGGGGGACAAACATTCAAACTATCACACCCGCTCTCACATCCTGTTACACAAGCATTCCAAGTTAGGATCTGTATAGGAAAGAGAACATAAGATTTTTGTTTTATTGGACCTAGGTTACCTCACTTAATATATTTTTCCAGTTCCATCTATTTTCCTACAAATTTTTATCTCTGTATTTATATTTTTATTTATTTTATATCTTTATTATATAAATTATATCTTATCTGCTTTAATGTGGGTAAGCCGTATGCATTTAGACATGTATTCATTTCAGGCTGGAGAGATTGCTCAGCAGTTAAGGTGCTTGCCTAATGACCTGGGTTTGATTCCCCATTACCTAGATGCACAAAGTGGCCCATGCCTCTGGAGTGCAGGAGTTTATTTGCAGTGGCTGGAGGCCCTGGTATGTCCATCTTCTCTCTCTCTTCCTCTCTCCTTCTCTTCCTCTTACAATAGAAATGTATCCATTTTATCTCGGTCTTCTAGCTTTATGGAATATGCTTTCATAATAGTCCCTAATGGCCTTCTGAATTTTATTGGGGTATGTTGTACCAACTTCTTTTTGATCTCTCATTTTACTTATTTGGGTCTTTTCTCTCTTTTGGTTAGTTTGACTATAGCTTGGTCAATCTGGTTATTTTTTCTTCTAAGAACCAACCCCAGTTCTGTGTAGTAGTCTTTTAGTCTCCATTTCACTCATTTCTGTTCTAATCTTTACTTTTTTCTTGCCAACTACTGAGTGTTTTGATTGGCTTCTTGTTGTTTGTTGTTGTTGTTGTTACTGTTTGTTTGTTTTATTTTATTGTATTTTTGTTTGCTTGTTTGTTTAGGTAGCATGGTGGTTTGATTCAGGTGTTCCCCATAAACTTATGTGTTCTGAGCGCTAGGTCCTCAGCTGATGGCAATTTGGGAATTGAAGCCTCCTAAAGGCAGTGTATTATTAGGGGCAGGCTTATGGGTGTTACAGCCAGTGTTTGGCACAATCTCCTGTTGCTGTTGTCCATCTGATGTTGACCTGGATGTGATGTCCACCCTCTGCTCATGCCATCATGGAGCTTCCCCTCAAGTCGATAAGCCAAAATAAAACTTTTTCCCCATAAGCTGCTCTTGGTCGGGTGTTTCCTGGCAGCAACATGAAGCTGACTGCAACAGGTAGGGTGTCAGTCTAGCTCAAGCTGACCTGGAATTCACTATGTCACCTCAGGCTGCCCTCAAGCTCCCAGTGATCCTCCTACTGTCTGCTGAGTGTTGGGATTGAAGATGTGCGCCACCACGCCCAACTTCCTGTTTTTGTTTTTTTTAGCACCTTAAACTGCATCACTAAGTTGTCTATTTAGACAAATGAGGGGTGCTAAAAAGTTTTTTATTAATTTTTTTGAGAAAGTTTTTCAAAATTGCATTACTTATTATTTTACCTATGATGTATATTTTTGTTGATTTAATGGAAATTGAGCAATGGAAATGCAGCAAAATTTAAAGGACGTGTATACCAAAATGTGAGCACTCTTAGCCTTTATATGTGTTACAATTATTTCTGTAACAACAGGAACCCTCCTCAAAGAGACTTAAGCAAGTCAGAACACCCAGTGGTTCATATACCTAAAAAATGCAAAAGGAGGAGCTGGAAAGATGGCTTAGTGGCTAAGGCATTTTCCTGCAAAGCCAAAGGACCCAGGTTCGATTCCCCAGGACCCATGTAAGCCAGATGCATAAGGTAGTGCATGCATCTGGAGTTCAGTTCCAGTGGCTGAGGCTCTGGTGCACTCATTCTCTCACTCTCTCTTTTTCTATCTCTCTCTAAAGAAAAAAAATAAAATAAAATAAAATAAAATAATAAAAATGCAAAGGGAACTTGAGCTTGAGGCTGCCTGAATTTGGAAGTGTGAACAAGTTGATCGAACTCTTTAGGGGCTGGATAGATAGCTCAGTGATTAAGGCGCTTGCCTGAAAAGCCTAAGGACCCGAATTCAATTATCCAGTACCAACATAAAGCCAGATACACAAGGTAGTACATGCTATTACTTCCTTTGTAACAAGTACCAGAACTTTGTGAAAGGAGAATACTGTATGTTAAGGGCTGGAAAGATTGCTCAGTGGTTAAAGGTATTTTCTTGCAAAGTCTGATGGCCTGGGGTTGAATTCCCCTGTATCCAAGTAATAACCAGTCCCACAAAGTGGTGTGTGAGTCTGGGGTTTGTTTGTAGCAGCAAGAGGTCTTGATATGCCCATATCCTTTCTCTTCTTCTCCAAGTAAATAATTAATTAAAAGAGAATATTTTATGTGTATATCCGTACACATACAAACACACACACACACACACACACACAAAAGCCTACCTGCATGCATCTCAGCATATGCAGACCATGAGGTGACACATGATCCAGGAAGTGTGTCTGCTCTACAGTGTTCTCCTTGGTCTAAGATACCTGCACAGATGACCTCAAGGAAAAGTGTTCCCAAGACACTAAAGAGAGCCATGCCTCCCTTCAAAGCTAGGAGACTGAACATAGATGTGTTTATCAGGCCCCTTACAGTCCTTACACGTATCCTCACATGGTCTTCCCATGCTTCAGACATGCTCTGCAAAGACAACTGACCTGTACTGGGCAGAGGCGTAGCTTAGTGGTGGAACATTTGCCTGGCATGTGCAAGGCTCTCTGTTCGATCCCCAGAGCCCCCCACCCACCCATTTCACACACTCACACACATTCTTTTTAAGCAAAAAAGGAGTCTGGTGTGTGGATTGTGGTGTGTGTGTGTTCCCTCTTGTACCCTTACAAAGAATTCTAATCATCTATTTACCTGAGTCAAAAGGAAAATGTCAAATATTATTTTTTGGATAATGTGCTATTACACTAAATGCTTCAGAGATTGTGAAGCTTAATCTCAACATACAATATTCCCTTTTAATTTTTATTCATTTGAGAGAGAATATGGGCATACAAAGGCCTTTTGCTGCTGCGAATGAACTCCAGATGTATGCACCACTTGTCTGGCTTTATGTAGGTACTGGAGAATTCAACCCTGGGCCATCAGACTTTGTAAGAAAATGCCTTTAACCACTGTACCATCTCTCCAGCCCTTAACATCCAATAGTCTTTTTTGATAAACTTCCAGTACTAGTTATAATGAGAAGGAAGTAATAGATTATTGTTAAAAGTACAAGGACTTAGCCGGATGTGGTGACACACGCCTTTAATCCCACCACTCGGGAAGCAGAGGTAGGAGGACTGCCGTGAGTTCAAGGACACCCTGAAATTATATATGAGTTCCAGGTCAGCCTGGGCTAGAGTGAGACCCTACCTCGAAAAACCAAAAAAAAAAAAAAAAAGAAAGAAAAAGAAAAAGTACATGGACTTGGGCTGAAGAAATGGCTTAGCAGTTAAGGCACTTGCCTGGGAAGCCTAAGGACCCATGTTTGACTCTCCAGGTCCCACATAAGCCAGATGCACAAGGTAATTCAAGTACGCAAGGTTGCATATGTGCACAAGATGGTGCATATATCTGGATTTCAGTGGCAGTGACTAGAGGCCCTGGTACACCAGTTCTCTTTCTTTCTTTCTCTCTCTCTCTGTCTCTTAAAAAAAAAAAAAAACTTAAGTACCTGAACTTTGAAACAAAATATATCTTCACTCTTTCATCTAGGAACTATTTACTGAGTACCTCAAATCTGGCAGAAATTATTCTATATGTGGGGTGGTTTGATTCAAGAGCCCCCATAAACTTAGGTGTTCTGAATGCTAGGTCCCCAGCTGATGGCAAATTGGGAATTAAAGCCTCTTGGAGGCCGTATATTGTTGGAGGAGGGCTTATGGGTAACCAGCTTCCTTTGCCAGTGTTTGCCACACTCTCCTGTTGCTGTTGTCCACCTGATATTGACGAAGAGGTGATGTCCACCCTCTGCTCATGCCATCATTTTCCCCTTCCATCATGGAGCTTCCCCTCGAGTCTGTAAACCAAAATAAACCTTTTGTTTTCCCCACAAGCTGCTCTTGGTCGAGTGTTTTCTTCCAGCAATGCGAACCTGACTGCAACAATATGCTAAAGATAGACTAGTAAAAAACAAAAACACT
The DNA here is from genome assembly GCA_036346955.1 of Dipus sagitta. Classification (NCBI taxonomy): domain Eukaryota; kingdom Metazoa; phylum Chordata; class Mammalia; order Rodentia; family Dipodidae; genus Dipus; species Dipus sagitta. The sequence continues at coordinate 57,506,492 of CM070784.1, forward strand.
AAAGACTTTGCCCTCAACTACCCTTTACTTCATTGGAATTTGCATTCGACTTTTAGGTCAAGTTACCAGCTGTAGAAATTTGAATTTTTGTCATTTGTAAAGCCATTCTGATAACCAAACCTAATAAGTGTGCACTAAGAGCTATTTGATATGAAGGCTTGGCACCTAGAACATAAGACACAGGCAATAAAAGGCTGCTATTTTTGCTATGATTCCAACTTACACAATTATTGAATAGCCGCAGAAGAGCTATAGTGTTATTTTTGCAATTAAAAAGAAAGTACAGGGCTGAAGAGATGGCTTACTGGTTAAGACGCTTGCCTGCGAAGGCTGAGGACTCAATTTGACTCTCTAGGTCCCACGTAAGCCAGATCCACAAAATGACACATGCACAAGGGGGCACACATGTCTGGAGTTCAACTGCAGTGGCTGGAGGACCAGTCACGCCAATTCTCATTCTCTCTCTCTCTCACATAAAAAAGAAAGTGCATGGGCTGGAGAGATGGCTTAGCAGTTAAGCACTTGCCTGTGAAGCCTAAGGACCCCAGTTTGAGGCTCCATTCCCCAGGACCCATGTTAGCCGGATGCACAAGGGGGCACACGCATCTGGAGTTCGTTTGCAGTGGCTGGAGGCCCTGGCGCACCCATTCTCTCTCTCTCTCTCTCTCTCTCTCTCTCTGCCTTTCCTCTCTCTGTCTGTTGCTCTCAAATAAATTTAAAAAAAGAAAGTACATAAAATGACATTAAAATCATAAATGAATTCTCTTAAGGGACAAAACATGATAGCAACTATGTTTCCTAACATTATGAAAATAGTACATGGGAACAGACAAAAGGCAGAAGCAAGAATCCTTATCAATCAACATTTCTGGAACATCCACTCTTTTTTTCCTTGTTTATTGTGTCGTGCTGGGGATCCAACCCCAGGCCATCATATTGTTCCATGGATGCTCTGCCACAGAGCTACAGTGCCAACCCAAGGAATGCCCACTTCTCTCTCTCTCTCTCTCTCTCTCTCTCTCTCTCTCTCTCTCTCTCATTTTTTTCCATTGAAAACCTTAACATATGCAGATACAGTAATTTAATCATGTTCCTGTCCCTTTAGTGCTTTTTGTCCCCTCTCCTCCACCTCCTCCTACTTTTAAAATTTTGTTCTAAATATTTTTTTATTTATTTGTTTCTTTTAGAGAGAGAGAGAGACAGTGTGTGTGTGTGTGAGAGAGAACACCAGGGCCTCCAGCCGCTGCAAATGAACTCCTGATGCATGTGCCACCTTGTGCATCTGGCTCCACGTGGGTACTGGGGAATCGAACCCAGGTCCTTTGGCTTTGCAGGCAAGCACTTTAACCACTAAGCAATCTCTCCAGCAATACTTTTAATTTTTGTCTCACTCTAGCCCAGGCTGACCTGGAGCTCACTGACCTCAAATTCACCATGATCCTACCTCAGCCTTTGGAGTGGGGTACTGGGATTAAAGAGTTGAGCCACCAGGCCTGGCTAAGGATAGGCCACTTTTTTTTCTTTATTAGTTGTGTACATTCTCAGTGTGTAAACAGCCATGTCAGTACCATCGTTAGCCTCCTCTTTGTCCTCCGCCCTCAGAAGGGACCCTCCTCGTTGGGGAATGTGGATCATGCGTTGTGGGGATAGCCATCAGTTGTGGAGAGGAGGCAATGTCTCTGTGCAAAATATCCCAACTTGTGGCTCTAACAATCCTTCCAGCCCCTCTTCTGTGAATTTCCCTGAGCCGAGTCGGGTTCATTTTAGGTCTGCTTCCTGTGATGAGGTCCTGGGAGCCTCTGTGACATAGACCACTTTTTTAAGGCAGTCCTCTTACTGCTGCTCTTTGTCCAGAAGTTTCTTTAAAATATATTCTCAAAACACTTTTATTTATTTTCAAGCAGAAAGAGACAGGGCTGGAGAGATTGCTCAGTGGTTAAGGTGCTTGCCTGCAATGCCTAATGATCCAAGTTCAATTCCCCAGTCCCCACATAAAGCCAGATGCAAAACGTGGTACATGCATCTGGAGTTCATTTGCAGTGGATAGAGGCCCTGGTGTACCCATTCTTCCCTCGCTCTCCTTGCAAATAAATAAATAAAATATGTTTTTTAAAAAGAAAGAAAGAAAAAAAACAGACAAAGAGAGAATGGGCCTGCCAGGGCCTCCAGCCACTATAAATAAACTCCAGATGCATGCACCACCTTGTGCATCTGGCTTTACATGGGTCCTGGGGAATTGAACCCATGTCACTAGGCTTTGCTAAATAGTGAGTAATATGTTGGGTTTGGTTTCATCATGCTGTTCACATCAACCACAAATCATCAGAGAACTCTAGCTTTAAAAAAAAAAATGTGGTCACTCCAAAAAGTAAAATAAAAATAGGATGAGAGAGAGAGAGAAAGAGGCCATCAGGAAGCCATTTTTCACGGCCACATAACCCCAGCAATAGAACAGTAATAGCTGTTAAATACCAGCCTAATCCTACAAGTGAACAGATTATTGAAATTTTCAAAGTGGCAGCTTTGATTTGAAGATTCACCTCATTGACTATCTAATTCATTCCTAATGACATAATCATTGGTGAACAGTAAGAGCAATTCAAAGGGTCAGAATTCTCCTATTAGTCATTAGCTTTTATATCCGGAGAGCCGTTTTACTGCTGAGCTCTGTGTTTTATTAGTTAAAAGGAGAAGAAAGTACCCCCATTTCCAAGGTGATGGCTGTTAAAGTGCTACCACACACTGCACATGGTTATTACAGTACACACAGAGAGTTGTTTGAAACACGCACAAAATACATTTAAATCTGTGCCTCTGAAAAAAAATTCACAAATAAAACTCAGCTAGAGATAAATTAATTACCTTATTATGTTCCGCAAGGAAAACGGGTGTTAGATACCCTGCTGCATTGTTTGTGGTGAGCAATCAATATTTTACTGTCTAACCATATTTAACTTTACGTGTATATCTAAATTCCTTTCTACTAGGAATTCTAATACAATACTCTAAGCATACGCCATGGCTATATTCAGGTGCATTAAAGATTCCCTGAAATACACCACAGGAAGGAAGTCATATTTCATCTGCATCTGTTTCTCTTATTCATTACCTAAGCTTTTAACCCCCCAATTCTCTCTATGGTTCTTTATTAAGTTTAAACAAAATATGTTCAATTTGGACTTTTTTCTTAGTAAGGCCCACATTTATCCTATCACAGACCTAATGAATACCAAAAAAAAAAAAAAAAAAAACTTATATAGTACTTCTATCAAAATAAGTTTCAAAAATATCTGTCATTAATTAAAGAATTGTTCTTGCTTGTGCTAGACTCTCTTGAAAGGCTTACTTATAGATTCAATTACTAGTAGCCCAAATATTGATCTGCTTCCTACATTCCAAAGATGGATGGGACTACATTGTAATGTTTGGGTTTGCAACAAGTAGCATGAAAGCTTTTAAAATGTGCGTGAGAAATTGTTGAGTGGTAGAGCCAAGACCTCTTTAACCATGGGGGTAAACATTTTCATGTCTTCTGTTTGTGGGGTTTGGGGATTTTATGTATATATTCATTTACTTATTTTTAGAGAGAGGGGGAGAGAGAGACAAAAGCAAACATATATATATATATATATATGGAGAGAGAGAGAGAGAATAGGTGTGCCAGGGTCTCCTAGCCACTGCAAACAAACTCCAGACGCATGTGCCACCTTGTGCATCTGGCTTTAAGTGGGTCCTGGGGAATCAAACCTGAGTCTTTTGGCTTTGCTGGCAACCATCTTAATTACTAAGCCATCTCTCCAGCCCTGTTTGTATGATTTTAATTTAAAATTTGTTATCATAGCCAGATATGATGGCTCATACCTGTAATCCCACTCAAGAGGCTGAGGTAGGAGGATCACCATGAGTTCAAGACCAGCCTTGGTCTACAAAGTGAGTTCCAGATCATCCAGTGCTGGAGTGAGATTCTGCCTTGAAAAAAAATTGTTACCAAAGCCCCTGTGCATCAAAATCCAGTAGAGTTAATTTTCCTGTTGCTAGTAAATGCCTGACATGAAGCAACTTAAGAGAGGAAAGGCTTTTTCTGGCTTTCTGTGTGAAGGGATGCAGTCCATCAGGGTGGAGAAAGCATGGTGACATGAATGTGAGACAGCTGGTCAAACTGTGTCTGCATTCGTGAATTAGAGAGTGGACAGGAAGCAGGCCCAGACAAGAAAACCTCGAGTTTAAGGTCCCTGGCTCAATTCCTCAGTACCCATGTAAGCCAGATGCACAAGTGGCACATGTGTCTGGAGTTTGCAGTGGCTAGAGGCCCTGGTGTGCCCATTCTCTCTCTCTTTCTCTCTAACTATCTCTCTCTCTCTCTAAATAATAAATAGAATATTTTTAAAAATCAAGCCTCCCCCCCTCCCCCAGTGATCCACTTCTTCCATACAGGTTCCACCTCTTTTCACAATGTTCCAAAGCAGTAATACCATCTGGGGATGAAGTTTTCAAACACACCAGCCTATGGGGGACATTTCACAGTCACAGTACAAAGGGCTAATGCTAAAGAGAGCAAAGAATAGCAGCTGAAGAGATTGCTCAGTGGTTAAAGTTTGCTTGCTTGCAAGGCCTGAAAGTCTGGGTTCAATTCCCCAGTACCCACACAAATCCAGATGCACAAAGTGATGCATGGGTTGAAATTTCCCCTCTCTCTTTCTTTCTCCTTGTAAATAAATAAATATATATATTTCTTAAAAAGAAATCATAATGGAGAAACAGGGTAAAATCTATAATATATTTTATATACATATATATTAGATATCCCCAAAGGCATATATATATATATATATATATATATATATATATATATATATATATGCATGCTAAGGAAAGGGATAGGGGAAACCTGACTTTTACATTATTTTAAAGTTATTGGACTTGATTTATTTTATTTTATTTTAGATTATAGAGTAATGTACATGTTACTTTGAATTTAATGTGATATTTCATCAATGTTTACAACTCCATGTCCATAAGGCTGATATTTCCCTTTCTCAAAATTTCAAAATTGGAGCTGGGCAGGATGGCACACACCTTTGATCCCAACACTAGGTAGGCAGAGGTAGGAGGATTGCCATGAGTTCAAGGCTACCCTGAGAGACTACACAGTGAATTCCAGGTCAGCCTGGACTAAAACAAGACCCTACCTTGAAAAATAAAAACAAAAACAAATTAAATGTTCTCTTTGAGTCTCAGCAAACTCTAAAATCTATACCAATGTTGAGTATTTCCAACAGTTGCCATCAAAGTCTCAGAGAATTACAGTGAGTTAATTTCCTTTGCTATATCCATCCAAACTGCACACAGGACACAGCCCTTCCTCACTTGGAGAGACTCCAAAGAAGTAAAAAGCAGGGATGTCATCTAATGCAGCTGAGTGGACTTGGTACCCAGTATAAATGCACTCATTAACCCAATCACATTAGTAAAAACAAGCAAGTTATTTGCTAGGTGAGCGGGAGAGCTCTGAGCAATTCCATCATATAATATTAATGATAACATTTTATGACCCTCAGAGGCAAAGACTTACCCATTCATCAATGGGAATCCCTCTTGCAGATGTTCCCCAAAGGCATCACATTCTCAACCTAGTGCTTTAAAAAACTTTAGGTGAAGATGTTTTTATTTGAGAGGTTAAGGGGAGATGGGGACGTTTGACAGAGCGGGGAGTTACTCCTTCTCTTCCTTCCCCACGTCTAAAACATACAAGTACAGATTTTGCCAGAAAGGCTTTTGGAATAAATAATTCAACCTCGATCCTAACCTAGGCAATGGTCACAAGTATCAGATTCTATCATTTAAAAAATAACTGGAAGCCGGGTGTGGCGGCGCACACCTTTAATCCCAGCACCTGCACTCAGGAGGAAGACGTAGGGGGACCACCGTGACTTCAAGGCCACCCCAAGACTACATAGTGAATTCCAGGTCAGCCTGGACTAGAGCGAGACCCTACCTCAAAAAAAAACAAAAAACAATAATAATTAAAAAAATAACTGGAGAGATGGTTTAGCAGTTAAGGCACTTGCCTGCAAAGCCTAAGGACCCAAGTTTAATTCCCAGTACCCATGTTAGCTAGATGCACAAAGTGGCACGTGTGTCTAGAGTTTGCAGTGGCTAGTGGTCCTGGCATGCCCTCTTTGTCTCGCTCAAAAATAAATAAATAAATAAAACATTTTTAAAAGAAAGAAAAGAGAACAAAAGGCAGGGAGGGAGAGCTGTGATAAGAACATGAAATCCTGCTGCTACCCACGTCCCCTAGAACAGTGGCATGCTTAGCCGGACTCCATGGCGTGACCCAAAGTTGGAACATAAATGTTTTGTCTCCCTCTGGCATATAGCACCAGCATCCCGAGGCATCAGAGCCATCCAAGGAACTCAACATAGCAGCATCAGTGATGCTCTACAGAAGGATGCAGCCCATGGAGGAAAGCCCAGCACTGGGACCAAAGGGAGCCAGCGAAAGCAGGAGAGGAGCCTAAGCGTAAGGAAGCCAATGGGCAGGGTAAGAAAATGGGGACCAGGCCTGGAGAGATGGCTCAGCGGCTAGGGTGCTTGCCTGTGAAGCCTAAGGACCCAGGTTCTCTCTCTCTTTCTCTCTCTCTCTTTTTCTCTCTCTCTCAAATAAATAAATAAATAAATAAAATAAGATGAGCCAGAGAGATGGCTCAACAGTTAAGACACTTGCCTTAACATATGACTCCTTCTAGCTATCATGTTTCCCTGAAATTGGAATATAAAAGATGGTACATTAGGGACTGGACAGATTGTTTAATGGTTAAGACACTTGCCTACAAAGCTAAAGGACCCAGGTTCAATTCCCCAGGGTCCACAATAGCTAGATGCACAAGAAGGCACATGCATCTGGAATTCATTTGCAGTGGCTGGAGGCTCTGGCATGTCCATACTCTCTCTCTCTCCTCTCTCTCTCTCAAATAAATAATTTTTTTTAAGATGGTGCATTAAGACTGGAGAGATGATGACTTGGCAGTTAAAAGCGCTTGCTTGCAAGTGTGAATGCCCAGGGTTCAATTCTTCAGTACCCACATAGAAGCTAGATGCACAAAGTGGCGCATGTGTCTGGAGTTCGTTTGCAGTGACAGGAGGCCCTGGCATGGTGTGACCATTCTCTCTCTCTCTGAATATGAATAAATAAAACTTAAAATTAAAAATATGTGATATTAAGGCCTCATGAGTGGCACATCAGATTCACAATCAATATATGAAAAGTTAATGAAACGAAAATCTAAACATTTTGGAAGGTTCCAGAAGCTCTCCAAATTCTATTAGTATTATCTGTAAATGTATCTAACAACTACTCTGGAATTGATAATGATTTCCATCTGTACCATCTCCTTGGGGTGGTAAATGTCATATGTTCACAATCCCTTGGGTAGGGAGCAGATCCTCGCCTCACGCCCGTCTGTCTGAAACTCTAAGGAGTGTTATTTGTCATCAAGGGTGCCTTTCCACAGGCATAAACTGGGTGGTCACACTTGTTAATCATTCAGTCTGCCCTGAGCTATACGAACACGTGAATTGGCTTCCTTGGCTCAGATGGAGTGAGGTTGGATATGGTACTGCTAAGTGACTGCTCTTAGGAATATGACTGGGCCAGGCATGGTGGCACATGCCTTTAATCCCAGCACTCAGGAGGCAGAGATAGGAGGATCACCATGAGTTCAAGGCCACCCTGAGACTACATAGTGAATTCCAGGTCAGCCTGGACTAGAATGAAAACCTACCTCAAAAAAAATAAAAATACTCTTAGACCTAAGACATTAAGGATATAAGCTACAGTGCACAAAACCTTACAGTCTAACCACATTCCCTGCAGAGGCAGGAGACACACCAACTTATTTCTTTGTCCTAAGAAGGTCTGTCCACTAGGTCTCCATCTCCATAGCCCCCTTGGCTGGACCCCAGGATTCATTACACTTGAGTTACCTCTGTTTAGAAAGCTCAAATTGACTCATAAATAAATAAAAGTTTAAGAGTTTTGGGAGGGGAGTAGAGAACATTTTCTAATAATTACATAAGCCAAAAAAAAAGTTTCAAAAAATAAATAAATAAAACCTCCAGGCTGGAGAGATGAGATGGCTCAGCAATTAAAAGACACTTGCCTGCAAAGCCTAACAGACCAGAGTTCTATTCCCCAGTTCCCATGTGAAGCCAGACACACAAAGTAGCACACGCTTCTGGGGTTCATTTGCAGTGGCTAGCAGCCCTGGAGTGCCCATTCTCTCTCTCTCTCTCTCTCTCTCTCTCTCTCTCTCTCTCAAATAAGTAAAACTTCCTACATTTATTTTAAATGAGAAAGGCTCTATTTATTTCTTCCCCTCTACCACACCTTGACAGAAATATTCTGATTTCATCCAGTCAACACAGTACAGCCCACTTATCTGATGAGATTTTCTTCTCCCGCTGCATTTCCGTAAACATGACCTGATAAGGGTGAGCTTGACCACAGCACCATCGATTTCTCAGGAAAGTGTTTATCATCTGCTTCTTGCCTTCAGATGGAATTAATCTTCTCAAAGGAGATTACACTTACAGGTATTTTATGGACGTGTCCCTCGGTTCTGCCCGTCTGCAGGTCTCTCTCTCTCTCTCTCTCTCTCTCTCTCTCCTTGCGGTGGCGACGAGAGTCATGGCGGGACCAGCATTTAGAAAGCTCCTTCCGCTCTTTGACGCAGTGTTGGTTGAAAGAAGCGCAGCTGAAACTGTAACCAAAGGTGGCATTATGCTTCCAGAAAAAATCTCAAGGAAAAGTATTGCAAGCAACAGTAGTAGCTGTGGGATCAGGCTCTAAAGAAAAGGGTGGAGAGATTCAACCAGTTAGTGTGGAAGTTGGAGATAAAGTTCTTCTCCCAGAATATGCAGGCACCAAAGTAGTTCTAGACAACAAGGATTATTTCTTAGTTAGAGATGGTGACGTTCTTGGCAAGAATGTAGACTGAAATCACCGTTGAAATGGCACCATATGAAGCTACCCATTCCACTGAAATTCTGAAATGTCTCATGTAAATAATTCCCATGCCTTTTATAATAAACTAGTGATATCTAAGCTACTGACATCCATTGTCTCAAATTTAGTTTCGCTGTACTGTTATAAATATTTCCAAATAAAATAATGTAAATGAAAAAAAAAAGATATTTTATGGCTAAAAGCTCCAGCAAGATTTTTTTTTCCACTACTTGTTAATGGCACCAAAAGCAGCCAGGTAACTGTATCCTGGGGGCTCTAGCAGAAGCCATCAGTGTTACTTGGTGATTTTTTTTTTTGTTTGGTTGGTTGGTTTTTGTTTCGTTTTGTTTTTCAAGGTAGGTTCTAGCTCTAGCTCATACTGACCTGGAATTCACTATGTAGTCTCAGGCTGGCCTTGAACTTACAGTGATCCTCCTACCTCTGCCTCCCTAGTGCTGGGATTAAAGGTGTGTGCCACCACGCCTGGGTTCATCAGAGTTACTTTGCAGGCGTTTAAGGAAGCCCTTTGGTTTCATAAATCATTGAAATCTTTCAGGACCTTTTGCATGAGCCAAAGGTGTTTTATTTATTTGATAGAGAAAGAGGCAGATAGAGAGAGAGACAGAATGGGCACACAAGGGCTTCTAGCCACTGCAAACGAACTCCATCTCTTCAACCCGAGCCAGAAATACTTTAGAGTGGTTAGCCTCAGTGACAGTGAAAACTGGCATGACAGCATCTTAAGTAATCTCAGACGTCATGTGGTGAGCTTGGCCTGCCTTTCACTAAGAGGCTACTAGAAATAACATTTCACCACTCCTCTCCCAACATTCGCAGACACCATACACACTGATAGACATGCAGGTGATACCACTTTTAGAGCTCATTTCTGCCCTTTTCTTGGGCAGAGATTCTATAACTAGACATAATGTGTAATGGAATTTTAACTTTCAATCCACTTATATGCAATAGATATAAAACGTAAATTAGTTGAACGTGTTATGCATGATGGGTGACCTCGACTCACAATATTTGACAATGGAAGATTCTGCACAGTAACAGCTTTTTATTGGCAAAAGAGAAAAGGGTCTATCATAAGAAAGGAAGTTGGCCTTACTACAACTCATTTCTCTTCCTCCAGATACCCGGGCTAAAACTCTTGGAACCATCTTTGATTTCTCTTTCTTTCACATCCCACGTCTAACTGTTAACAAACCTGAAAGTCCCGATTTATAGGCCAGAGCCCAACATCCCACCACCTCCACAGACATTGCCTGCTCCACGAATCTCCCTCCTTTACTCCTCTATAATCTATTCCCTAACTATCCCCACCTCACAAATAAACAGAATGACCATTTTTAAAGATAAATCATAACACTTCACTCTTTTTTAAAATATCTTTTATTTTTATTTATTTACTTATGAGAGAGAAACAATGGGTCCACCAGGGCCTCCAACCACTGCAAATGAACTCCAGATGCATGGGCCACCTTGTGCATCTGGCTTATATGGGTGCTGGGGCATCAAAGCTGGGTCCTTAGGCTTCACAGACAAGTGCCTTAACCGCTAACCCATCTCTCCAGCCCTCACCTCACTCTTTTCCCTCAAACCCTCCAGTGGCTTCCACTCCTCAAAGGGACAACAGCCAATGATGTTGACATGGTCTACAGAGCTCTCCACAGCCTGTGGCCTTGCTGCCTTTTGAACTTCATCCCCCCATTATTCTAATCTAGTCGCACTAGCTTCCCTCCTCTCTGTCAAATATGCCATGCTCCACCTCCTGTCTGTGCTTTAAGCACTTGGCCCTTTCACCTAGAATAAATTTCCACACGAGGGTGGAGAGATGGCTTAGCAGTTAAGGCGCGTGCCTGCAAAGCCTAAGGATTCATGTTCGAATCTCCAGGTCCTACATCAGCCAGACGCACAGTGACACAAGCGCTCGATGTCGCACATGCACACAAGGGGGTGCACGTGTCTGGCATTCATTTACAGCAGCTAAAGGCCATGGTGCACCCATTTTCTCTCTCTCTCTCTCTCTCTCTCCCTTTCTCTCTCCAATAAATAAATAAATAAATCCACAAGATACCATATGGTTGTGTCTCTCTTTCTTCAGAACTCTGCTCAAACAGAACCTTATCAGAGACATCTGGCCACCATATATAAAAGAGCTCATATACTGGCTCCAATTTGTGGGCTTCTCCCGGTTCATTCTGTCCCCTCTATCCCAAGGCATCTGCCATTTGCCCTACTGCCCAGATGAGGTACCTCCAGGATTAGGCAGGTTGTATTAGATTGACTCCCATGACAGGGGCTGGGTAGTCCAACAGTGACCATCTGCACACTGGAGAGGCTGAGAAGACGGTAACTGCTCAGCCCACCAAGCTGAATGTTTCCACAGCCTCAATCTGGTGCTAAAGGCCTGGAAGGTTCTTGGAGAGTCACTGGTCTTCATTCCATGGTAGAAGGTCAAAGAAGCTGGTGTCAGCAGCAGCAGCTGGAAGAGGAGGGATCAATGCATCACCAGCAAGAAATGAAGGCAGACAGCCGGGCGTGGTGGCACACACCTTTAATCCCAGCTTTTGGGAGGCTGAGGTAGGAGGATCGCTGTGAGTTCGAGGCCAGCCTGAGACTACATAGTGAATTCCAGGTCAGCCTGGGCTAGAGGCAGACCCTACCTCACAAAAACAAAAATGAAAACATAAAGAAGAAATGAAGGCAGGAAACACTGCTTTTCCCTCGGACCACTTTCTATCTGGTCCGTTCATTGTTGGGTACTATGCACTCTGAGAAAGGGTCTCCTCCCCTCAATTCAACTTTTCAGGGAAAATCCTTCCCCAGACACACCCAGAGGCATGTCTCCTAGCTGATTATAGGTGCCACCAACTTGACAATCAAAACTAACTGTCACACATAGCAAGTGTCATGAGGGCCTCTCACCTGTATCGGCTGAGCCCGCTGTTCCAGACCTCTGCAACCCAAAGGATCAGATTCAATCCATAAACTGTCCTGACCCAGTTAGCTGCCTAGAGAGGCACTTTCAGGTGGGGGTTAAAAAGTTTAGGAGACAGGCCTGGAGAGATGGCTTAATGGCTAAGGTGTTTGCCTGCAAAGCCAAAGGATTCCGGTTTGACTCTCCAGGATCCACGGAAGCCAGATACACAAGGGGGCACATGCATCTGGAGTTCGTTTGCAGTGACTGGAGGCCCTGGCGTGCCCATTCGCTCTCTCTCTCTCTCTCTCTCTCTCTCTCTCTCTCTCTCTCAAATAAATAAATAAATAAAATATATATTTTTTAAAAAGAGTTTAGGAGATGGCCTGAAGAGATGGCCTGAAGAGATGGCTCAGTAGTTAAGGTGCTTGCCTGCAGAATCTAACAACTTGGGTTCGATTCCCCAGTACCCACATAGAGCCAGATGCAAAAAATGATACATGCATTTGGAGTTCATTTGCAGCAACTGAATTCTCTGGCCTCCCTCCCTCTCTCACTCTCTCTTCCCTCTCCCCCCAACTCTTTCCTTGACAATAAATAAAATATTTTTAAAATATTTTATAAACAAAGTTTAGGAGATGGTGCCTTGTGGAAGGAAGTTAGGTCTTTGGGGTTGTGCCCTTGAAGTACTATCGAGACCCTAGCCTTGCCTTTCTCTTGTTGCTTCTTGGCCACCATGGAGTGAGCAGCTTCCTCCACCACGGACTCCTCCACATGATTCAGTTTGCCACAGGCTCAGAAATGCCAGAACCAAGCAACCATGGACTGAATGAGCTAAAATGAGTCTTTCTTCCATTCAGGTCGTTTATCTGTGATATTTTGCCACAGCAGCAGAAAGCTGACAGACATATCAAGCAACCAGGTGTTTCTTCTCAGGCCAGGACAAGTATGAAAATGGATCAGCTTTCCATGATTTCTCTGCTATGTATACTTTTCCTTTTCCTTTTCCTTGTTTTGCTTCTTTTACTTTTTCATGTTCCTTTTTTTTCAAGATAAGATTTCCCTCTAGACCAGGCCGACCTGGAATTCACTATGTAGTCTCAGGGTGGCCTCATGGCGATCCTCCTACTTCTGCCTCCCGAATGCTGGGATTAAAGGCGTGTGCCACCATGCCTGGCTGGATTTTTTTGTTTTTATTTTTGTTTTTGTTTTGGTATATCTTCCTCATTTTTATTACCCTGGGATTACATAAAACTATTGGCATATGGGCTGGAGAGATGGCTCAGTGGTTTAGGCACTTGCTTGCCTAGAGGCCCTAGTTCTCCAGTACCCATGTAAAGCCAGATGCACAGAGTGGTGCATGTATCTGAAGTCTGTTTGCAGTGGCAGGAGGCCTTGGCACACCCCTTCTATCTCTGTCTGTCTCTCTGCTTGCAAATAAATAAATAATAAGTGAATAAATAAAGATTTTTAAAAGTATTGCCATATAAGCTGAGCCTCAGATTCTGTGTTCTAGGCAACCAAAAACACACATTTATGCATGCAATCCTGAGCCTGCTTAATTTCCCTTCATTGTTCTAACATACTTCTTTTATATTTATATTTATGTATGAGAGAGAGAGAGAGGCAGATAGAGAGAATGGGCACACCAGGGTCTCCAGCCACTGAAAACGAATTCCAGACACATGCGCCACCTTGTGCATCTGGCTTACGTGGGTTCTGGGGAATCAAGCCTGGGTCCTTTGGCTCTTCAGGCAAATGCCTTAACCGCTAAGCCATGTCTCCAGCCCTAGAGTGCAACTTGTGCATTTTACTCATCCCACAGAACTACGCATCTTAAGACAGTTAGCATTTCCTCAGTCCTCAGCCCATAACCCATTGTCATAGACGCCCACAGGCATGAGCCTTCCTCACGTCCAGCTCCTCCCACTGATCTCATTGCTATGCGTCACTGATTGGTGAGCACATATGATATGTTGGGCGTGATGGTAGGCATGTAATCTTCACAACCCTGAAAAAGTGTGAAAATACCCTAAAAGTCATTCATAGGAAAGCGTTTGGCACTGGCTCCATTCTCCTTGGAGCTATTTGCCGGGATGAAGCTGACTTCATCAACAGAAATGAATCACTCTGGCACAATTTCATGCACCAAGGAGCAAGAGATTCCACAGGGAAGGCAAGGCTACTTCCTTCCTTGTAGTCCTCCATTTACAGTCCTGCACAAACCACTGATTCATGGCTTTATAACCTGCTTGGCACGGCTTCGTGTTCTGTCTGCACAATTTAAAGTTCCGACAGAACATACAGGTCTTTTATTTGGTGGAATGATTCTGTGGTTGTTTCTTAACTTGAGTCTAGCCTCCAATCTCTCCTCTAACCTGTCTGTAGTTCTACCACCAGATCTAGTCTCTCAGAGCAATAGTCTTAAAAATGGGAGGCATGTGTCCAAGGAACATGTGAAATGATTTCTTTGGAGTGCTACAAAAATCATGTGAACACACATACATACACATATATAGTTAATAAGTGTATAAGTGGCACAAGCATAATTAAGTATACTATATGCTGGGAGTGGTGGCTCATGCCTTTAATCCCAGAATTTAGGAGGCAGAGCTCACAGGATTGCTGTGAGTTTGAGGCCAGTCTGGGACTATAGAGTAAGTAGTAGGTCAGCCTGGGCTAAAGTGATGCCCTACCTTGAAAACACCAAAAATAAAAAATAAAGCTGGGCATGGTGGTGCATGCCTTTAATACCAGCACTTGGGAGGCAGAGGTAGGAGGAACACAGTGAGTTGGAGGCCAGCCTGAAACTACATAGTGAATTCCAGGTCAGCCTGAGCTAGAGTGAGATTCTACCTCAAAAAGCCAAATAAAATAAAAATAAAAATATACAATATACATTATACTGGATGTTCACCTGCTCTGTGTGTAACTATGCGAGGGTAAGTAAGACACAGGAGGCATGCAGATGCAGAGAAGACCTGGACCTCTTCACCTTCCTTGCATGTTCAATGCATTACAATTTAGGATATCCAGGTTAAAATGAAATTAAAACTACATAACTGAGTGTCAACCAAACTAACTCTGGTAAGATGCACACCTGGCTTAAAGATTTCTGCAAAGAAAAAATTTCAAACTTAGGTAAGTAAGAAAATGGAGGGGGGAGTGCCAGGCATGGTGGCGCATGCCTTTAATCCCAGCACTCAGGAGACAGAGGCAGGAGAATCACTGTGAGTTCGAGACTAGCTTGAGAATACATAGTGAATTCCAGGTCACCCTGGGCCAGAGTAAGACCCTACCTCAAAAAGCCAAAGTAAATAGGGGGGCAATATTCCTATCCCTAATAAGACTCGTCATCTGACATATTATAAGATAAAATCAGTAACAATAAATTGGTATATAAAAGAATTTTAAAATATTTTATTATTTATTCATTTATTTGTAAGCAGAGAGAGACAGTATAGAGAGTGACAGAGATAAGGCTAGAGAGATGGCTTAGCAGTTAAGAGAAAGAGAGAGAGAGAGAGAGAGAGAATGGACATGCCTGGGCCTCTAGGTACTGCAAATGAACTCCACACGCATTCCCCACCTTATGCATCTGGCTCATGTGGGTACTGGGGAATTGAACCTGGGTCCTTTGGTTTTGCTGGAAAGTACCTTAACCCCTGAGCCATCTCTGCAGCCCAAGAATATAAAATTATCTTGAAAGCTAGATATGGTTCTCATCAACATTGACTTCATTCTTCACATAGACTGTGCCTTGTTTATATGGTCAATGGTGATGATATGCATGTACAGAGTTACACTATGAAAGAACAGTCGTGACAGTGTGAAGTAATTCCAGTACGCTTGACAAACGAAGATCTAGAACACAGAGACAGACTTCTAGTGAAAATTCTCAAAATAATGGACTGACTATGACATAATTTAAGGGTCATTGGAAAGATAGCAAACACATAAGTATTTTTGTTTCATTCTTGTTTTCTGTTTATTTTTTTTTTTATTTGAGAGCTACAGACAGAGAGAGAAAGAGGCAGAGAGAGAGAATGGGAGCGCCAGGGCCTCCAGCCACTGCAAACGAACTCCATATGCGTGCGCCCCCTGTGCATCTGGCTAACGTGGGTCCTGGGGAACCGACTCAAACCAGGGTCCTTAGGCTTCACAGGCAACTGCGTTGTTTTGAGGCAGAGTTTCACTACATATGCCAGGCTGGCCTTAAGTTTGTTTGCCGTCTTGCCTTAGTCTCCTCCAGGCTAGGATTTCTAGTATGCTCCACCATATCTTCTTACCCATAAAAACCAAAAGGAGATGCACCAATTCAGATATCCTATTTTTTTCTGTTTTGGTGCATGCTGAAATAATATCTACAAAACAGTATGGTATAAGTAAAACGAACACCCTTGTCAGGACTTTTTTTTTTTTTTTTGAGGTAGGGTCTCGCTCTAGCCCAGGCTGACCTGAAACTCACTGTGCTGTCCCAGGATGGCCTCAAACTCACAGTGATCCTTCTACATCTGCCTCCTGAGTGCTGGGGTTAATGACATGTGCCACCAACCATGCCTTCTTGGCAATTTTTTTGTTGTTTTTGTTTTTTTGAGGTAGGGTCTCCATCTAGCCCAGGCTGACATGGAATTCACTATGTAGTCTCATAATGGCCTCTAACTCACAGCAATCCAGTTTAAAATGTTTCAAAAAACATCCATTGGAAGTTGAACCCATTTTCATAAAATTCATAAGGAAAAAAAACCAAGACTGAGATAAATTACCCAGAATCACAGCAGTTGGTATATAATTTTAATGAAAGTACTGATATTTCTGATTTTTAGCAAAAAGTTTTTGATAGGTTGTATTACAATAATAAAATGCATAAAGAATTTAGCTGGATGTGGGGGTGCATGACTATAATACCAGGTCTTGGGAAACAGAGGCAGGAGGATCAGGAGTTTAAGGCCAGCCTCAGATATATATCAATCTTAAGGCCACCTTGGGCTACATGAGATTCTGTCATAAAATAAGAATAGTAGGGTCTGGAGAGATGGCTTAGCAATTAAGGTCCTTGCCTGAGAAGCCTAAGGACACATGTTTGACTCTCCAGATTCCATATTAGCCAGACACACAAAGGTGAGGCAAGCTCAAGGTTGCACATGCCCACTCGGTAGCACAAGTGTCTGGAATTTGATTGCAGTGGCTGAGGCCCTGGTGCACCCATTCTCTCTCTCTCTCTCTCTCTCTCTCTCTCTCTCATTAAAAAAGGATAGTAATAAGTAGATGAAGAATTTCATTTTTTTCAAATCATCAAAGGTAAACTATGCAGATAGGATACACTATCAGCTGTAAATAATTCTTTAATGTCAAGCTGTAGAAATAACAGAATAACTCCTTTGACCAATATTTTAAGAGGATTTTAGTTGTTTCCTGAGGAAGAGCACATGCAACATTCGTTTATCCTGTTAGATACACCTAAACATTTGCATATAAGGAGTTGGAGCTGGAAGTACACAAAATATTGCAAAATGTCACCAATTTATTTAATTTTAGGATTTTTTTAATCTTTAAAAATATTTTTATTTATTTGCAAGCAGAGGGAGATAGAGAAAAGAGAGACACACACAGAAAGAGAGAGAGAATGGACATGCCAGGGCCTCCAGCCACTGCAACAGAACTCCAGTTGCATGAACCACTTTATGCATCTGGCTTTACCCGGGTAGTGGGGACTCAAACTCTGGTGGTTAGGCTTGGCAGGCAAGAGCCTTAACCACTGAACCATCTCTCCAGCCCCCATTTCTACATTTCATACAACATCCAGATTCTTTCAAAGAACCAAGAAGAGCTACACACGTGTATTTACAAAATGACAAGTGTTGTAAATATGCTAACCTTTTTCATGGCAGAAACTGGGACATCCATAGCCTGCTACCTCTCAAGTATCTTTTTCTAACAACAATAACAGAAGTAAACACAATCTGCTCTTTCAAGGAGAGTACAGAAAAGAAACTGCGTGGAACCTTGCTAATGACGGTATTTTGGAATGATATGCACAAAGATTTCCATTGGTATATGACTTGGTTGATAAAACAAGGTAAGTGCATCCATCATCAATTTTTTTTTTTTTAAATCTGACATCTTCTTAGTCTAAAAATTTGGAAGCAGGATTTTTTTAACCAGCTTAAAGCTCTGTCAAAGAATTTCAGTGGAATTTGAATCCCTTTTGATAGCAATGACAAATGACAACATTACTTATTGGTTTGTAAGAACTGTTGATTGACATCAGAGGAGATGGAAATCTACCTGTCAAGTTTTAGCAAGCAACATTCCATATTTAGTGAAGGGGATTAGTTAAGACAGCCAATAAAGAAAGTTTGTCATTTGGACTTGGGTGTCTGTGAGATACATCATTCAGTTGCAAATAAAAATTATAGCAAACTATTGAAAAATAATTTAAGAACTGAAAAACACAACTTGTATGGTTGTGTCACGCAACTTTTTTTAATTTACTTTTTATTCAAGACAGAGAAGGGGGAGAGAAAAAGAGAGAGAGAGAGAATGGGCACACCAGAGCCTCTAGCCACAAGCGCATGCACCACCTTGTGCATCTGGCTTAAGTGGGACCTGGAGAATCAAACCTGGATCCTTAGGCTTCACAGGTAAGTGCCTTAACTACTAAGCCATCTCTCCAGCCCATGTCACTTAACTTTTTAAATCCAAGTTTTTAAAAATAGTGGAGCATTCTCAAATATAAAAAAGTAAATTTAGGGTCTGAAGAGATGGCTCAGAGGTTAGAGGTGTTTGCTTACAAAACTTGACGGCCCCAGTTCAATTCCCCAGTACTCACGTAAAGCCAGATGTACAAGTGGCACATGTCTGGAGTTTGGTTGCAGTGGCAGGAGGCCCTGGCTATCTATCTTTCTCTTTCTATCTCTCTCAAATGAATTAATTAATTAAATATTTTTAAAGTAATTTAAATATGGGACTGGGGGAAGGCTAAGTGAATAAAGTACTTACTATGCAAAGTGTAAGGACTGGAGTTCAAAACCCAAGCACCTGTATAAGCTCAGGGTGGATATGGTGGGCTGCCAGAGGCAGAGATTTCTTAGGGCTAGCTGGCTAGATAGAAGCCAACTTGAAGAAGTCGGAGTTCTAATGAGAAATCCTGTCTCAATAAATAAAGTGGAGGAGCCGGGCGTGGTGGCACACACCTTTAATCCCAGCACTCAGGAGGCAGAGGCAAGGGGATTGCCATGAGTTCAAGGCTACCCTGAGGCTACATAGTGAATTCCAGTTTAGCCTGGGCTAGAGCAAAACCCTACCTTAAAAAACCAAAAAATAAATAAATAAAGTGGAGCACAACTAAGGAAGACTCCTAACATGAGCCTTTGGCTTCCACATGAGCACACACACACACACACACACACACACACACGTGTGCCCACATACATGAAAACATGCATACACACATGCACACAATAGCGAGAAGAAGAAGAATTTCTCTTAACAGTTTTTCAAGTATGGTCTCACTCTAGCCCAGGCTGTCCTAGAATTCACTATGTAGTCTCAGAGTGACCTGAGCACACTGTGTTCCTCCTACCTCTGCCTCCCGAGTACTGGGATTGAAGGTGGACTCCACCATGCCTGGCTTCCTGATAAGAAGAATTTTAATGAAAATATTTTTGTACCATTCACAATTAAAATGAAACAATGATGGTTTATTTCATAACTGGCTCAGTCTTTGGGATGATAATGGGTTTTACAAAAATCCAACATATATTTCACATGGTCATTTGCCTATAATTTGCAAATAAATATACATATAGTGATGGCGTGCATACAAAACATTTTCACTGACAGGAACATGCACACAAAAATTTTTGGAAACTCTCATGTCCTAAGGCATTTGGTGAACCAACACCATCAGTGTGACATATAGCACTGTTGGAAATGCAAATTCTATGGCTCCACCAAAGACCTACTGGATCACAATGTCTCAAAAATAGCCAGAGACAGGGTCATGGTCTTAGCAGAATCTTAAAGTTTGAAGCATATTGCCTTACTAAATGTTCGTCTTATAAAGCTACCTGGTGCTCACTAAATAAAGACCCTCATCATCTATTCAAATATAGTCAAGTCTCCCTTCCCGGCCAGTTTCCATGACTTCCCATTGAGTTGGATATTCTAGAAATTCTTCCTATCTTCTGTCCCTTGCTGATGCTCTTCACCTGGAATTCCTCCCCAGACTTGTAGTATCTATTTAACTGAAACTTCCACAGAACTTTCAATGTTTGTCTTCCAAGTTGCCTAGTCTGAAAAGACTTGCATGATGCTAGAAGAAAAAAAAAATCTTCCTATAAATTTTCCCCACCATTCTTTATTGCCCAGAGCATACTGCTTGTTCATTTCCCCCTGGCATTTAGCCCCTACAATATTGCTTCATTCATTATAGTCATTTGGGTTCTCATCAAATTCCTCCTACAGCTTGCAGACTCCTTCAGAAAGATTTCCTTAATTAAGACTTCCTTTATCCCCTAGATAAGCACAGGGCTAGATAACGCTAATAGTTAGCTATAGAACTCAGTCACCTTTTATTTTGTCACCATGACAAAATGCCTAACAGACAACTTGAAAGAAAAAAAGGTTTACTTGGCTCACAGTTTCAGGGGCTTCAGGCCATGGTTGTCTGGCTCCATTGCTTCTGGGTAGTGGTGGGGCAGAGTGACATCATGGTGAGGAGTATGGGGAGAAGCAAAGCTGGTTATGTATTGGAGGAAAGACCATAAAGTAGAGAGACAGGGCTGGAGAGATGGTTTAGCAGTTAAGGTGCTTGCCTGCAAAGCCTAAGGACCCAGGTTCAATTCCCCAGGACTCACATAAGCCAGATGCACATGGTGGTACATGTGACTGGAGTTTGTGTGCAGTGGCTTGAGGCCCTGGCATGCTCATTCTCTCTCAGAAAGAAAGAAATTGAGAGAGAGAGGGAAGGAAAGAAGGAGAGAGACAGAAAGGATTCAGGGACAAGATAGAGCCTTCAAGCACATGTTCACAGTGAACTATTTCTTCCAGCTAGGTCCCACTTCCTAAAGTTTCCAGAACCTTCTAAAAAAGCACTCCCATCTGAGGACCAAGGCTTGAACCTTTTGGGAGGACATTTCCTACTCAAGACATAACAACCTTAAAATAAATCCTCACCATATTCTTGAGTGACTTTCTCTTCCCTCATATGTGTTTCTGAGGTGGATAGACTTTGTTGCTTACTTAATTATGATTGGGTTGTGGTCTTTGATTCAGGTGTCCCCCATAAACTCATGTGTTCTGAATGCTAGGTCCCCAGCTGTGGCAATTTGGGAAATGGAGCCTCCTAGAGGTAGTGTATTGTTGGGGGCTTATGGGTATTATAGCCAGCTTCCCCTTGCCAGTGTTCGGCACACTCTCCTGCTACTGTATCCATCTGATGTTAGCAAGGAGGTGATATCCACCCACTGCTCATGCCATGGTTTTCCGCTGCCATCATGGAGCTTCCCCTTGAGTCTGTAAGCCAAAATAAACCCTTTCCTCCCACAGGCTGCTCTCAGTCGGGTGTTTTCTGCCATCAATGCAAGGCTGACTGCAATGGGATAGGGATGGGGGGGGGTTGACACCAGAAAGCAGACAATTTTTTAATGATTACTATGTTTGAGGGCTTGCTAATGCCAGACACTATACAAAGACCTTCAAGTGATTATCGTATTCAAAACTGCCCAAAAACTCTCGGTTCTGGGGCTAGAGAGATGGCTCCATGCTTTTCTGCAGTGCCTAAGGACCTAAGGGCCAAAGTTCAATTCCCCTGTACCCACATAAAGCCAGAAGCACAAGGTGACACACACATCTGTAATCTATTTGCAGCAGCTGGAGGTCCTGGCACACCCATTTTCTTCCTCTCTGTCGCTCTTCTATCTCTCTTCTGTCTCTCTTCTAACCCTTTCTGCTTGCAAATAAATAAAAATATTTTTTAAAAGAAGAATGTGGGCTGAGTGTCGTGGTACACATCTTTAATCCCAGCACTTGGGAGGCAGAGGTAGGAGTATTGCCATGAGTTCGAGGCCATCCTGAGACTACATAGTGAATTCCAGGTTAGCCTGAGCTAGAGTAAGACCCGACCCTGATAAAAAACAAAGAAGAAGAAGAAGGGTGTGGGTCTGGAGAGATATCTTAGTGGTTAAGGCACTTGCCTGTGAAGGACCCATGTTCTACTCTCCAGATCCCACGTTAGCCAGACACACAAAGGCAAGACAAAGGCAAGGTCCCACATGCCCACTAGGTGGTGCAAGCATCTGGGGTTCAATTACAGTGGCTGAGGTCCTGGCACACCAATTCTCTCTCTTTCTCTCTGTTTCTCTCGCTCTCTCTCTAAAAATAAATAAAATAATATAAAATTTAAAAGGTTTTTAAAAAAGAAGAATGTGAATGCTGCAGTGTTTATAAGAAAATGAAATTCTGCTCTGTGGGCACACTGTTACTCCCATTTTACAAGATGAGGAAACTAAGATGCATAAGAGGCGTACAGCATGGCTGGAATCCAGGAAGACTGTCTACAGAACCTTCACAATTAACCTCTACATTATCCTGCTAACAGAAGACGGTAACAGTATGGCAAGGCCATCTTTATATCAAATTCAAGTCACTGGCACTCATAATCTCATGAAAAATCATATGCATTAGAGTTGATCGTGATAGCTATAGAAGAGCTGTGCTTTTACTATGTGTGTTCAATTTAAATCCAGATCAAAGAAATATAAATTACTCTTCATTTGGGCTATAATCTTATATTCCAAAGCTTAAATGCTTATAAGAAAGCTTTATCTAATTTAAGACGACTAGCTCAGATATATGCAGAGTTAATACTACTTTCCCTTTAATCAGTACAAAGGGTTCTATTCTCTGAGAGTAAATGTCAGGGAACTTGAACTAGTAGCAATCACTATCTTTATATATATATATGCTTTGAAATATGTACCATAACCTCTGAAAAATACAATTGTCCTCCCCAAGAAATGAGGCTTTTTTGTGTGTGACAAAAACGATGGTCAACTGATCTATAGTTCTTTTTCTTTCTCAAAAAAATTATTGTATATTGTGTAATGATCATTATAATTAAAAATTAAGATGGCTTGCAATAATTCCACCATTATTTGATTCAAAATCTTTATAAAATATTGGCATTTTCCAACATTTATTTTTCCTGTCTATGTTCCATTTAAGGCCAAATTCTCAAACCCAGCTGGCAAATTACACACGTAATTACTGCATTTGCGCACAAAAATGTGATAATTGCTTACACAATTTCAGAGGCCAGCTTGAGGCTCCTTTCCAAATTTGTTTTACATGTACAGTGCGGTGTATGTAGTTTTATATAAAAATGGGGGATGTAAAATTCATGGTTCATCTGGGTGATGTGTGAAAATGGGTACAAAATAAAACCTCTCATTAAATACCTGGGCCTGTCTTCATCTTTTTTTTTTTTTTTCCCAACAGGCCTTAGTCAAAATCTTATAGAAAACTCAAACTTCAGCTGGTATTGGATTAATGACAATGGATGGAGATGGTATGATGCCTTGTAGAGTACAGGAGCCCACTTTTGTTGCTGGTTGACATGTCATGAGTTCATTCTTACGTGAACTGCTTCCATCAACCTCTATAAGAAAAGATAAGTAAGGGGCTGGGTAGATGGCTCAGCAGTTAAGGTGCTTGCCTGCAAAGCCTAAGGACTCAAGTTCAATTTCCCAGTACCAACGTAAAGCCAGATGCCCACAGTAGCATATGCGTCTGGAGTTCATTTGCAACAACTAGTCCATTCTCGTTCTCTCTCTTTTTCTTTCTCTGTCTCTCTCTTTCTCCCTCTCTCCCTCTCTCCTTGCAAATAAATCAAAATAATTTTAAAAATAAAAGATAAATAAGGAAGAAAGTAAGGCCAACAGCTGGACAGTCAGCCAATTAGGACACCAGCCTTAGCAGGGCAGAGTGGTTGAGACTATCATCTAGGAACTTACTTTTCCAACAGTGTCTGACAATAATACTATTTGCCAAAAATCTGATAAGGATCTGCTTACAATGGGTATTCCTCATGAAAAGTTAAGGGTTGTTTGTTTAAAAAGAAAGGTGGGCCAGAGAGATGGCTTAGTGGTTAAGGTATTTGCCTGTAAAGTCTAAGTACCCAGGTTCAATTCCCTAGTACTCATGTAAAGTCAGATGCACAAAGTGGCACATGCATCTCGAGCTCATTTGCAACAGCTAGTCCATTCTCATTCTCTTTCTACCTCTCTCCTTGCAAATAAATAAAAAAAAATATTTAAAAATAGAAAAGCTAAGGAAGTAAAGCCAACAGTGGGGTGGTCAGCCAATTAGGACACCAGCCTTAGCACTGTTGTCTAGGAACTTCCTTTTCCAACTGTGTCTGACAATAATACTGTTTGACAAATATTGATAAGGATCTACCTTACAATGGGCATTCCTCATGAAAGGTTAAGTTTAAAAAAAAAAAAAGTAGCCTGGAGAGATGGCTTAGTGGTTAAGGCATTTGCCTGTGAAGCCAAAGGACCCAGGTTTGATTCTCCAGGACCCACGTAAGCCAGATGCACAAGGGGACACATGAGTCCACAGTTCATTTACAGTGGCTGAATGCCCTGGAATATTCATTCTCTCTCTCTCTCTCTCTCAAATAAATAAAATAATTTTTTTGTTTTTTTTTGTGTGTGTGTTTGTTTGTTTGTTTTTAAGGTAGGGTCTTGCTCTAGCTAAGGCTGACCTAGAATTAGCCTCAGGGTGGCCTTGAACTCACGGCAATCCTCCTACCTCTGCCTCCTGAGTGCTGGGATTAAAGGCGTGCACCACCACACCCGGCTTAATAAAATAACTTTTTTAAAGGTAGGGCTGGAGAGATGGATTAACAGTTAAGGTGCTTGCCTGCAAAGACTAAGGACCCAGGTTTGATTCCCAGTACTCATGTAAAGCCAGATGTACAAAGTGGCACATGTGTCTATAGTTCGTTGCCAGTGTCTGGAGGCTTCACTATCTACATGCTCAGCAGTTTTTTATGCATAAATGTCTATTCATTATATTTCCCACATCTTCATTGACTGAGTTTTGACATATAAAGCAAGACAAGAGAATGTATATCCTTATACCAATTTTTGACAGTTTAAAAGATATAAAAGACTTTTTGATGTCTTTCCTGAGACACTTAGAAGCATTGGTCAACCACAGCACTCATAAACTTCCTTTAAAGATAGCAGGTTGGAAGGTTAGTGTTGGAATAGTGCTTTAAGCTCCAGTATTTCTGGGCTGGAGAGATGGCTTAGTGGTTAAGGCATTTGCCTGAGAAGCCAAAGGACCCACATTTGATTCCCCAGGACCCACATAAGCCAGATGCACAAGGTGGCACATGTGTCTGGAGTCCGTTTGCAGTGACTAGAGGCCCTGGTGCATGTTCTCTTTCTCAAAAACACATATAATAAAATAAAATAGGGCTAGAGAGATGGCTTAGTAATTAAGGCATTTGCCTGGAGAACCATAGGATCCCATTTCGACTCTCTAGACCCATGTAAGCCAGATGCACAAAAGGGCACATGCATCTGGAATTTGTTTGCAGTGGCTGGAGGCCCTGGCATGCCCATTCTCTCTCTCCCTCTCTCTGCCTCTTTCATCTCTCTCTCTCTCTCCCTCTCTCTCTCTCTCAAAAAATAAATAAAAATAAAATTTTAAAAAATTAAAATAAAATAAGCTCTAGCATTTCTAAATGAGACCTAAAAGATGCATATAACTTGACACAGTTATTTTTGGAAACCTTCTTCAGGATAAATGGGGGTGTGTAGAGAGCAGATCAAGAAAGTGACAATCATCTCAACTCTCAAACTCCCGCAAGAGATACATACAAAAGGAGGCAGCGACAAAAAGAGGCAAGATTCTTTCTAGATGTGACGGTTAATAAAGCTTCTCCCCAAAGAGGAGAGAGGAAGTCATGCCATAAATGTAACTTGGTCATCCCATGTCCATCCTGCTTCTTACATCGTCCCATGGGGCAGCGTCCTGGACTATATAACGAGGAGAGCCGGCTGAGCAGCAGCGTTCACTGCTCGCTGCTTCTTCCCTGTGCTCAATAGGACAAGCTGCCTCTAGCTCCTGCTGCCGTGCAGTCCCTGCCATGGTGAACAGCAACCTGGATTTACAAGTTTAATAAACCCGTCCCAAAACTGAATTTTTTGTTTGTTTTTCAAGGTAGGGTCTCACTCTAGTCCAGGCTGACCTGAAATTCACTATGTAGTCTCTGGATGGCCTCAAACTCACAGTGATCCTCCTACCTCTGCCTCCGGGAGTGCTAGGATTAAAGTCCACGCCCTGCTAAACTGATTATTTTCCGGTGTTTTGTCCCAACAATGAGAAGGTAAAGAATACAATAGCCTGTAAATTACACATCAATTACATTCACATGCTGACCCTAACACACCCAGATGCTTCAAAATATGCTTGAGATTTGGGTGGAGGGGCTGGGAAGATGGCTCAGAGGTTAAAGACCCTAGAGTACCCATTCTCTCTGTCACTCTTCTCTCTCTACCTCTCTCTGCTTACAAATAAATAACTAAAAATAACTTTTTTTAAGATTGCATTCTCTTGTAAGAATTTATATGACAGCATGTATAGTATATCAGGGTAATTATAATTACTGTTTATTATTACCATATAAGTATATATTGCAGTCAGGTTCACATTGCTGGCAGAAATCACCCGACCAAGAGCAGCTTTAGGGAAACAAGGGTTTATTTTGGCTTATAGACTCATGGAGAAGCTTCACGATGGCAGGGGAAAATGATGGCATGAGCAGAGGGTGGACATCACCCTCTAGCCAACATAAGGTGGACAATAGCAACAGGAGAGTGTGGCAAACCCTGGCACGGGGAAACTGGCTACTAACAGCCATAAGCCTGCCCCCAACAACACACTCCCTCCAGGAAGCATTAATTCTCAAATCTCCATCAGCTGGGAACCTAGCATTCAGAACACCTAAGTTTAGAGGGAACACCGGAATCAAACTACCACATTGTACCCCAGCCCCCATAAACTGATACATGATATAAAATACAATGCATTCAGTCCAACTTTAAAAGTCTCCATAGTTTTTATCAATCCCAATGATGTTCAAGCATCCTCATGATCCAAGGTCTTTTAACTGAGCCATAATACCAAAATAATTCCCCCAAAAAACCCATAATGGCACAGAATAAATACTCACATTGCAAAAGATGGCATTGGGCATAGCAAAGAAATATTCAACCAATACAAGATTTAAACAGGGCAAACATCAAACTCTATAGCTAGAAGTCCAACAACTCTAGTCAGTGACAAGTCTCCAAGTCCAATAATTCTAACCAGCAACAAGGCTCTGGAGTTCCAATTCTACTCCTCCACCTTGGCTACTCACAGTCCTGAAAAACTTCATCCAGGCCTGGCAGCTCTCCTCAGCAGCCATCTTGTGCTCCTGGCATCTCCATTGGGTTTCCACTGCAATCCACAGTTCATCCTCATGGCTCCATTGGGTCTCCAAGCAGACATCCAGCAAACCTGCTTCACGCTGCCCATGGCCATTTCCAAAACAAAAGACTAGGCTGCAAATTCAAAGACCCTCTCTTTCCTGCATTTCTTATACTCCACAATACCAGCTAGAGTGCAAATTTATTAATCCAGGGGGAATAAAGCAGACTTTGAAGAACAAGACACTCCTTGAGCATTCAGACCGCTTCAAAAGAGTCTACATTCTTCCTGTTGCCCCAGTGCAGGTCAGCTGACCCAATCTCAAAGGTTGTAATCTCTCATATAATTTCAGCTGAATGTGCAATAGTTTCAGCCCAAAGATTTCTTTCTGTCCCATATGCCTCTGCACACACCAGTCCATTTCTATACACTGCAACCCTGCACAAGTTCTTAGGACAGGGCATAACAGCAAGCCTCTCACACAAACTGCTTCTAGCCCAGTCCAGGCAAAGGTCTTTCTTACCCTCATAGGCCAAAGCTCACAGTCCATAGTTCTTACTGCATTCAGGTCTTTCAACTCTGACCAGAATAGTCCATCAAGCTGTACTTACAGTACTGCAAGGCATCTCTTAGGCCAAGGCTTCAAATCCTTCCACATTCCTCTTGAAAATCAGCTCCAAAAGGCCAAAGCCACACAGTCAGGTATCTATCAGCAATACCACTCCTTGGTACCACTTTACTATTGCAGTCAGGTTTGCATTGCTGGCAGAAATCACCCAACCAAGAGCAGAATGTGGGGAAAAGGAGGGGGGATTATTTTGGTTTACAGACTTGAGGGGAAGCTCTATGATGGCAGGAAAAAACAATAGCATGAGCAGAAGGTGGACATCACCCACTGGCCAACATAAGGTGAGCAATAGCAACAGGAGAGTATGCCAAACACTGGCATGGGGAAACTGGCTATAACACCCATAAGCCCACCCACAACAATGCACTGCCTCCAGGAGATGTTAATTCCCAAATCTCCATCAGCTGGGAACCTAGCATTCAGAACACCTAAGTTTATGGGGGACACCAAAATCAAACCACCACAGTATAGAACCATGATTAGGCTAACAGCTAGTCATTGGTGTCACTGTGACTTATACTCACTTGCAATTAATTGCATTAACATTTTTTATTTAGCATAATTTCATTTGAAACTTACTTTAGCCTTTTTTGTTGTTGTTGTTTATTTTTCAAGGTAGGGTCTCACTCAAGCTCAGGCTGACCTGGAATTCACTATGTAGTATCAGGCTGGCTTCCAACTCACAGCTATTCTCCTACCTTGGCCTCCTGAGTGCTGGGATTAAAGGTTTATGCCACCATGCCCAGCAGAGAGAGAAAGAATGGGCATACCAGGGCCTGTAACCACTGCAAAGGAACTCCAGATGCATGTGCCACTTTGTGCATCTGGCTCTACATGGGTACTGGGGAATCAAATTTGGGTCATTAGGCTTTGCAGGCAAGTACCTTAACCACTGAGCAACTCTCCAGCCCTACTTTAGCTTTTGTTTTGTTTTGTTTTGTTTTGTTTTGTTTTGTTTTGTTTTGTTTTGTTTTGTTTGTTTTTCAATGTAGAGTCTTGCTCTATCCAGGCCTACCTACAATTCATTGTGTAGTCACAGGGTGGCCTGGAACTCATGGTGATCCTCCTACTTCTGCCTCCCAAGTGCCAGAATGAAAGGCATGTGCCACCACACCCAGCTCTTGACTGTATTTTATTGGTATTAACACCTAGTTCTTAAGAACTTATTCTGTGGGCTGGAGAGATGGCTTAGCGGTTAAGCGCTTGCCTGTGAAGCCTAAGGACCCCGGTTCGAGGCTTGATTCCCCAGGACCCACGTTAGCCAGATGCACAAGGGGGCGCACGCATCTGGAGTTCGTTTGCAGTGGCTGGAAGCCCTGGCGTGCCCATTCTCTCTCTCTCTCTCTCTCTCTCTCTAACTGCCTCTTTCTCTCTCTGTCTGTTGCTCTCAAATAAATAAATAAAAATATTTTTTAAAAAAAGAACTTATTCTGTGAAACATTTATCAATTTCCTACTATGCACCATGTACTGTGCTTGGTAATAGAATATACATGAGTGAACAAAACAAAAATTGTTCTTGCCCTCAAAAATCATGGAGTTTAACAGTCTGAACCTTTCCTTTTCAAGTGCTTCTATCATTCTATGATATGCCTACATCAGGTGTACACACACACACACACATACACACACACACACACACACATCAATACATCAACACTTACTTGTACCTGATACGCCATACCAGACCTTGTTAGTGTGTCTTAGAATGACCACATGAGGCCGTGTGCTGATATTCTGCAATGCTTCTGTTATGTCTAAGCATTTTATATAACACAGCAATCCATAGAACCTTCTCTAAAACTGATCACATTTCAGGCTGTGAAGTAAGTCTTTGGCTGGAGAGATGGCTCAGTGGTTAAAGGCACTTGCTTGTAAAGCCTGATGGCCCGGGGTTTGATTCCCCAGTACCACATAAAGCCAGATGCACAAGGTGGTGCATGCTTCTGGAGTTTGTTTCCAGTGACTGGAGGCCCTGGAGGAGCACCCATCCTGTCTGTCTGTCTCTCTTCTCTCTAGCTCTCTCTGCTTGCAAATAAATAAAAATATTTAAAATAAGCTTTAACAAATACAAAAATAAGCAATATCTTATCAGATCATAGTGAAATGAAACTAGAGATAGACATAAAGAGAAACTACAGTAACTCTACAAATACATGGAGATTAAATAATACACACTTGAATGACGAGTTAATTACTGAAGAAATCATAGAGGCAACCTTAAAAATTCCTAGAATCAGATGAAAATGAAATTCAATTTCTCTGAGCCTTTGAGGCATAGCAAAGGCAACTCTAAGAGGAAAGTTTACAGGTGTGAGCGCTTAGAAAGAGCACAAGTAATCATATTCCTCAAGGTTTTATAAAATTAAGAACAAGCCAAACTCAAGATCAGTAGATGGAAAAAAAATAGTAAAGATCAGAGCAGAAATTAATGAAATGAGACTAAAAAAAAACACCAGTAAAAAGAATCAATGACACAAAAGATTACTTCTCTGAAAGATACATAAGATTGAAAAACTTTAGCCAAGCTAAGAAAAAGAAAAAGAACTTAGCTGCTGGTGAGATGGCTCAGCAGTTAAGGCACTTGCTTGCAAAGCCTGACAGCCTAAGTTCAATTCCCTAGGACTCATCTAAAACCAGATGTGTGTTTGTCTCACTTCTCCCCCTGCTTGCAAATAAATAAATAAATCAGCACCATAACACACTCTTATAAACCTTCTTGTCCTCAACACCACGTGAAGAATGCTGAAGAGTGGCCCAGAGTGGTAGACAGAACATGCTGGCTTTGGTTCTAGGTGTCATGGTTTCAGAGGTAGATTATACTAACCCCTCCCCATGTCTTACCTGATACGGGACTCAAGTGTGCCACTTACCTGTGTTAAGGGAATATGTGTCCTCCACAGACTCAGGTGTTCTATTAAACTTGTAACTTGGGTCTCCAGTTGCCTGACTGGAGGAGGTGTCACTGGGGCCAGATCCTGGGGTCCAGCCCTACGATGTGTTTGGGGATGGGTCTGATTTCTAGCCAAAAGCTGCACAGAGCAGTCTGAGATCTTGTGAGCTTTGTCTTGTTGCTTTTCGGTGTTTGCTGGCTGCTGGTGGTTTCTCTCTCTGCTTGGATTTATGGGATTGGCCCCAGCTTCTTCCGCCACTGATGGAACTTTCACCTGGATCTTTAAACTGTAATAAATCCTGTTCCTTCCATGAACTGTGTCTGTTTGGAAGTTCATCCCAGCATCATGGAATGGACTACAACAGAGGCAAACGTGACAGTATACGATCACCAAGCCTAAAGAGTGAGAATCATTGTATACTCGCTCTAGTCACCCAGAGTGAGCTACCCTGTTGCAGGTGACTATATGAGGAGCTATAAGGGCACATCCTCATGTATACATCACACACACACACATGCACACACACACACATTAAAAAAGAGATGGACAAATGGTTCTCAGAGGTCCTGGCAGGAATAGGGAGGATGCTGGGCACACATATCAGTAGAGATGTACTCAAGTCTGGAATTCTTATTTTATTTTATATATTTGACAGAGAGAGAAAGAGAGAGAGAGAGAGAATGGGAGCACCAGGGCTTCTAGCCACTGCAAACAAACTTCATATGCTTGTGCCCCCTTGTGCATCTGGCTTACTTGGGTACTGGGGAATTGAACCTGGGTCCTTCGGCTTCAGAGGCAAGCACCTTAACCACTATGCCATCTCTCTAGCCCTCAAGTCTGGTATTCTTTAACCTGACCTGAGATAGCACACATGATACTAGTCCAGTGTCTCTCACCTTTACTACATCCTGTGGTATACACTGAAAGAGCAAGAAATACGGTACAAAAGCTATTGAAAACTCTACTAAGGGGGCTGGAGAGATGGCTTAGTGGTTAAGGCACTTGCCTGCAAAGCCTAATAATCTGGGTTCAATTCCCCAGTACACACATAAAACTAGATGCACAAAGTGGTGTGTGTATCTGGAGTTCATTTGCAGCAGCTAAAGGCCTTGGTGCACCCCCCTTCTCTCTCTTTGCAAATAAATAATTTTTTTTTTTTTTTTTTGGTTTGTCGAGGTAGGGTCTCACTCTAGCCCAGGCTGACCTGGAATTCATTATGGAGTCTCAGGGTGGCCTCAAACTCATGGCAATCCTCCTACCTCTGCCTCCCGAGTGCTGGGATTAAAGGCGTGCGCCACCACGCCCGGCTAAATAAATATTTATAAAAACTCTGATAGGGAAACAAGAAGGCCAGGGAAAACATAATCCTCACTGCATGTATCCCCACCACAAGATCTGAATGGAAATTATAAAATGAATATTTTAACCACGTGCCTTAACCACTGAACCATCTCTCTAGGCCTTTGTTTAAATTTTTTAAAAATATTCATTTCTTTATTTGCAAGCAGAAAGAGAGGGAAAAGAGAGACAGAAAGAGAGAAAAAGAGAGGGGGGAAGAGAGAGGGAAACAGAGAATGGCCATGTCAGAGCCTCCAGCTGCTGCAAACTCCAGATGCACGCACCACTGCACCTGGCTTTACGTGGGTACTGGGGAACCCAACCCGGGTTGTTAGACTTTGCACGTAAGCACCTTAACTGCTAAGCCATCTCTCCAACCCCCAAAATGAACATTTGCAATGCTACGTTCATTCTATCCCTGTTACTATCGTAGCCTGTTCATTAAAGCAGAACTTTCCTATAACGTATCACTAACCTTTTGTGGGTTTGCATCTTCTATTTGAAGTGCACCACATGTCCTGTCAAAATCACGTCTTAGAGCTGTGTAACAATTGTGGGTGGCCCCGTGGTCACCTTGTCAGAGTGTCTCTTACACCCAGAGCTTTATTGTCAGATTCAACATCACCTGCTCCCCAGCCTCCCTCCCCACCACAACTTATGCTCCACATATCATCTCCTTCCTCCTGTTTTGCTGGGCTGGCAGTTGCTGGGCCAAACAGCAATTTGCAGTTATTTATGCAGCTTAAACACTATTGTCAACATCCTTATCCTCGGTACACAACCATCGCGGTGGTGTGAGTGGAGCTTCTGGGGAGGGGGTTTGGGCTGAGGTTAACAGAAGCCAGGCTTCCTGGGGTCCTCAGCCAAAGCAAGCTGAGCGGCCCGTCCTCCTTTTTCATTTGGAATTAAAAACAGATCACAGCTTGTTGTTTTGTTTGCTATTGTCAGGTCAGACCCAGTACTTAGGGAGAGGGTGCTATCACTTGTGTGCATAGACTATCACTGGCAGTTTAATAGGAATGATGAAAATTTGTATAGCTCCTTCCCTCCTGGGCTCTCAAAAGGCCTCCCAAAACACAGCTTAATCCTCTCAGCAGCTGGAGAGGAAGTCAGGTGTGTCCTGGGACGCTGTGCCCACCCGGCTTCAAGCCCATTTTGGAGCTACACAGCTCCAGGGGCACAGGTGAAAGCAAGAGAAAGGAGGTAGGTCAGGGTTGCCCCTTCCTTGGAGACCAGGCCTTTGTGCTGCTTACAAAGCAAAGCTCCCCTGTGGGTAGATAAATTTCAAAAAGACACTTCTTTCTCTGGGCTGACACAGCCTCGCACCAAGGCAGTGGAATTCGGACTGAATTTAAGCATCCGCTTGTTCCTTCAGCTGGGTACTTTTATGCACAGCACAGTTGTGCAACTTGGCCTTTAACTCTTTTTTGTCTATGCACGTGTCTGGATGTGCTTGTGCATGTGTGAAGGCACGAATGTGCCACGGTGTGCACGTAGAGGTCAAAAAACAACCTTACGGGCTGGAGAGATGGCTTTGCGGTTAAGCGCTTGCCTGTGAAGCCTAAGGACCCTGGTTCGAGGCTCGATTCCCCAGGACCCACGTTAGCCAGATGCACAAGGGGGCGCACGCGTCTGGAGTTTGTTTGCAGTGGCTGGAGGCCCTGGCGTGCCCATTCTCTCTCTCTCTCTCTCTCTCTCATGCTCTCAAATAAATAAATAAAAATAAACAAAAATAATAATAATAAAAAACAACCTTAGGTGTCATTCCTCGCCTTCCACCTTGTTTGGGCTCTCATTGTTTCTGCTGTTTGCCAGGCTAGCTGGCCTGTAAATTCTAGGGTTACTTGGGTCTCCACCTTCCATCTCACAGCGGGAGTTCTGGGGTTACAGATCTTGTGCTGCCACGTCTGTCCAGCTTTGCATGGGCTCTGGGAATCCAAACACTCAACACTCCTGCTTGGGTAACAAGTGCTTTATCAACTGAGCCTGCTTCCCAGCCTTGGCCAAGAATTCTTATACCCAAAGAAGCAAGCTAAGTTTTCTTTGTTCAATTTATTTATTTATTTATTTATTTATTTGTAAGGAGAGAGAGAAAGAGGAAGATAAAGAGAAAGGATGGGTGAAAGAAAGAGGAAAAGAAAGGAAAGGAAAATGAAATGAAAGGAAAGGAAAGGAAAGGAAAGAGAAGAGAAGAGAAGAGAAGAGAAGAAAGAAAGAAAAGAAAAGAAAAGAAAAGAAAAGAAAAGAAAAGAAAAGAAAAGAAAAGAGAAAGTAAGTGATTCAGAAGCCCTCCCTCGTCACCCATCCTTTCTCCAGTCCCTCGGGAGGCCTTAGAGATTCTCTCCCCCCCC
This sequence comes from Dipus sagitta, assembly GCA_036346955.1. Taxonomy (NCBI): domain Eukaryota; kingdom Metazoa; phylum Chordata; class Mammalia; order Rodentia; family Dipodidae; genus Dipus; species Dipus sagitta. Next base: position 57,541,130 of record CM070784.1, read on the forward strand.
CCCCCATTCTCTCTGTACTCACCATGTTTATTTGTATATATCTTTCCAACTCATTCATGGCCTCTGGCAAAGTCTCTGGCTGGGGGAGTGGGGAGGCTCCCTGCTTTCCTCCATTCCCAGCTGGAACCCGGACAAATGCTGCTCCAAATCACACTGTTTTTTTTTGTGTCATATTCTTATTTAAAATTGTCTGCTGGCTCCCAAATTCTTCTGTCATACAAAACTTTTCTCAGCCTATCTTGCTGTACCTTTCCAGAATTATCTTCCCATACCCCTGCATCCAAACAGGTCTTCTCATTGTCCCTAAATACCAGCTAGCCCATGGGCTTACCATGTTTTTGCTCTTGTTTTTCTCCCTACCTGAAATATTCTACCCTTTCTTTCTACACATCAGAATGCTCTCCAAGTCTTATGACAGTACAGATCTTCTCATTCTTTTATATTAATATATATTTTATTTATTTATTTATTTTAGAGAAAGAGAGGCAGAGAGAGAATGCGTGCACCTGGGCCTGTAGCCACTGCAAATTCCAGACACATGCACCATCTTGTGCATCTAGCTTTATGTGGGTACTGAGGAATTGAACCTGGATCCTTTAGCTTTACAGGCAAGTACCTTAACCTCTAAGCCATCTCTCCTCTCATTCTCACAGGTTTAAAACATATGACATATTGCCTTAGACAGGGCTGGTCAAGGGATCTGTGTGGCAGGGTGTTTTGTTATCTCTGGACCCACACAGACTCCTTCTCCTCCTAATGCTTCCTCATTTTTTTTCTTTTTTACTTATTTTAGTTGTTTGTGGGTTGTTGTTGTTTTATTGTTGCTGTTGTTGTTGACAAGGTCTCATTGTATAGCCCAGGCTAGTAATGAAGTCATTCTCTTAATGCCTCCACTGTCCAAGTGTTGGGATTACAGAAATCTATCACTGTAGCAATACATTTCTTCTTTCCTCCAAGTCTTGAACAACTTCCAGTTCACTGAGCCTCTGCTATCACACCTGTCATGGACCCCTTTTAGCTTACAGTCCCAATTAAAAAAAAAAAAAAAACTAAATGGGCTGGCAAGATGGCTTAGCGGTTAAGGCACTTGCCTGTGAAGCCTAAGGACCCAGGTTTGATTCCCCAGTACCCATGTAAAGCCAGATGCACAAAGTGGCACAAGGTAGGGGGTTCATTCGCAGTGGTTACAGGCTTCTCTGTCTACCTCCCTCTCTCTTTCTCTCAAATAAATAATTAAAATAAGGCAAAGCAGCAAGCTGTAATTGTGTATATATTGACAGAAGGTGTAAAATGAGTTAAAAATAAAGAACAAAGCAGAAATATCTAGTCAGAGAACAATACCATGAACCATCCATGTTGACCACTGTCATGGTATGTGCTAGAACTGTCCTGTAGGCTTTCCCAGGATTCCATGCTTTGTTATCTTTCTTTCAGCGTTATCCCAATGGAAGTATTGTGATTTATATTCAGTCACAAGCATGCAGTTCTGGCCGTCTTTAACATACAACATAATGGAAAGGACTCTTCCTGATTCCTTGAGATTAAAGAGAAGGATAGGGCTGGAGAGAAGGCTCAGAGGTTAATGCACTTGCCGGCAAAGCCTAAAGGCCTAGGTTTTATTCCCCAATACCCATGTAAAGCCAGATACACAAAGTAGCACATGCACATGGAGATATTTTGCAATGTCTGGGGCCCTGACATGTCCATTCTCTCTCACACACACTCTATCTGCCTCTACTTGCAAACAAATAAATAAAAATATTTTTTTAAATCTCTTTTTTCTGGAAGATATATTTAAAACAAAAGAAATGGATGTGGGTGTGGTGGCACATGTCTTTAATCCCAGCACTCAGGAGGCAGAGGTAAGAGAATCGTCGTGAGTTCAAGGCCACCCTGAAACTACATAGCTAATTCCAGGTCAGCCTGGGCTAGAGTGAGACCCTACCTCGAAAAAACAAAATAAAAAGAAGAAGGAGGGGGAGGAGAAAAAGAAGAAAAGAAAGAAAACTTGCTGACAGAAAGCTGGAAGAAGCCATTCTACATGCAGTTTAATGGGAGAGAGAGAAATCACCAGTGAAGATACTCAGCAGTGGACACTGCAAGCCTTATAATTGGCCAGCCAGGCCAAATGAGCCAACGGGTGCAATAGTGGCACGTCTGTTGTGGTGGAAACCAACTGCCCTCTAATTAGACTGGAGGCCCACTCCATGGGGGGGAATACATCCCTGATACTAAAAACTTAAAACAGGGGTAGTCATGAGCCCTAGGGGTGTAACATCTGCTGATGTCTGGATAAATGTATATACTATGCTTATCAAACTTCCCAGTAAGCACTTCTCTTAATATTCATACCCTTATATTAATGCTACTCTCACTTTGGGTAGAGAATATTCTCTTTTCAGATGGCAGTGACCTTGGGATGACCCAGAAGGTATCATAGTGCTGGAAAGAAGTGACTGGAGTACTGAGTAACATCTTGATCACATCTTCCAAGGCTCAGGGTCTAATGTGGAAGAGGTGGCAGAAAGAATGTAAGAGCCAAAGGAAGGGTGGGACTCCTTACAACGTGCTCCCTCCAGACATAAAATGGCCTGGATATCCATGACCTCAGAGTGCCTGACACTACCTACACAAGACCATCATAAGAGGAGGAAAAGATCATGACATCAAAATAAAAGAGAGACTGATTGAGGTGGGGAGGGGATATGATGGAGAACGGAATTTCAAAGGGGAAAGTGGGGGGGGGAGGGTATTACCATGGGATATTTTTTATAATCATGGAAGATGTTAATAAAAATTGAGAGAAAAAAAGAAAAAACAACTTACTCATACAGAGAGGGACAGGTAGTAAGCTTTGATGGAATTGTCTTATCCTCATCTGACAACAGATGCTCTGTCACATGCTTGCTAGTCCTAAGAAAGTCCTTCACATAGGTTTTCTTTAAATATATATATATATATATATATATATATATATATATATATAATTTATTTGCTTATTTGCAAGAAAATAGAGACAAAATAGATACATCAGAACCTCCTGCTACTACAAATGAACTCCAGACACATGTGCCACTTTGTGCATCTAGCTATACATGAGTACTGGGAGATGGAACCCAGGCTTTGCAAGCAAGAGCATTTAGCCTCTGAGCCATCTTCCCAGCCCCATATGTTATTTTTATAGACAAAAGCTACCTTCTGACTCTGAAAAATCATTTCTAGAGATAGCAGGATGAAATGCATGTGTATGTACATACATACATATATGCATACATACCAAACTGTGTGTTTGAAATACCATGAAATACAAGGAGATGAAAGATGCAACTTTGGTTCAAAATTTGAAAGCCAAATCCTAGAGATTAACCCTTTCCTTGGTTCTCTACAACCATCCATTCAAAAAGTGTCAAATAGCAAGGCTGTAATATATATGAAAGATTCTGAAACTGGACCAGGTAGGGCTGGAAACTGTTGACAGGGGCCATTGGTGCAGCAGGAGGACAGAGGGGGCAGCAGAGAGCTGTTAGTCAAGTGTGCCTATCCGGCAGTTGCCAGGGCCGAGAAGGTCCAGTGATTCTGGTTAGCCTGTAGACACTAGGTAGGGGGAGACCCAGCTCCAGGCTCAGCATAGCCAGCTTAAAAAAATTAGCCCTGCCGGGTGTGGTGGCACACGCCTTTAATCCCAGCACTCGGGAGGCAGTGGTAGGAGGATCGCCGTGAGTTCGAGGCCACCCTGAGACTCCATAGTGAATTCCAGGTCAGCATGGGCTAGAGTGAGACCCTACCTCGAAAAACCAAAAAAAAAAAAAAAAAAAAAATAGCCCTTCTGGGCATGGTGGTGCACGCCTTTAATCACAGTATTTGGGAGGCAGAGGTAGGAGGATGGCCGTGTGTTCGTGGCCACCCTGAGACTACATAGTGAATTCCAGGTCAGCCTAGACCAGAGTGAGACCCTACTTTGAAAAACAGCCAGGGCTGGAGGGATGGCTTAGCAGTTAAGGCGTTTGTCTGCAAAGCCAAAGGACCCAGGTTCGATTCCCCAGGACCCACATTAGCCAGATACACAAGGTGGGGCACACATCTGGAATTCGTTTGCAGTGGCTGGACCCCTGGCGCACCCATTCTCTCTCCCTTTCCCTCTCTTTCTTCCTCCTTCTCTCTGTCAAATAAATAAATATATTAAAAAAAAGAAACACAAAAACCAATAAATAAATTATCCCTGCTGAAGTTTGTTTTATTTATTTATGACAGAGAGAAAGGCACATACTGAGTGAGTGAGAATGGGCATGGCAGGGCTTCCTGCCACTGTAAATGAACTCCAGATACATGTACCATTTTGTGCTTTACTTGGGTATGGAACCCAGCCCATCAGGCTTTCCAAGCAAGCAGCCTTTTACCACTAAGCCATTTCTCCAGCCTCCTGCTAAGATCTTAACTAGGATTCACAAATAGGGTCCTCTGTTTTCTTATCTGTAGCCAGAAATCTTTATAACCCCATTTCTGACCACGTCTCACCCAGCTTAAAAGGTATTTTAATAGGCTGGAGAGATGGCTTAGTGGCTAAGGTACTTGCCTGCAAAGACAGAGGACTCAGCTTCAATTCCCCAGGACTCATGTAAGCCAGATACACAAGGTGGTGCATGTGTCTGGAGTTCATTTGCAGTGGCTAGAGGCCCTGGTGCCCCCATTTTCTCTCTCCCTCTCCCTCTTTCTCTCTCTCAAATAAATAAATAAAAATAATGTGTTGTTTTAAAATTTTTTTAAGGTATTTTAATAAATCGGTTCCAATATGTAAAACCCTGGTTTTCAGATCTTAGTGTGACCCAACATCACTTGGAGTGCTTGGAAAACCCTGGGTTACTGAGCTCACCCACAAAGTTTCTGAGAGGCTGGTCCTGAGGGCATCTGAACATTTGCGTTGCTGACAGGTTCCTGGGCTATATTGTCCCTGTTCCTGTTGGTCTGGAGACATCTGGTGTACCCACTAGCTTAGGACACACTTGGGCAGCCCACTTCCCTCCTCCCCAACCTCTCCTCCAACCACTCACCCCTGTTTGCATCCCGCACTCCCACACATACTCCACTGGGAAACTTCCTCCAGCTCCCTGGGAAGCCATGTTTGGCCATACGTCTTTAGCCCATTCACGGTTGCCCTCTGCTGACGCTCTTCCTCCATCTCTCTTTACCTGGCTCATGCCAATTTATCTTTAGGTCCCAAGGAAGAATCTTTCCTTCCTCTTAACACTCATTACAGGGCTGGAGAAATGGCTTAGCAGTTAAGGCATTTGCCTGCAATGCCTAAGGACCCAGGTTCGGATGATCCAGCTCCCACGTAAGCCAGATGCACAAGGTGGTGTATGCATCTGGAATTCGTTTACAGTGGCTAAGTCCCTGGCGCACCCATTCTCTCTCTCTCTCTCTCTCTCTCTTTCTCCCTCTCACTCTCTGTATCTCAAATAACACTCATTGTATCCCATACTTCATTCCCTACACTGTGTTGTAAGTGACCATTGTGTGTCTATCCACTCTGTGAGCAGAAGCTCATAGCCAAGTATAGCATCATACATTTATGGTCACTAATCTCATCTGGATGCTGGACTCTGCTCATTAGCATGCTACAATTATCTAGTCGCTCCCCTCTTCTGTTCTCAATGACTATTTCAAACAGTCTTCACTTTCCTCAAGTCTCTAACCTTCACGCCTCCTCTGTCACACTCAACAGATGGCCTTGCCTACTCCCTCACAGAGAAAATAGAAGCCACCAGACAGACGCCTCCCAGCTTCCCACCACCAATCCTGCAAGCCTACTAGTACTGACCTCCTCGTCCAAAGCTGCCTGCACTGTCTAAGACTGTCTAAAGCTAAGCCTTCCATGTATGTGCTACGGTTCCTTCCCCTGGGTCCTCAAGAGCCACTGTTTATCAACACATTCTCTCCATGCATCTCCAACTTCTTCCCCTGCCCAGATTTTCTCCATCATTTTAAAAACATGTTCAACTTTCAACCTGTGGCTCTTACAATCTTTCTGCCCCCTCTTCCACAAAATTCCCTGAGCCATGGTGGGTGAGTTCTAAGTCTACTTCAGTGAGGAACTCTTAGAAGCCTCTGGATCTCTGCTTTTGTAGGTGTTATGAGACAGAGGTGCGGGGGTGGGGGGGAGAGAATTGGCATGCCAGGGCCTGCCTCCAGCCACTGCAATCAAACTCCAGATGCGTGCATCATCTCGTGTGTGCATGTGTGACCTTCTGCATCTGGCTTACATGGGACCTGGAACATGAGTTCTAAGGCTTTACAGGCAAGGGCCTTAGCCACTAAGCCACCTCTCCAGCCCTTATTTCTTTCTCTCTCTCTCTCTCTCTTTTATTTTTTGTTTGTTTGTTTGTACTCTACAATTTTATTTTAACATCCCTTTAACAGGTTCTGAGCTTTTGTTGTACAGGGAATAAAAGCTGCAAGATTGCAAACTTCCTTCAACAGCCACGCCCACAACACCTAAACATGAAACAGACGTAATGAATGACAAAATCACAAATACTTCTATTTTTTTTTTTTCAAGGTAGGGTCTCACTCTAGCTCAGGCTGACCTGGAATTCACTATGTGGTCTCAGGGTGGCCTCAAACGGTGATCCTCCTACCTCTGCCTCCCAAGTGCTGGGATTAAAGGCATGCACAACCACGCCAGGCCTATTTCTTATATATATATATATATATATATATATATATATATATATAGTATTTTATTTCTTTATTTGAGAGAGTGACAGAGAAAGAGGCAGACAGAGAAAATGAGTATGGGTGCATCAGCATTTCCTGCTACTACAAATGAACTCCACATGCATGCAGCACCTAGTGCATCTGGCTTTATGTGTGTACTGGGGAATTAAACCAGGCAGTCAGGCTTTGCAAACAAAGTGCCTTTAACTGCGAAGCTATCTCTCCAACCCCTATCTTCTTTTTTAATTTTTATTTATTTATTTGAAAGAGAAAGAAGGAGAGAGAGAGGGAGAGAGAATATGCCAGGACATCCAGCTGCTACAAACAAACTCCAGACACATGCACCACCTTGTGCATCTAGTGTACATGGGTCCTGGGGAATCAAACCTGGGTCCCTTAGCTTTGCAGGCAAGCACCTTAACTGCTAAGTCATCCTTCCAACCTATATCTTTCTTATTTCTATCCCTCTGCACGCAGCCAAATATTCCTAACTCCATGATAGGCATCTCCTTTCCTTATTTTTTGGTGGGGGGTGGATTTTTGAGGTAAGATCTCCCTTTAGCCCAGGCTGACCTGGAATTCACTCTGTAGTCTCAGGGTGGCCTTGAACTCATGGCAATACTCCTACCTTGGCTCCTCGAGTGCTGGAATTAAAGGTGTGCACCCTCTCAATCAGGATGGTTTCCCACCTTTCTGTCATGAAATCAAATGGATACTTATCATTTCCTGTCATCTTGATCCATGATATCCCCTCCTGCATTTTGAGGCTTCTCTTCTTGTTAATACTTATTTATTTGAGAGAGAGAGAAAGAAGAGGCAAATAGGGAGAATGGGTATGCCAGGGTCTCCAGCCACTTCAAACAAACTCTAGACACATGTGTCACCTCATGCGTCTGGCATCACGTGGGTGCTAGTGAATCAAACCCAGGCCATCAGGCTTTGCAAGAAACTGCCTTTAACCTCTGAGCCATCTCTCCAGGCCCAACTCCTTCATTTTTCTGCTCTATACTCAGTAAGAAAACAAGTCTTAGCCGGGCGTGGTGGCGCACACCTTTAATCCCAGCACTCGGGAGGCAGAGGTAGGAGGATCGCCATGAGTTCAAGGCCACTCTGAGACTCCGTAGTGAATTCCAGGTCAGCCTGGACCAGAGTGAGACCCTACCTCGAAAAACCAAAAAAAAAAAAAAAAAGAAAAGAAAGAAAGAAAAGAAAACAAGTCTTCAGTCCTACCAGTCTCTCTCCTCCATTACCAAGATCCAAGCCACCATTCCATCTCTCCCAGATTAAAACAACACCCACCAGGCTCCTTGAGGTGTCTCTAGCTCTTGCCAAAATCTATTTGCTGGAAGAATTTAAAAAGGAAAACTCACTTCTTTGCTTAAGCCTCTCAGTCCATCGCTATTGGGATAAATTTTGGTCTTATTTTGCCTCCCCATCCACATTGGCCTTCTTTTGACTCCTTTAGAGTGTGAAATTCCTACCCAATTCATGGTCTCTGTACTCTCTCCTTCCATGGCCACTAAGCCTGGCAAGACCCCAGGGATCACACGTCACCCATTGAGAAGTACCGCAGCATGAGAAGGATTTTCACAAACAGAACACATCACCCCTCTCCCTACCATTTGCTCTTCGCTAATAAATAGTGCAAAGGAAAGCGGGGCAGTGGTGGCACAGATCTCTCATGCCAGCACTCAGGGAGGCAGAGGTAGAGGATCACTGTGAATTCGAAGCAGCCTAGGACTACAAAGCAAGTTCCACGTCAGCCTGGGCTAGAGTGAAACCTGACTTTCAAAAAGATTTTTTAAAAAGGCGGGGCAGGGGAGGTGGGGGCTGGAGAGATGGCTCAGCGGTTAAGGTGCTTGTTTGCAAGGCCATACGGCCTGGGTTCAATTCCCCAGTACCCACATAAAGTCAGAAACACAAAGTTGTACATGCATCTGGAGTCCCTTTTCAGCGGCTGGAGGCCCTGGTACGCCATCTCTCTGTATGTCCCTCTTCTCTCTATCTCACTCTGAAAAAGATAATAATAATAATAATGTAAAAGAGAAGTCTTCCAGGAGAGTTTTTTTTTTTTTTTTCTTTTTGGTTTTCCTTTTCTTTTCTTCTCTCTTTTTTTTTTTTTTTTTTTTTTTTTAGGCAGGGTCTCACTCTAGCTCAGGCTGACCTGGAATTCACTATGTAGTCTCAGGGTGGCCTAGAACTCAGAGCGATCCTCCTACTTCTGCCGCCCGAGTGCTGGGATTAAAGGCATGCACCAGCATGCCTGGCTTCTTTTTGGTTTTTCGAGATAAGGTCCTGCTGATCTGGCGCAGGCTGACCTGGAATTCACTATGTAGTCTCAGGCTGTCTTCGAACTCACAATGATGCTCCTATCTCTGCCTCTCAAGTGCTGGGATTAAAAGTATGCTCCACCACATCTGGCTTCCAGGAGCTGTTTTTAAAATGCAAACACAAAGGACAGAGCAGGATTAAAGAGTGATTCTGGCTTCTCGGGCCCTGGGTTCCTTCAGCAGTTCCTTGTTCAAGAAGGAAAAAAAAAAAAAAAAGTGACTCCAATTGTGATGAGTGTGTTACCTCACCTCACTGGATGTTCGCTGGGCCACTATTATTATCCCCATTGAGAAATGAAGAAAGCGGCAAAGATGTCAAATCGCTAATGTGAGGTGACGAAGGAAGTAGCTGATGGTTGGCTGACTTCCAAGGCCTTATCCTGTCAGGTCTCCTTCATATGCAAGTGACAGCAAACAATTTTCCCCAGGTTCCTGTAGAAAAGTCTCAAGTGCAAAATGCGCATCTGAATTCATGTCTCCCAAATAATAGGCACTTTAAAAAGATATTTTATTTGTCTATTTACTTATGTGTGGGCGGCTGGGGCGGGGGGGGGGGTAGAGAATGGGCACGCCATGGCCTCTAGGCACTACAAACAAACTCCAGATGCATGTGCCACCTTGTGTATCTGCTTTACGTGGGACCTGGGGAATCAAACCTAGGTTCTTTGGCTTTGCCAGCAAGCGCCTTTAATAGCTAAGCTATCTCTCCATCCCCCACTTTTTTTGGGGGGGGATTGGGGAGTGTTTCAAAGTAGGGTCTCACTCTAGCCCAGGCTGATCTGGAATTCAATATGTAGTCTCAGGCTGGCCTCGAACTCGTGGTGATCCTCCTTCCTCTGCCTCCCGAGTGCTAGGATTAAAGGTGTGTGACAGAACACCCAGTGTGGTAATTTGAATAGATGGCCCCCAATATATTCAGTTCTTTATTGTTTGTAGTTTGCATCTGCAGCCACCTGGCTGGAGGCAGTGTCACTGGGTGGATCTTTAGGTGTGGTGGTGGGTTTCAGATTTCAGTCTAAGATATGCAAAGTGTGCCTAGCTGGAGTTCCTGAAGTGTGCTGTGTGGCTTTTTGGCTTGTACTTCTCTCTCTCTGCTTGGTCCTGTGAAGGCAGGCCAGCTTCTTCTGCCATTATGGAACTTCCCCTGGATCTGTAAGCTTCAATAAATATCCCTTCCTCCGTAACTGTGCCTGGTCTGGAAGTTCAACTCAACGAACCTGAAGCTGTCTATTACACCTAGCATATGTGCTTTTATTTGGTGTGTGTATGTAATGTGTGTCTGCAGCCATATGCACCCTATGCACATGTATGCAGCGGCCAAAGGAAGACATTGGGGGTCCTCCTCTATCACTCCTCCATCTGATTCTCTCACTGGTCCTGCAGCTCCCTCATTGTTTGTTTTTTGGTTTTTGGTTTTGGTTTTGTGTTTGTTTGTTGTTTTTAGCTAGACTGGCTGACTAGGAAATGTCAACAATCCTCCTGTCTCCACCCGGTATTCGACACTGGGGTTCACAATCATGCCTGACTTATTTATTTATTAAGACAGAAAGAGGGCTGGAGAGATGGCTTGCCTGTGAAGCCTAAGGACCCCGGTTCGAGGCCTGATTCCCCAGGACCCACGTTAGCCAGATGCACAAGGGGGCGCACGCGTCTGGAGTTCATTTGCAGTGGCTGGAGGCCCTAGCGCGCCCATTCTCTCTCTCTCCCCCAGCTGAAAAGAGCCAGGCGTGGGGGTGCACATCTTCATATCTTTAATCCCAGCACTCGGGTGGCAGAGGTAGGAGAATTGCCTTGAGTTCAAGGCCACCCTGAGACTACATAGTAAATTCCAGGTCAGCCTGAGCTAGAGTGAGACCCTACCTCAAAAAAGAAAGAAAGAAAGAAAGAAAGAAAGAAAGAAAGAAAGAAAGAAAGAAAGAAAGAAAGAAAGAAAGAAAGAAAACAAACCTCAGAATCTTAAGTCAAAGAAATGTTAGGCCCTCTCTAAGACAATAGCACCCTCAAAATGTCCATGGCACAGTTAGTCTTGGACCACCTCATAGTACTGAACGTTACTGCCTTCCTGATATGGTTAAAATTCCACCGCAGTGCTGTGAGAACGGACCGTACATCCCCCAGGATTAATCACAAATATTTTATAAAGATGGAGCTTCCGTTATATCTTTGTTCTTTGTATCTTGGCTTTTGTTGGCGCATTTTAATTAGGATCTGGTATCTGCAATAAACAGTAAACATAAAGAGCTTTGCAAAAATGTATTAGACTGTTTGTTTTCACACTCTAATGCATATTTGCACAATTTTACCATGAAAAAGGGAAAACATGCTAAGCTCTTGGGCTGTATCCCAAATGTCCTGGAATAGAATCTGGAAATGACTAAAACTGCAACCAAACCTCATCATATTCCAGCAATTAACCTAAGAAATAAGGGTCCGTTTTCTGTATGGAAAAAAAAAAAACACAGAACATTTTGGAGGGGAGAAGTCTGTGAAGGAGGAAGCTTCTCGATAACACGTATCACGCTCTCCAAAACTGTTCTGAAATTTGGACTATTTCCCTTTCATGCTAAAAGAGCTTAATAAACAAATTAAGTTGAATAATGTTTTATTTATTTTTCTTTCTGAATGTTAAGAATGCTTCTTCAACAATAGTAGGACAAGAAGGACTCTGGAGCCTAAAACAAGGACTGAAATAATCAAATGCCTTTTTTTTTTTTTTTTTTTTTTTTTGAGGTAGGGTCTCACTGTAGCCCAGGCTGACCTGGAATTTACTATGCAGTCTCAGACTGGCCTTGAACTTATAGTGACCCTCCTACCTTTGTCTCCAGTGCTGGGATTAAAAGCTGTGCCACCATGCCCAGCTCCAAATGCCTTATTTTAAAAACTTAGCTAGGGGTTAATGACCCTGCTGAATACACTACAATGAAATGTTATTTAAAAATTAGACTCATAGAGAATACTGACGATAAAAGACAGTTTGAGGTTTTTTTTTAAAATATTTTTTAAGTTTATTTATCTATTTATTTGAGAGAGAAAGAGAAAGAGAGAAAGAAAGAAAGAGTGGCCTCCAGCCACTGTGCCACCTTGTGCATTTGGCTTATGTGGGTCCTGGGAAATTGAACCTGGGTCCTTTGGCTTCCCAGGCAAGTGCCTTAACTGCTAAGCTATCTCTCCAGCCCTGAGATTTTTTTTTTTTTAGGTGTACATGCTAATCAAAGCATAACAAAATCTTTAAGAGTCTGTAAATATGGCTCTTGGGTGCAAGTGTTACTGTTGTTTGTGACCCCTTGATAGTGTCTCACTGTGATGCAGAATTATCAACGTATGAGCACTTCAGTGGCATAAACTAACTTTTCCTTCTGAATCTAAACCTAAATATAAAACAAAACACAAGATGACGTCATTTACTTAGTTGCCTGATTTATTGGTGACATAAACGTAGCAAGCAACAGATAAAAGGCATAGTCCTGGGCATCCATGGAAAAGATAAAACTCCTCGCATTGTATTAGATGGAGACATAAATATGCCACCATGAACTGTGAAGAAAGAAAAAGCATCAACTTAGAGGTCCCAAGCCTGAGTTATACTTGACGTATCTAACTCCCCTTTGGGGGAATTATATTCCTGAATTTAATTAGAAATCTGTTTTTATAAAGATTAAAGTTGTGGAAAAGTTAAAAGGTTGGATCACACAAAAATAAAAAATGACTCTGAGGGTCTTAGGGAATTTGAACTGGTAAACTTAGATTTTATTTCCTGCCAACTGTTTGCAGGAGGATTAAGAGATGTACAGGAATTATTAGTTTTAGATAAAAGCCAGCACTTTATAAAGCAATTAATTTTTCATTAGTTTCACATAATTTTGGCAAAAGTAGTTTTGTTCCAATAAAACTATTACATTCCAAGAGGTTACTCTAACATATAGCCATTAACTTCACATTAATTTAACCAGATTTATAATAAGCTAAACTATAGGCAGAAAGCAGTAACAGGTTTTTTTACAGAATATATTAGAATTAAAAGGAAAAACTTAAAATAAAAAATCACTTTTTTAAAAAAAGGTCATAAAACTTACAAATTTATCAAGCATGGTTATGCATTTATTTAAAAGACATTTTTTTCCATAATGTTCTTAGCAAAGAAAATGAATACTATGAAGTAAGTGGCTAAGTTTTTGCATGAGGGTATATTGGAAATGGTAGAAATCGTTATTTTTATTAAGTGTATTTTACACAAAGTGGCGCATGCATCTGAAGTTTGTTTGCAGCAGCTAGAGGCCCTGGCACACCCATTCTCTCTGTCTCTCTTCTATCTCTCTCTGCTTGCAAATAAATAAATAAAAATACTTTAAAAAATGTCAGGGGTGGGGTGCCCATCTATAATTCCAGCACTGAGAAGGCTGAGACAGGGAATCCCTGAGACTCGCTGACTAGCTAGTCTAGCCACACAAGTGAGCTGTCAAAGAGTAAGGTCTGGAAAAATGGCTTAGCAGTTAAGGCACTTGCCTGCAAAGCCTAAGGACCCATGTTCAACTCTCCAGATCCCATGTAAACCAGATGCACAAAGGTGAGGCAAGAGCAAGGTTGCACAAGTCCACTAGATGGCGCAAGCATCTGGAGTTTGATTGCAGTGGCTGAGGCCCTGGCACACCAATTCTCTCTCACACTCCCTCTAAAATAAAAAAAGGAAAAAAAGGAAAAAAAAATAATAAGGTGGAGAGAAACTGAGGAAGACACCTGTTGCAGTCAGGTTCGCATTGCTGATAGAAATCACCCAACCAAGAGCAGCTTGTGGGAAAAAGAGGTTTATTTAGGCTTACAGGCTTGAGGGGAAGCTCCACGATGGCAGGGAAAAACGACATGAGCAGAAGGTGGACATCACCGCACCCCCCCCACTGGCCCACATAAGGCAGACCAGAGCAACAGGAGAGTGTGCCAAAAACTGGCATGGGGAAACTGGCTATAACACCCATAAGCCCGCCCCCAACAATACACTCCCTCCAGGAAGCATTAATTCCCAAATCTCCATCAGCTGGGAACCTAGCATTCAGAATACCTAAGTTTATGGGGGACACCTGAATCAAACAACACTTGACTTTGATCTTTGGCCTCCCAACACACACACAGAGAGAGAGAGAGGGAGAGGGGGGGAACGAACCATGTGTATTGGGCTGGAGTGGTGGTTTAGTAGTTAAGGCACTTGCCTGCAAAGCCTAAGGACCAGGTTCAATCCCCCAGTACCCATGTAAGCCAGACACACAAGGTGGTGCATGTGTCTGGAGTTTGTTTACAGTAGCTACAGGCCCTGGCACACCCATTTTATTTCCATCTGCCTCTTTCTCTCTCTCTCATGAATAAATAAAAAAGTAAATAAATTATTTTTAAAAAACATGTATCAACATGTTCTTGATAAAAAGTTCCATCCATTCAGTTTTCAGATCTGTTGCCTGGTTTTATACCTTTCAACTGCCCTCTGGGTGGGGCTCACAACTCTCTCCTTTCCAAAAGCTCCTGATTCCGTTGAGAAGATCACATTCTTCCATGCTCTGCCTGAATCAGAGCAAGATAGACTCATCCAATGAACACTGCTCAAACGGGAGGCACAGTTCCCTGGTTCATACCAGCCCCACATGGATCCAGAAAAATAATGCACGATTCATTATTAATCTATTCTCTAATAACTGCATGGAAATTCAAATTGTCTCCCTCAACACAACATAGCTCTTTAGGGATAGTAATGTAAAGTTCTTATTTAGAACATATTAGTGGGGTGCTAAAGCCTTGGCAGGTGTCACATCCAGCATGGGCTCAGCCTAGGACATAGTCAACCCTCATGATGAGATTGCTCAGAGAGGGACATTTAACTAAAACTGAGAGTGTCAAACTAGGGGGAAGAGAGACCATTTATTCATTCACTCATTCACCACTCACTAGCAATTTCTCTGCCTCAGACTGGTGTTAGATAATGGGAAGAAAGATATGAACAAAATACACTTGCTAATTTTTTTACCTATTTCCAAATTCTTGGCTCCACATTTTCATCAATTTGCACATGGTATGTGCATGTGGGCATTCCCCAACATCACACACATTTTTAAAAGATTTTATTTATTTATTTGAGGGAGACGGGGAGAGGGGAAGAGGCAGAAAGAGAAGAGAGTGGACATGCTAGGGCCTCTAGCCACTGCAAATGAACTCCAGACACATGCTGCTACCTTGTGCATCTGGCTTATGTGGGTACTGGGGAATTAAACCTGGGTCCTTAGGCCTCACAGGCAAGCACCTTAACTGCTATGCCATCTCTCCAGCTCCACACACGTTTTTTGATTCTCTGCTCAGTATCTTTAAGTTTGCTTTTAAAAGAATAGTTGATCATTATCTATATAGAAAACCCAAGAGATATAATGGAAAAACAATGAAAACTAATAACAGAATTCAATTAAGTGGTAGATTACCAGAAAAATGTACAAAATTCAATTAATTTCCTACATACAAACAATAATCAAGTAGAAATTATTCCCACTCATAATAGCTAAAAATAAACCTAGTAAGAAATTTGTTTAAAGAAAACTCAAAAATTTTGAGACACATAAAAGAAGTCTTAGCCAGGCATGATGGCACACGCCTTCAATCCCAGCACTTGGGAGGCAGACATAGGAGGATTACTGTAAGTTTGAGGTCAGCCAGAGACTACAGACTACGTTTCAGATCAGACTAGAATGAGACCCTATCTGGAAAAAGAAAACGACAAATAAAGAAGTCTTGAGTAATCTGAATGGGACACAATGCACTAATATAAAAAGAACTCATTATAGAGTTTGATCGCTGCCTCCAAATTTTACAAAAATTATATGGCACCAGTTAGAATCATCTAAAGTTTGCTTGAACGTTGAAACATTTTATGTGTGTATGTATTTTTATTTCTTTATGTGCACATGTGTGTGTGGTGAGGGAGTATGCCCACATATGCTGTAATACATGTGTGAAGATCAGAGGACAACTCTGTCTGTGCTCCACCTTCTTTGAGCCAGGGTCTCTTTCTGCTGCAAATAAACTACCAGACCACAAACTGTCAGAAGAGCTAGCATGAGAGCTTGGATTCTCCTGGCTCCGCCCCTTACTGTTGTAGGAGCTTTGGGATCCCAGTTGCACGAGCCACTTTGCAGCCAGCTTTTACTGAGTGCTGCAGAACTGACCCCCAGCTGTCAGGACACCACAGTCCTCTTGCAATCTAATCTTAGAAATGACATGCCATCACCTTTACCACATTGTATTTGCTTAAGAATCATAACATCCAGCCCACACATTAGGGAAGAAATTACCCAGGACTGTAAATCCCACCAGGCAGTGATCCTAACAGGACAGCTCAGAGGCTAACTACATCCAAAAAGAAGGAGAATTTTATTGTTAGCCTTGGAACATGCCATGAGGTTAAAATAACCCAAATAACATGCATTTGATATCAGCATAGAATGTCCAAAGTAGAGGTGAAGAGATGGCTTAGCCATTAAAGTGCTTGCCTGCAAAGCCAAAGGACCCAGGCTCGATTCTGCGGTACCACATAAGCCAGATGCACAAGGTGGCACATGTATCTGGAGTTCATTTGCAGCAGCTGGAGGCCCTGGCTGTGCCCATTCTCTTTCTCTCTGTCTGCCTTCTCTCTCTCTCTCTCTCTCTCTCTCTCTCTCTCTCTCTCTCTCTCTCTCTGAAAGAAATATGTAAAAATGTTTTTAAAAGAAATACACAGAAAGCCCAAAGTAAATAAAAGCATATGTAACTAACCCATAAAAACAGGACTGGAGAGATGGCTGAATTGTTAAGGTGCTTGCCTGCAAAGCCAAAGAACCCAGGTTCTATTCCCCAGTACCCACAAAAGCCAGATGGAGACGGTGACACATGCTTCTGGAGTTCATTTGATGCGGCTAGAAGCCCTGGATACCCATTCATTCCTCTGTCTCCTCTCTGACTGTGACTGACTCTCTCTTTCTCGATAGATAGATAGATAGATAGATAGATAGATAGATAGATAGATAGATAGATAGCTTAGTAGTTAAGGTGCTTGCCTGCAAAGCATAAGGACCCAGGTTCAATTCTGTAGTACCCACATAAGCCAGATGCACAAGGTGGCACATGCATCTGGAGTTCATTTGCAGTGGCTGGAGGCCCTGGTGTGGCCATTCTCTCTCTATCTGCCTCTCTTTCTCAAATAAATAAGTGAAAACATTTTAAAAAGAAAGAAAGAAAGAAAAGAAACCTAGGGCTGAGAAGATGACTCAGCAGTTAAGAGCACTTGCACCTTAAGCATGAGGGCCTCTCAGGCCAGAGAGCACCAAGTTTGACTCCTCAGCATCTGTGTAAAAAGCTGGGCATGGCCATGTCGAGCTGTAACCACAGTCTGTGGTGAGGTAGGGGCAGACAGGAGATTCACTGGGGCTCACTATTGAACATCACCTCCAGACAGAAGGAGAGAATCTTTCCCAAGGAATGTATCTGCATATACACAGGCATACACCACATATCACTCATACCACACACATACTCTGTACACACACAAACACACACACACATGAAATCTGCATTTTCCATTTTTAAAAAAAATATATTATTTATTTATTTGAGAGAGAAGCAGATAGAGAGAGAAAGAATACGTGTACACACCCAGCTTTACGTGAGTACTGGGAAATCGAACCTGGGTCCTTTGGCTTTACAAGAAAATGCCTTAACCACTAAGCCATCTCTCCAGCCTGAAATCTGTATTTTCTTTTAGAGTTAGCAAAGACGGTAAAATTTATGATGTTTCATGAGGGGAGAAAAAAACAAATTTCATATGTCCCATGACTGTATAAATTAACACAAATTTTGCAAGAAAGTTTTCAATATATATCAAAAGCCTGAGACAGTCACATGCCCTTTCACATAGCAACTTTACCTTTAGCAATTCATCTTGAGAGCTAATTGGACAAAGATGTATAGAAAAAGTTGCTTGCCACAGCACTTTTTATTGTGCTCCCAAAGTTTGAAAACAACCTAAGTGTCCAGAAAATAGAAGGTTTTGTTAAATAAATGATGGGACAGCAGTGAATGATGAAATACAATGCCACGGATGTTTTAGAAGAATATTTACTGACAGAAAAATTCATGAGGCTAAATGAAGAAAAGCCATATTTAAAATGGCATGTGAACATTAGACACTTTTTAAAAGAAAAATTAGAAATGCATATGCATGGAGCATATGTTAATAGCATTAGAATGCTATATGCAGCAAAATGTTAATGTTGTCTTTCGATTTGGGGAACTTTTTGTTCCCTTCTTTACTTACATGTTGTCTACTTCTGATTTTATGTTATTTTATTTTATTTTATTTGCAAGCAGAGAGAGAAGGGAGACAGGCAGAGGACAGAAAAGGGGGGTAGAGGGAGGGAAAGAGGAAGGGTGGGCATGCCAGGGCCTCCAGCTGCTGCAAACAAGCTCCAGATGCATGCACCACTTTGTGCATCTGGCTTTACGTGGGTCATTGGGGAATCGAACTAGGGATTTTAGGCCTTGCAAGCAAGCGCCTTAACCACTGAGCTATCTCTCTAGCCCTCTACTCTTGATTTTAAAGTAAGCTCAAGTCATAGGTCCTGAGTTATCTCTTGGGTTTTTTTCCTTTCTCCCTTAAGTGAAGAAATGATAGAAGAGTGGGATATGGTGGCACATGCCTTTAATCCTCGCACTTGGGAGGCAGAGGTAGAAGGATTGCCCATATGTTTGAGGCCACCCTGAGGCTACATAGTGAATTCCGGGTCAGCTTGGGCTAAAGCAAGACCCTAAGAAAAATGGGGAATGGAGGGATGGCTTAGAGGTTAAGAAACTTGCCTTCAAAGCCAAAGGACCCAGGTTCAATTCCCCAGGACCCACGTAAGCCAGAAGCACAAGGGGATATAAGCATTTGAAGTTCGTTTGCAGTGGCTGGAAGCCCTGGCATGCCCATTCTCTCTCTTTCTCTCCCCCCTGTTTATCAAATAAATAAATAAATAAAATAAAAAGAAAGAAGAAAAAGAGAGAGAGAAAGAAATAGAAATGGTAGAAGAGACTGGAACCTGTCACCATCAATCAGTTGGCATTACTCCTCTCACGGCAAGTACAGCCTCTAATCTGCATAATACAGTCAAGGGGCTGTGGAGCTGGATCAGCAATTAAAGGTACTTCTTAGGAAGCCTGACATCTCAGATTCAACTCTTCAGTATCCACATTAAGCTAGAAGCACATAGTGGCACATGTATCTGGAGTTTGTTTGCAGTGGCAGGAGATCCGCTAGAAGCACATAGTGGCACATGTATCTGGAGTTCGTTTGCAGTGGCAGGAGATCCTGGTGTGTCCATATACACATTCTCTATCTCTTTCTCCAATCTCTTAAAAATATAAAATATTTCTTAAGAGAATGGAAATCTTTTTAAATGTTTTTATTTGTTAGAGACAGAGAGGGAGGGAGAGGGAAATAGATAAAGAGAGAGGGAATGTGTGAGACAGGGCCTCTAGCAACTGGCAAACGAACTCCAGATGCATGTGCCACCTTGTGCATCTGGCTTATGTGGGATCTGGAGAATCTAACCTGAGTCTTTAGACTTCATAGGCAAGCACCTTAACCATTAAGTCATCTCTCCAGCCCAAAAATCTTTTAAAAATATTTTTATTTATTTACTTATTTTCAAGAGGCAGGGGATGGGAGGGGGAACAGGCATGCTAGGGCCTCTAGCCACTGCAAGCAAATTCCAGATGCATCTAGCTTTACATAAGTACTGGTGAATCAAATCCAGGTCACTCGATTTGCAGGCAAGCACCTTAACCACTCAACCATCTCTCCAGCCCCAATAAAATACTTTTTAAACTTTATTTTTATATATTTGAGAGAGAAAGAGGCACAGAGAGAGAGAGAGAGAATGAGCGCACTAGGACCTCCAGCCACTGCACACAAACTCCAGATGCCTGTGCCCCCTTGTGCATCTGGCTTACATGGTTCCTGGAGAGTTTAACCGGGATCCATTGGCTTTGCAGGCAAATGCCTTAACCACTAAGCCATCTCTCCAGCCCCAATAAAATAATTTTTTTTAATGAGTCGAAAATCACCTGCCCAAGGGTCTCCAGCCACTTTACTAATGATCTGACTTTAAGCTAGAAAAATAGGACCTGAGCAGCAGGTCCAGTTCACATTCAAGGCAAGAGATCAGAAGTTTACATGACTATGAGCCTGTTTTGCACACCTAAAGAGCTCACAATAGCTTCAGCTAGTGGAGTCTGTCATTATTCAGAACTGCATCTATGTCATCTGCCAATGTCATTTTAGAGATGGTTGAAAATTTAATTTGGAACATGAAAAATTCTTAGATTATATACACAGGTCTATAATTAACAGTTAATTATTCATATTGAAAGTTAGCCAGGGACAAATAGACAATCCATTTATTTCTCTGTGTTCTAATGGATTAATGTTTTTAATTAAATTAGCCAAATTCTGGCAAAATTTCTATCAAGAAACACTGAGTCCAAGAAAACAGGTAACCATTCCTCATATTAAAATAGCTCATATTAATGTCAATATTTTTGAAAGTCAAAACTTACTACATAAATTTTATCATAATAATGAAGTGTATTTTGGAAAGCAGTAGTCAACATAAAATCAGTGTTCACTTTTCAAAAATACATGATTCCTATGTTTAAAAAGCAAGAAATAACCAGGTATAGTGGCACATGCCTTTAATCCCAGAACTTAATAGGCTGAGGTAGGAGAATCACCTTGAGTTCAAGGCCAGCCTGGGACTATAGAGTGAGTTCAAGGTCAGTCTGGGCTAAAGCAAGACCCTGCCTCAAAAAAAGTTAAGAAATGAGAAACAATTTATACTGCAATTGATAGCACAAGAGAAATTGCTATGATTTGGCTCTTGAATATCTCCCAAAGGCACATGGGTTAAAGACTGAGCACTACTGGGAGATGCTAATGGCCTTTAAGAGAGGTAACTATCAAAGGGTTTTAGGACCTTCAAGATATGCCCTCAAAAGAGATATGGCAATGCTGGGCATAGTGGCACACATCTTTAATCCCAGTACTGGGGAGGCACAGGTAGGAGGATAGCTGTGAGTTTGAGGCCAGTCTGGGACTACAGAGTGAGTTTCAGGTCAGCCTGGGCTGGAGTGAGACCCTACCTCGAGAAACCAAAGATAGGGAGAAAGGACACTGTCCCTTTCTTCTCTGAGTCTTTGTTAACCTGTCCACCATGAAGTAAGTGAGTAGCTCTCCCAACCCACCATACTGCCAACATAATGTTGCCTAAAAGGAACAGGACCAACCAACCATGAGCTGAAACTCAAAGCCATGAAATGGAAGAAATCTTTCCTCTTTTATTCCCAATCTCTCCTCTTTTTAAATTGATTGTCTCAAATATTTTGTGATAGCGGTGGAAAAACTGACTGATACCAAAAGAGATTCTAAATTTTTAAGTGTCAAGAAATTATAAATGGTTCTCATTTTCTTTACTCTCTTAGCTACAATCCCAACAACTCCTTCACTCCTATGAGATCAAAGCAATATGAATTGTTTAAGAATTTAGGAATTATTTGATTATTGTATTCATTTGGGGAACTTTTTATAATTCACTTATTATTATCCTATATTGATTATCTTAAAAGAAGAGCATTGGCTAGATGGTATCTGTCCTTGCAGAACACTAAAACTTCATCTGTTTAGAGCCATCAACTCCCACTGAGAACTTATTCCTTTGATGGT
Organism: Dipus sagitta; assembly: GCA_036346955.1. NCBI lineage: Eukaryota > Metazoa > Chordata > Mammalia > Rodentia > Dipodidae > Dipus > Dipus sagitta. The sequence continues at coordinate 57,562,934 of CM070784.1, forward strand.
ACTAAATAAATAATGAGAATAAGGTTATAATATCCAATGGCTGATTCAGCACTGGCTTAATGAGTTTTCAGGTAATGTTAAGTGCTTTTAAATCTTTAGAGAGTGGAGAGGATGCTGTACTACTCTATCGCCCATTTGGAACATAATACTCTTCTATTAGAGATTAATATAATTCTTGATTTTACATCAATATCTGCACTTTGATTTCTATTACTTTGTTTATCTGCATTTGATGGGCAAATCGAGGTATTAGAAATCACTTAAAGGAGCGAGAATTTTATGGGACTCAGAATTAATTTGGGAGTGGTTCTTTCAGTCGTTGCTGTTCAATACAAGAATTACACTGAATTATATTGACAGGGTGGTGGTTTGATTCAGGTGTCCTTCATAAACTTACATGTTCTGAAGGCTTCCTCCCCAGGTGATGGCAATTTGGGAACTGGAACTTTGTCGGAGGTATGTTGTTGGGGGTGGTCTTATGGGTGTTATAGCCAGCTTCCCCTTGCCAGTGCTTGGCACAATCTCCTGCTGCTGTTGTCCACCTGATATTGGCCAGGAGGTGATGTCCACCCTCTGCACATACCACTGTTTTCCCCTTCCATCATGGAACTTCCCCAAGAGTCTATAAGCCAAAATAAACCCTTTCCTCCCATAAACTGCTTTTGGTTGGATGCTGTCTGCCAGCAATGCAAAGCTGACTGCAACCAGTAGTATTGGAATAAGGCCTTGATTATTAGCGGAGGAAGTTCTTGCTCCAGCTCTCTTTGCACAGTCTACAGGATGGCTGGCTGGTCAGGCACCTATGTGGACCACCACCTTCTTGTCTCTGAAATGATGGCAACAAGAATATCTCTGCCTGCACTTTTGTTTGGGCATATGAAAGTACAGTGGACCATGTTGAGAAAGATTTATACTTGAAAACATCTAGTCAAGGTATCTCTTGTTACAATATAGGGGTGTTTGTGTAGCAGTTTCTACCTGACAACCCGAATCTATGAGATCCAGTTCATACATCCAGAAAACCAAATTCCCTCCTAAAGAAGATAAAACCATCACCTTTAAATATCGGTTCACCTTGACTAATGACATACTTGGTTGGGAGTGCTTTTGGAAGCACCAATTGGTCCAAGCCGAGGCCAGAGAAGACCACGGATACCCTGCTCTCTCATTGTCTCCTTGAAACAGAATCTCTCACTGAACCTGTGTTTTCAATCAGACTGCCCCACCAGTGAGCTCCAGTGATCTTCTTGTCTCCATTCCACTTTAACTGGGGTCACAGGCATGTGTGGCAACACCCAGCTTTATTTATTTATTTATTTGGAAGGAGAAAGAGAAAATAGGCACACCAGGGCTTCTAGCTGTGGCAAACTTGAGATGCATGTGCCACTTTGTGCATCTGGCTTTATGTGGGCACTGGGGAATTGAACCAGGGTCATTAGGCATTACAAGCAACTGCCTTAACTGCTGAGCCATCTCTCCAATCCAACATCTAGTTTTTTTATGTGGATGCTAGGGATCAAACTTTGATCTTGTGTTTGTACAGCAAGCACTCTTACCCACTAAGCCATCTCCCCAGTCTCTCCAAGAAAGTTATTTGATAAGTGAATCTAACTATCTATCTATCCATCCATCCACCCAACCCACCTACCTACCTACCTACCTATGTATTTCCTTACCTAAGTTCTTCAATGTTAAGTTTTTGGGCTGGAGAGATGGCGTAGCACTTAAGGCACTTGCCTGCAAAGTCTAGTGACCTGGTTCAATTTCCCATGTAAAGCCAGATGCATGGAGTGGCACATGCATCCGGAGTTCATTTGCAATGGCAAGAGGCCTTGGCACACCCATTCTCTCCCTCTTTTTCTCTGTCTCCTCTCTGTCCACTTGCAAATGAATAAATAAATAAAGTATTAAAAAAAAAAGAAAAAATTGGGCTGGGGAGATGACTCGGCAGTTAAGGTGCTTGCCTTGCAATATCTAATGACCTGGATTCAATTCCCCAGTAACCATGTAAAGCCAGATGCACAAAGTGGCACATGCATCTGGAGTTTATTTGCAGCAGCAGGAGGCCCTAGCATACCCATTCTCATTCTCTCTCGCTCGCTCTCTCCTCATAAATAAATAAAAAGAAAACTTTTATGAAGTCTTGCAGCTTCTTTCCTTTTCAATATCACCAAGGACTCGTGTTACAAAACTTTAAAAGTCAGTTCATTCAAATACAGTGATTTTTTTTTTTTTTTTTTCCTGGAAGGTCTTACTCCCCTGAGATGAAAATGCACAGGACATTCTTGGAGACTTTGAAGAGGCACAAAGCTTGTCCTCCCCTGGGGCAGGGACAGAACCTCCTCTTTTGGGAGGATGATATGTAATTCATCATGCTTTCCTCTGAGCAGCCTGCCAAGAAAAGCTTAGACCCAAGCTTGAAACTCAATCACAGCAGCCAGGAGAACAATGAGTGGGTTAGCACATTCCCATCCCTTTTCTATAACCTGCTTTTCAGTTTTATTCACCCTGCTGCTAAGATGTATTTCTTTATACCTCACTGCAAATTCTTCTGGAAAGAGGTGAGCTACAAAGAAATATAACTGTAGAATGAGCATAGCGTATCAAAATTACAATCTATTTCTGGAGAGCAGCATCCGTCACCTCTCTACGAGGGTGTTAAAATTAAAAGTGAACTTATTTGGAAATGAACAGCGTGATATCAGCAAAATTTAGGCAAGGAGTAATTTGTTTATTAGAAGCTTCATCAAGTGTCTTGATCCAGTTTGCTTTATTAATCTCTTAGGGAAATTTGAGGCCTCTCCGAACACTTAGCTTGTGCAATTAAATTAAATACTTTGTAAAAGTACATGTTAGTAAATTTCTGTTGAGTGTCTGCCTTCAAAGAGGAAGTGAGATTACTTAGAACCAGAGGACTGGCTTGGGAGGTAACACAGGGTTAAGAGCCCCTGCTTTGCATGGGCAAGATGCTAGGTTGGTTCACAAAAACATGTGAAGACTCAAATACAGTTGAGGAAAGATTTTGCTCACCTGTGGGGGTTTTCGTTGTTGTTGTTGTTTTCTTTTTTTTTTCTTTTTTTTTTGGTTTTTGGTTTTTTGAGGTAGGGTCACACTCTAGCCCAGGCTGACCTGGAATTCACTATGGAGTCTCAGGGTGGCCTTGAACTCACGGCGATCCTTCTACCTCTGCCTCCCTAGCACTGGGATTAAAGGCGTGCGCCACCACGCCCGGCTCACCTGTGTTTAAGAAGGAGCTATTCCTAACTTGGCCCTATTTGGTGGGTCACAGCTCTGAATTTAGCAAAGACTAATGCTCTGGGAGTAACCTCTGGTCAAACTGCTTCTAGGAGCTTGAGAAGTGAGAGAGCAAACTCCTCCTCGAGTGAGCTGGGCTGCCTCTAGCAGCTGCCTGAGACAAAAGGAAACTGAAGAGAAGTTTAGTTTAAGCCATTTTTAAACCCGCTGCATCTGCTGTCACCGCTGCTCTGATGTCACTGTGGCTTCCTCTGCATACATTGGTGCTTTTTATTGAACAGAGAAAAACCATTAATACATGAACAAGCAGTACCAAGTGAACAAGTATTTCATGAGCAAACAGTAGGGAACTTCCGACTTTGGATAATCCTTAAATATTTGTTAAAGGAAGGGATCAGCCTAGAGAGATGGCTCAGTAGTTAAAGCTACTTGCTTGCAAAGCCCAGTGGCCCAAGTGCAATTCCGCAATACTCACATAAAGCCAGATGCACAAAGTGGTGTACATGTCTGGAGTTTATTTTCAGTGGCAGGAGGTCTGGCATGCCCATTCTTCTCTTCTCTTCTCTTCTCTTCTCTTCTCTTCTCTTCTCTTCTCTTCTCTTCTCTTCTCTTCTCCTCTCCTCTCCTCTCCTCTCCTCTCCTCTCCTCTTCTCTTCTCTTCTCTTCCCTTCCTTTCCCTTCCCTTCTCTCCTCCTCCTCTTCTCCTTCTTCTTCTTTTTTTTCTTTTTTTTGGTTTTTCGAGGTAGGGTCTCACTCTAGCCCAGGCTGACCTGGAATTCACTATGGAGTCTCAGGGTGGCCTCGAACTCACGGCACTCCTCCTACATCTGCCTCCCGAGTGCTGGGATTAAAGGCGTGCGCCACCACACCCGGCTGCTGCTGCTGCTGCTGCTGCTGCTGCTGCTGCTGCTGCTGCTGCTTCTTCTTCTTCTTCTTCTTCTCTCTCTCTCTCTCTCTCTCTCTCTCTCTCTCTCTCTCTCTGACTGCAAATAAAAAACCAATAAAAAAAAATTTTAAGGGATTTAGGGGTGTGACCTGCTGGACTCTGCTAATCCAGAACACACATAAACTCTGATCACAAATGCAATCATACACTTCTTACACATGTATGTTTGTTCTCAGTCAAGAGTCCAACCAGGCCCGAGGAAAGGAGCATAGAGCGTATCTTAAGATGAATCAGCATCTCTAAACATAGCTTGTCAGTATCGGTCATCTGTGCTGTTCAGGCCAAAGGGACACCAAGGCAGAGGAAACCTAGTCACATTGCTTTAAGCAGGAAGATTACATAGTTGTAAGATTAACTTTAGGGCAAGTTTCAAGTATGGAATTTAGCATCTCACAGCAATAATATCACAGAAGCTATTTGAAAAGTCCATAAGAAATATTCCCACCAGGCATGGTGGTGCACGCCTTTAATCCCAGCACTTGGGAAGCAGAGATAGAAGGATCGCCGTGAGTCCAAGGCCACCCTAAGATTACATAGTGAATTCCAGGTCAGCCTTGGCTTAGAGCAAGACCCTACCTTGAAAAACCAGAAAGAAAGGAAAAAAAAAAAGAAGAAGAAGAAGAAGAAAGAAATATTCCCAGTTCTTTCCCATAACTCTCTCACATAGTTAATTCCCTAGTTCATTCCCACAGTTTGTCCTTATAGTATATTCCCACAGAACTAAGAGGTACACCTCCCTATGGTGTGTCAGGTACCCAAGCTCTTTAGCTTCACCAGCCAAAAGATCACCCAGCTACCAGAAAGGAAAAGAGAAAAAGACAGTGCTGCATGACAAAATGCTATATCTCCCTCATGCGCAGTCCGTTACTGAGAAATGCCCTCTGCATGAGTGTTGCCTCACCCAGAGATGGGGTTGGGTGGGGAAGTTAGGAAACAGAGCTAGGAAATGTAAGTCATGGTTGGGTGTCCATTGTCCAGCAATGACCCCATAAGAGTTGATGTTGGAAGTGCTCCCTCCAGACACAAAATGGCCTGGATATCCATGACCTCACAGTGCCTGACACTACCTACACAAGACCATCATAAGAGGAGGAAAAGATTATGACATCAAAATAAAAGAGAGACTGATTGAGAAGGGGAGGGGATATGATGGAGAGTGGAGTTTCGAAGGGGAAAGTGGGGGGAGGGAGGGTATTACCATGGGATATTTTTTATAATTATGGAAGTTGTTAATAAAAATTTCCAAAAAAAAAAAAAAGAGTTGTTGTTGGGATGGGAGGATACATGGCTTTTCTAACAACTTGTTCCTCTATGTTACAAATTTAGGCCTTAGCCCAACTCCAAACTCACTATTACCCTCTAACAAGGATAAACACCGAGTACGCAGCAGATACTGTTAGTACATGTCAGATGAGGCTTCTGGCAGAGAAGAGATGCTGGTTTAAAAAAATTGGGGGGGTTGGAGAGATGGCTTAGCGGTTAAGGTGCTTGCCTGTGAAGCCTAAGGACCCAGGTTCAATTCCCAAGTACCCACATTAGCCAGATATACAAGGTGGCGTATGTGTCTGGAGTTCGTTTGCAGTGGCTAGAGGCCCTTGCGCTCTCTCTCTCTCTCTCTCTCTCTCCCCTTGCAAATAAATAAATAATTGCAAAAAAAAAGAGCACACTTGCGCCCTCTCTCTCTCTCTCTCTCTCTCCCCTTGCAAATAAATAAATAAAAATTATTAATGGAAATTAACAAAACCAGGAGGTCACAGCAGGGGCAGAGGAATCAAGATGATCACAAACTGACATTGCCCTTTTATCCTGTTGAGTCCATGAGACAAGATGACCAGATATCCCAGCTCAGACCCAGTCTTGTATTCTGTTCATCACTGAAGGCACTTTGTGCTAGGTTTTGTGACTCACAGAGGAAGAGCACGATGGACAGGTTCTTGGATTTAAGAGTTTATCATAATGGGGAGGGGGGAAGGGTGGCAAAGAGATAGAGAGAGATAGAAATATAGAGATGGGGAAGAGAGGGGGAGCACAAGAGAAAGAGGAGAAGAAGAAAGAAGAAGGAGGAGGAAGAGGAGAAGGGGAAAGGAGGAAGAGAAAGAAGAAGGAGAAAAAGAAGGAGGAGGAGAAGGAGGAGGAAGAAGAGAAGGGAGAGGAGGAAAAAGACAAAGAAGGAGGAGGAGGAGAAGTTGCATGCACCCAAGAAGGAAGAGAGGTGGAAAGTGACTGAATGTCAGAGAGTGGGTTTATGGGAAGGAGAGAAACTGCTGTATGAGGGAGGGGCCTGCAAAGCCCAAGGACCCAGGTCCCATTCCCCAGTACCCATATAAGCCAGATGCACAAAGTAGCACATGCATCTGGAGTTACTTTACAATGGCTAGAAGCTCTGGCACACCCCATTCTCTCTCTCTCTCTCTGTATCTTCCTCACTTTTCTCTCTCTCTCTCTCTCGCGCTCTCGCTCGCTCTCTCTCTCTCAGATAAATAAACTAAAATAAAATATAAAAAATTGAAAATGAAAAGGCTAAGACTACTAAACACAAGAATTTTTTCTCATTTTGTTCAACAAACATAAGGCTCTGTGGACTTGCCACCAAAGTTTCTGAACATGCAGACAAATCTACAGTCCATACAGTGAGTGACACTGATCTGGGTGGGGAAAGTGCAGGAAATGTGATCACATCTAAGCATCCCCTCAACTCCCCCAAGTGCCTCATCTGGAAAGAGACTGGACAATGAGAGCTCCAGAAAGCATCAAGTCAAAGTGCCCAGTCACCAAGGCTAGCTTCGTTTTACTAAACAGGTCCTTGAAAAAAAATTATTTGTTTATTTATTTTGAAAGAGAGAGAGAATGGGCAGTCCAGGGCCTTTAACCACTGCAAATGAACTCCAGACACATGGGGACCTTGTGCATCTGGCTTTACCTAGGTACTGGGGAATCGAACCTGTGTCCTTAGGCTTCACAGGCAAGTACCTTAGTAGCTAAGCCATCTCTCCAGCTCCAGCATTTTTGTTGGATTTGTTATTAGATTTGGGTCATTTGGGTGTTTTCTTCCTATATGACTGTTTTTAGCAAGCACTGAAACTGATATTTAAACATGTTAGCACTGATGAGTCATGCCAGAAAAAAATATAATCAAACAAAAGGACTAAATTAATTATTTATAGAGTAACAACTATGTGAAAATATAAGGCTAGTGGAATTCAATTAGAAAAAAAAGCATAATCCAAATTACAGTGTGTCTCAATTAAATTACATTCCCCAGCAGTGCCGTAAGTTTTGTTAAAGCTGGTGGCGCTGCCATGACCTTCACATCGCGAATGATGACTTGACCTAGAGCACACGTGGTATATTTGAAGCACTTTATAAACACTTATGTGGATGCTTTCCTTAAGCATAAATGGTAAAAAAAGACTCTTCCCTGGTTTCTCTTTACACTGCAACAGAAGAGTTGTGTATTTAGCAGTTGTTAGGCTTCAGAGACTTTACCTCTTTTAATAACGTCCCTCAACAGCCCTGTAAGGTAAGCATTATACATTTCCACTTGGAAGATGAGAAAATTGAGGTAAAGGAGGGGTAAGTGCGTGGTGCCCTCATCCCGCCCGGACCATCGGCTTCAGGCAAACTTGGGCAAAGGCTAGAGACTGCCTGGCTTGGGTTTTTGTTATTGTTTTGTTTTTTGCAGGTAGGGTCTCACTCTAGCTCAAGCTGAGCTGCACCTCACTCTGTAGCCCCAGGCTGTTCTCGAATTCCCAGTGATCCGCCAACCCCTGCCCCCAAGGTCTGAGATTAAAGGTGTGTGCCACCATGCTGGCCTTTTAAAATACATTTTAAAATAATATTTTTATTTATTTATTATTTGAGAGAGAGAGGGACTGGGCACACTAGGGCCTCCAGCCACTGCAAACAAACTCCAGACACATGCACCACCTTGTGCAACTGGTTTACGTGGGTACTGGGGAATTGAACCTGGATCCTTAGGCTTCGCAGGTAAACACATTAACTGCTAAGCCATCTCGCCAATCAGTACTTTTTATTTTGAAATAGTTTTAGACTGAGAGAAAGTAGAGTTCCTATATATACTTTATATATGCAGTTTTTCCTTTTTTATGGGGAGGGAGTTGGTGACATTTCTTTTTTTTTAATTTCGTTTTTGAGACAAGGTCTTGGTATGTATCCCTGGCTAGCCTGGAACTCATTTTGTAGCCTTGGCTGGCTTGGAACATGTATCCATCATCCTCTCCCTTGCCTCCAGAGTACTGGGAATATAGCTGTGTGCCCCCATTTGCAGATAGTTTCCCCTAAATTTCACATCTTATCTAACCATAGGCACCATTATAAAATCTAGGACGTTAACATTGCTGCACTGCTAGTAATGAAAGTGGGAGACCCTTGGTGAATTTTGCCAGCTTTCCCATGAATGTTACTTTCCTGTTCCAAGATCCAATCCAGGAGGAACCACGCTTGTTTTAGTTTAGTGTTTTTGTTTTCTTTGGTCAAGGGGTGTGTGTGTGTGTGTGTGTGTGTGTGTGTGTGTGTGTGTGTGTATGTGTATGTGTGTGTGTGTGTGTGTGTGTGTGTGTGTGTACGTGGAGGCCAGAGGACAACCTCTGGTGTCATCCTAAGAATGCCGTCAACCTTTTTTTTAAAAAAAATCTGTTTATTTATTTATTTGCAAGCAGAGACAGAATAAGAAAGGGGGTAGGGGAATGGGCACACCAGGGGCCTCCAGCCACTGCAAACGAACTACAGACGCATGTGCCATTTTGTGCATCTGGCTTACATGGGTACTGAGGAATTGAACTTGGCCTGTCAGGCTTTGGCTTTTCAAGCAAGAGTTTTTAACCTCTGAGCCATCTCTCCCGCCCCACATCCACCTTTTCTTCAAGACAGGTTCTCTCACTGGCCTAGAGCTCGCCAATTAGGCTAAAATGGCATCATGAATCTATCTACCTGCTTGACCTCTCCAGCACTGGATTATAAGCGTGGAAAACAGACACCCACTGAGTTTTTTATATTGGTACTAGGGATCAAACTTATACCAACTGAGCTATGTCCCCAGTCCCTACATTTACTTTTAGTTTTAATATTTTTTTAATTTTTTAAATTTATTTGCAAGGAGACAGAGAGAGAGAGAGAATGGGTGGGCCAGGGCCACTGCAAATGAACTGCAGGCACATGCGCCAACTTGTGCATGGGGCTTTATGTGGGTACTGGAGAATTGAACCCAAGTCCTTAGGTTTTGCAGGCAGGTGCCTTAACTGCTGAGCCATCCAATCCAGTTTTTAAAAAATATTTTATTTATTTATTTGCAAGGAGAGAGAGAGAGTGAAAGAGAGAGGGCATGGGCATGCCATGGCCTTATACCTCTGCACATGAACTCTAGATACATGCACCACTGTGTGCCTCTAGCTTTATATGGCTACTGTGGAATCAAACCTGGGCCAGTTCACTTTATAAGCAAGCACTCTAGAGGCCCCTTATTTATTTATTTATTTATTTATGCAAGAGAGAGAGAGAGAGAATGGATGCACCAGGGTCTCTAGCCACTGCAAACGAACTCCAGATGCATGTGCCAACTTATGCATCTGGCTCACATGGGGAATTGAACCTGGGTCCTTAGGCTTCACAGGCAAGCCACCTTACCATCTGAGCCATCTCTCCAGTCCCCCCGCCTTTTTCTTTTCGAGGTAGGGTCTCCCTCTGGTCCAGGCTGACCTGGAATTCACTATGTAGTCTCAGGGTGGCCTTGAACTCTCAGTGATCCTACCACCTCTGCCTCCCGAGCGCTGGGCTTAAAGGCATGCACCACCACGCCCGTCTCCAGTCCTCCTTTTATTATTTATTTGAGAGAGACAGAGAAAAAGAGAGATTTTTAGTTTTTATGTCTCTAGGCACTTCTAATCTGCCCTCCACTTCAATTTATTGGATGTTTCCTTAAGATAAAATCATGGTTGTGATTTGGAGAAAAAACACAACAGAAAGCATGTGCCCTTCTCTGAATACCATCCCAAGGGACATACATAGATAATGTGCCTGATTATGGGTGATGTTACCCTTGACAACTTGATTAAGGTACTGTTGTAGTCAGGTTCATATTGCTGGCAGAAAACACCCGACCAAGAGCAGCTTGTGGGAGGAAAGGGTTAATTTTGGCTTACAGACTTGAAAGGAAGCTCCATGATGGCATGAATGGAGGGTGGATGTCACCTCCTGGCCAACATCAAATGGATAGCAGCAGCAGGAGAGTGTGCCAAACACTGGCAAGGGGAAGCTGGCTGTAACACCCATAAGCCCACCCCCAATAATACATCGCCTCCAAGAGGCTCCAATTCCCAAATTGCCACCACCTGGAGACCTAGCATTCCGAGCACATAAGTTTGTGGGGGACACCTAAATCAAACCATCACAGGTGCTGTCTTCCAGGTTTCTCTGCTACAAAGTTACTTTCCCCTTCATAATAAATTTCTTTGTAATTAATGTTTACTTGAGGGGAGATGCTGTAAGAATATTCTGTCTGCCTTTGGCATAGCATCTTATTAATTTTGGAATTTGTGAAATTGACTTCAGAGTTACTGTGTAACTGTTAGAACAGGGTAGTCAGGTGGACACCACAGATGAACCCACTCATTCCGGGAGAAGAAAGAACAGTCCCGAGGGTATCAGATGAGGAACAGAAATGAAAAGTGAGCATAGCTCAGTAGAGAAGAGACAGGTGCACAGAACCCCCAAAAGAGACTTTGAAATGTTTCCCTGCCTAGTGTACAGTAACTACTTTTTTCTTTTTCATAACTTACCCCCATGTTTGGGTGTTGTAGATCAATTCCAGAGCAGGGGTCCAGCAGCTGTCTGGACTACACTCTTTTGTCCTTCCACAGCCTGGAGGGGGGCGGGGGGGAGGGAATTGTTCCCTTACTTCCAAGTACCCTCAGATGAACCGCTGACTCCACGCAATGGATAAAGATCAAAAGTTTCTCAGCTGGGCATGGTGGTGCACGCCTTTAATCTCAGCACTCAGGAGGCAGAGGTAGGAGGATCACTGTGACTTCAAGGCCACCCTGAGACTACATAGTGAATTCTGGGTCAGCCTGGACTAGAGTGAGATCCTACCTCGGGGAAAAAAAAAAGTTTCTCAATGTATTTCTTGTATATGTCGCACTGTTTTTCACACTGTTTGCTGTTTGCTAAGTTTAAGTCACAACAATCTTGTTTTTAGGTCACAATACTCTTAAGTTCTTACTAAATCCCCAGTGTCTACTGACATAAGACACAAAGAAGTTATTACATTTTAATGTACTTTCACATGTAAGCTTGTTAAGCATTTGCTTATATGCTTCTTAAGACTAGCACCATGGAGGGGCTCGGAGGCAGAGGCAGTACCCAAAATGCCCGCTCCCAGCCAGCCTTTCCACTCTGAGTCTGATGTGTCTTCCATGACCTGGGACCAATTCTCTTTTTCCTGTGCTGCCCAAGGCAAGTATGTTGTCCAAGACAAGGCCCTTCCAGGTCCTGCCACTTAGTTCTCAGCAGTGCCCTATAAGCAGGACTTGCTGTGAACTCTTCATTAAAGAAAGTTTCTTAACACCAACTTCTTTTTTAATTATTTATTTATTTGAGAGAGAGAGAGAGAGAGAATGGGCACAGCAGAGCCTCCAGCCACTGCAAACGAACTCCAGATGCATGTGCCCCCTTGTGCATCTGCTTTATATGTATCCTGGGGAATCAAACCTGGGTCCTTTGGCTTTGCAGGCAGGTGCCTTAACCACTAAGCCATCTCTCCAGCCCTGACATCATGTTCTTACTTTCATTGATCAAAACCTTAGAAGAGTCTTCTTTAAAAAAAGATATTTACTTTTTTAAAATGTATTTGCAAGGGTGGGGGGAGGAAATGAGAGTAGGTATGCCAGGGCCTCTAGCCACTACAAATGACCTCCAGATACAAGCACCACTTTGTGCATCTGGATTTACATGGGTACTGGGGAATCAAACCTGGGTTGTTAGGCATTGCAGGCAAGTTCCTTAACCACTGAGCCATCTCTCCAGCCCTGTCATGCTTTCTTAATCATACTTGCACCCTTTTGGTCTTTTACCAAATCATCCCTGAGACAGTAGCTGAATGATGTTTTAAGTGCATAAAGATATGCTAGGTGATCACAGAAATAAATCATAATGAAATATCATTATTAACATGCTTTTCAAAAATATTTTACTATTTATTTGACAGAGAAAGAAGGAGAGAGAGAGAGAGAGAGAGAATGGGTGTGCCAGGGCCTCCAGCCACTGCAAATGAACTCCAGATGCGTGCACCTCCTTGTGCATCTGGCTAACGTGAGTCCTGGAGAATCAAACCTGGGTCCTTTGGCTTTGCAGGCAAATGCCTTAACCGCTAAGCCATCCTTCCAGCCCTATTAACACGTTTTTTTTTTTAAAAAAAAAGCATCTACTGCATACTAATACATGGACTTTTAAAAATTATTTACTTATTTATTTATTTGAGAGAGAGAGAGATGGAGAAAGAGAATGAGAATCCAGGACCTCTTGCCACTGCACATGAACTTCAGATACACGCATCACTTTGTGTATCTGGCTTTATGTGAGTACTAGAGAGGTGAACCCAAGCAGTCAGGCTTTGCAAACAAGCACCCTTAACCACTGAGCCATCTCTCCAGCCCAGTATATGAACGTTTTGTTGATACATTTCCTACTAAAATCTAGAAAAGAACCCTAACAACATGATTTCAAAGTAATAATGAATATGAATAATATTTTGAGATACTTAGAATAGTAGTAATGTGCTACAAAAATACCTGTGACACTCAAAAACAACATAACTATGATTTTTATTGCCTATAATTTAAGGAAAAGCTGTGTTTCTGTTAGAGGTTTCCTACTCACGTTTATAGGTAACAATGATATACATAAAATCCAGATTGAAAACCTATGTCCCACAGGATGTCGGGGCTATGGCAACAAGAATCTGAAATTTTGCATGACTCGTGGAACAGAATCGCCTTCCTGCCTTACACTCCCACCTGTTGGGAAGAGTTTCTTTAAGAAGAGAGAATTCCTGGCCAGGCATGTTGGAGCATGCCTTTAATCCCAGCACTCAGGAGACAGAGATAGGAGGATCACTGTGACTTCAAGACCAGCCTGAGCCTATGTAGTAAATTCCATGCCAGCTTGGGCTAGAGCAAGATCCTACCTTAAAAAAAAAAATAAAAAAGAGAGGGAGAGAGAGAGAGAGAGAGAAATGTTTGAAGCACTTGTGTATCCATTTTTTTTTTTCTGTACATGTCTCTTAGTTACTATAGTTGAACATTCCAACTTAGTAGTTCTTAAACTTTTTTGGTTCTTAGGATGCCTTTACAATCTTGAGAGTTATTGAGGATATCAAAGAATTTCCAAATAAATAAATTTAAAAACATTAATATGGGGCTGGATAGATGGCTTAGCAGTTAAGGCACTTGCTTGAAAAGCCAAAGGAACCAAGTTCAATTCCCCAGTACCCACATGACCCAGATGCACAAGGTAGCAGAAGCATCTGGAGTTCATTTGCAATGTCTAATGGCTAGAGGCCCTGGTGCACCCATTGTGTCTCTCTCTCTCTCTCTCTCTCTCTCTCTCTCCTCTGTCAAATAATTAAATTAAATAAATACATTAATATGTTTTGTTATATTGTTTTGATTGAGTTATATGGAAATATCTAAATTCATACAGAGGTGTAGTTGGAAAAGGGTGGAGCATTTTAACAGCCATTTTATTTTTTTTATTTTTTTTAATATTTTTTGTTATTTTTATTAATTTATTTGAGAGCGACAAACAGAGAGAAAGAGGCAGATAGAGAGAGGGAGACAGAATGGGCGCGCCAGGGCCTCCAGCCACTGCAAACGAACTCCAGACGCATGCTCCCCCTTGTGCATCTGGCTAACGTGGGTCCTGGGGAGTCGAGCCTCGAACCGGTGTCCTTAGGCTTCACAGGCAAGTGCTCAACCGCTAAGCCATCTCTCCAGCCCTTAACAGCCATTTTAGATAATGATGGATAGTCTTTGATATCATACTGAAACTTGACAACCAAAAATTTCTTGAAAGCTCACTGTAATGTAGACTCTGAACCCATATCAATGACTTTTCTACTTATAGTGACATTAAAATCTATTATTTTATTTTCCACTTTGAGCAAATCTTTTTCCAATGCATAATTTTGTAATATCATAAAATGGTAGTTTTGAAATTATTAGTGCATCAAGGTATACAGAAGTTCTATTAACAACAAAATTCACATTGGTTAACATTGCCATAGACCCCATTTTAAAAGTTTCTAGCATTGGGAAACTGCCAGGCTCATGAGAGTTGGATACAAAATCTTCCAAAAATTATAATTCTCACTTGCAAACTCAAACGTTATCTTTGGCAACAAATACTGTCAGTTGTTTTCCTTGAAGTGACAGGGAATGTCTGCCAAATACTATAGCTTGTCTATCAATCGTTCTTTCAAGGAATGGTTTTCTGTGGAAAAGTGGCTAATTTAGCTCACAGCTCAGACAACTGCACAAATGCTTTCTGTGGGGACAGCCATCATCATACTCGGATTTGCAACAGAGGTACATTATTTGAATTTCCTATTCTTCATGTTGGGTCATTAAAACACTAAACTTTGGGCTGGAGGGATTGCTTAGTGGTTAAGGTACTTGCCTGCAAAGCCAAAGGACCCAGGTTATATTCCCCAGTACCCATGTAAGCCAGATGCACAAGGTGGCACATGCATCTGGAATTTGTTTGCAGTGGCTAGAGAACCTGGCATGCCCATTCTCTCTATCTGCCTCTCTCTCTCTCTCTCTCTCTCTCTCAAATAAATAAGTAAAATATTTTTAATAAAAACAGTAAATATAATCAAGGGTTGAAATTTAACTAATAACTGCTTTATTAAGGATGTTTATAAATGACACAAGCTTTAGAGAATAAATCACTATTGTCACTTTTTTTTGTTTGTTTGTTTGCTTGTTTTGTTTTGTTTTTTGAGGTAGGGTCTCACTCTAGCCCAGGTTGACCTGGAATTCACCATGTAGTCTCAGGGTGGCCTCGAACTCACGGCGATCCTCCTACCTCTGCCTCCCAAATGCTAGGATTAAAGGCATGTGCCACCACGCCCAACTCACTATTGTCACTTTTAGAAACAGTGGATTTTTAGTATATATTGATTACACAAAGTAAGAAATTTCATTGTGACACTTCCAAACATTTATATGATATGTATGTTAATCATATTCACCCCTTTCTTAGCCTTCTTTCCCCACTTTTCCTTTCTAAACCTTTTATTTTCAAGGCTGTAGAGATTGCTCAGTGGTTAAAGGCACTTGCTTTCAAAGTCCTGCTGGCCAGGGTCGATTCCCTAGTACCCACATAAAGCCAAATGCACAAAGTGGTGCATGTATCTGGAGTCCATTTGCAGTGGTAGGAGGCCCTAGCATGCCCACATGTTCTCTCTCTCTCTCATAAATAAACAAGAATATTTACATCTTTTATTTTCATGTCTTTTTCCTCTAGATCCCATTGCTATCCTGTCTTTCTGAACATAGTTTATTTTACTTAACATGATGCTCCACATTTCCCTGAATTTTTCTGCAAATGACCTCATTTCATTCTTTATTACGTCTTGAAAACAAACTCCACTGTGTACATCACATACATCTCCTTCATTGATCATATATTGATGGGCACCTAGACTGATCCAGTGGTAAGCACGTGATAGAAGTGTCAGATGTGGCTACGACTTCCTGTCCTTCGTCTTTTACCACTGTGATAACATTATCCACAGCACCATATTTATGATTCCAGACCCTCGTATCTAACGTCTTGTCTTGCAGTGTTTGCCTCTTGCATTTGACCTCTCCAAGTGTGTTTTCTCACATACAACTAACCTCTCACCCCAGTTTATATTCCAAGGAACTAAGCCAGTACTTTCAGAGAGTTTGAGATGATCTGTCCTGCTTTGGCCAGAAGAATGCATCTGACATGAGAATGGGTGAATTCCAATTCCAAGCCTAAGCTTGTTCTCTTCGTTTTTTGAACCACATTGTTGCCATGGTAACAAGCCCAGGTTTACCTGATAGGGACATATTGTGTACAAAAAAAAATAAAATAAAAATAAAGGTCCCTTCTTGGCCAATCCTATATCTTTAAGCACTTAGCTGACCTGCCAACTGACCACACACCAGTCAATGAGCCCAACCAAGACTGGCACGACCTACTGCAGATCAGCAGAACTTCTCTGTCAATCAAATCATTCATAAGAAATGAAGACATGATTGTTGTCAGCAATAGCTAACCAACATATGCAAGTCAACAAAGAAGATGCAACAAAGAGAGGGGTTGGTGGTGCATGCCTTTAATCCCAGCACTTGGGTGGCAGAGGTAGGAGAATTGTCATGAGTTTGAGGCTACCCTGAGACTACATAGTGAATTACAGGTCAGCCTGGGCTACAGCAAGACCCTACCTTTAAAAAGAAAATTTAACACCCTTGAGTGTATAACAGAACAAAAGTTATCCTAAAAAGGCATCCAGCAGTACCTTGAAAAATCTCATTTTTCACATCTTAAATCTACTACTAATGATTATGGGATGTTTTCAATTTCTCTAAGTTGTCTTCATTCAAAAAGCTATGTGACCTAGAGCCTTTGCTATAATGAATACAGCAATAAAGAGATGCATACATAAAACAGTGTGGTAGTTTGAATGCGATAGTTTAAATGTATGGCTCCATAGACTCAGGCATTTCATTAAAATTGAGCTTGCAATGTGAGCTCCTAGCCCAAAGATCCCTTCTATAGGGAGGTGTGTTACTGGGGACAGATCTTGGAGTCCAACCCTAAGGTGTGTCTGGAGGCTGATCTGAGTCCAGGCCAAAGGTATCTGGCAGGTTCATGTGTGCTGGTGTTGGTGTCTACTTGCTACAGTTGTTTCTCTCAGCTTGGATCTATGAAAGGGAGCCAGTTCGGCCATTGATGGTGTTCCCCTGGGCTCTGTAAGCCGTAAATAAACCCCTTTCCTCCCATAAGCTGTGTCTGGTTGGATGTTTGTCCCCGCAATGAGAAGCTGACTGCAACAAACAGTAAAATACACATTTCCACTGTGCTGCTGCAGGCACAGCTGTCTCAATAGAGAAATGTGTGCTCTCCACTTGCTTTGTAATTTTTCAGCACAGGATCAACTTTAAAGTAAATCCCAATGAAAGCAATAATCAATTATGTCAAGAAGAAAACAAAGTTTGATCTGAAAAA
The DNA here is from genome assembly GCA_036346955.1 of Dipus sagitta. Lineage (NCBI taxonomy): Eukaryota > Metazoa > Chordata > Mammalia > Rodentia > Dipodidae > Dipus > Dipus sagitta. The sequence goes on from CM070784.1 coordinate 57,580,410, forward strand.
TCCTAACACGACCTCATGTTTCAGAAATAAATTACTGTGTCATGTTCTGTGGCAGAATTATATCAGAGCACTTAGAGATAAATTGTACAATCAACTCTAAGTCTCTGTGTGTGGATTATCCTTTGTGTAGATTATAAAGGCAAACATGAAATTCTAGTTTTTATCTTTCTTTCGCTCCACCTTTTTCTATATCACTTTCCTGTATATTGATAGTATGCTGAGGACAGAAATACAGTGAAATATATAGTTTACTTATTTTGCATTATGTAAGTATAAGGTGTTCAATTTAAGAAAATTTCCCATATAATATAAAAGTTATCCAGGTATCTTCCTTGAAAAAAAGAATGCTGGCACACACCTTTAATCTGTCCCAGAACTTGAGAGGCTGATGTAGGAGGATCAGTGTGAGTTTGAGACCAGCCTGAGCTAGAGTGAGTTTCAGATCAGCCTGGGCCAGAGTGAGACTCTGCTTCAAAACAACAACAACAACAAAAATTGTAACCATCCTGGAATTGTTACAGGAAACTGAGTCACACAGAGATGGCACCAGAGATAGAGTGGAGAATCAGAAAATTTATTCATGTTGACAGGGACTTGGAAGAATAACTTCCAAAGCCTGAGTCCTGAGCTCTGATAGCTCAGAGACTTTATAGACAGTATGGCAGGCAGCATGACATCACCATGAGTTCTTTACACTATTGGTGGGTTACAAGTTTCTAAGGTAACATGAGTTTAGGGCACAAATGAAAAATTCCTTTGTGGTAAGAAAGGACACACGTAGAAGAGAAAGATGCTTGTTCGGGTGTTTGTGTCTATGGCCGCACTGACCAGATAACATACGCGCAGGTGCGGCTCACAGACAGGGAGGAGCCTCAGGTCACGCTGCCTCCCTGGACAACGAAAACTGTGTTTGAGAGCAGCATCTGGGCCTGGTTTCTTTGTGAACTTTCTTCTACCACAGAATAAGCCCTTCTGAAATGCATTTTATGGTTTCCTTCCATATGAAGCTATGCTCTTTTTTTTTCCTTAAATTAACCTTCATCATATAAGAAAATTTTTTAAATGTTAAAATGATGTAAAAGTAAACCACAACAGGACTCCAACCACAAGTGGATTATAACTAAAGGAGTTTACATGGCTCCTGAATCATGGACATAGATGATTCCAGCAACAAGCATTGTGAGACTAGTAAAAACTAAGTCATATGTAAATTCAGAGAAAATGTTGAATTCATTTAGTGACATGAGTGAAAAAGCCTTTGTAGGGATGAATTGCAAGAGTGAGAGGGCTCAGTAAAGGGTAAAGAAAGTAAGGTAATTATTCTGGAATAAATTTTTTAAAATTATTTTTAAAAAAGGGGGCTGGAGAGATGGCATAGTCATTAAGGTGCTTGCTTGCAAAGCCTAGGGGATCCAGGTTCAATTCCTCAGTGTCCATGTAAGCCAGATGCACAAGGTGGTACACACATCTGGAGTTTGTTTGCAGTGGCTAGACACCCTGGTGTGCCCATTCTCTCTCATTCTCTAATAAGTAAACAAAACTTTAAAAAAATATATCAAAAAATTCAGTAGTCCTACTGGGGAAGAAAAGTCATTAACAGGTCTTACCAGGCATTAGACCTGTGATCTATACAACTAACCAGCTAGGCAAGATTTGCCGACTGGTGTGATACTGACAGGCCTATTATGGGGGTAACCACCTTCTCTCTGATTGAATTTGAGGTCTACTCCATGGGAGAGAATTCATACCTGGTATTGAAAACCTAGTCAAAAGCATATGGCTGGGCTGGAGAGATGGCTTAGCAGTTAAGGCACTTGCCTGTGAAGCCTAAGGACCCAGGTTCAATTCCCCAGGACCCACGTAAGCCAGATACAGAAGGTGGCACCTGTGTCTGGAGTTCATTTACAGTGGCTAGAGGCTCTTGTGTGCCCATATTCCCTCTCTCTCTCTCTCTCTCTCTCTCTCTCTCTCTCTCGAAATAAAATAAGTAAATAAAAATAAAATGTTTTTAAAAATCCAGGGGTCCAAGCAACTCGAAGTCTAAGCAACTCAGAAGCAAACAACCTGACATGATGTTCACAAAAGTGCAGTAGTGGCACACAGCCATAGTGGGTAACCAACTGCTCTTGGATTGGCTAACAGATCCACTCAGTGAAAAGAAACCCTATCTGGAACTGGGAAGCAAGTCAGAGTCATATCCAGATAATGACTTTGCTTTCCATTGTTAAGTTCCCACTTACCTTAGACTATAAGGGGGGTCTACACTCTTTTAATTCTCTCTAAATCTATAATGGTTATCCCATTTAACCAGTGCGGACTTCATCCTCCACTGGAGAATCTGCTGCTCTTTTTCAGATGGGAGCTGGACCTGAGGAGATAAACAACCCAGAGCACTCCACCCCAGCCCCAGATGAAACCACAGAAGAATTAGGGAAGTGAGGCAGAGAGCTACTTTCTCAGTGAATCTTATATCAGCACAAGGTGAAGGAAACAGACAGTGAGGACATTCAATACCTACCAAACCAGAGATCTAAGAGCTTCTAAGAGCCTATCACTGAAGTAGACTTAAAATGCTCCCAGCTTGTCTCAAGGAATTTTGTAGAAGAGGGGGTTGGAATGATTGTTAGAGCCACAAGTCTGGACACTTTGCACAGAGACATTGCCTCCCCCCCCCCCACATAATGCATGACCCACAATCCCCATGGGGTTGTCCCGCATCCCCAATGAGGAAGACCTCATCAGAAAAGGGGCAGGGAGGAGGGAAAGGATGGTACCAACATGTGTTGTTTACATACAAAATATGTCCATATCTAATTTTAAAAATCTGCAGGGGCTAGATAGATTGCTTAGCAGTTAAACCACTTGCCTGCAAAGCCTAAAGACCCAGGTCAATTCCCCAGGACCCACATAAGCCAGATGCACAAGGTGGTGCATGTGTCTGGATGTCATTTGCAGTCGGTGGAGGCCTTGGTGTGCCCATTCTCTCTATGTGCTTCTTTATCTCTTTCTCACACAAATAAAATAAAACACAAAATTAAAAGAAAAAGCCTGTCTGAGAAGTTCATATACCCTAGGTGGGGGGGGGGGAGGGTTCCTTGTGCAATTTGGCTAAATGGATATGTTGTGCCCACCAAACTGCACTCTAAATGTTTATGTTTATGCCCATATATTACTATTGCTCTCACATTTGGCCAGAGAAGTTTCTTTTCACACATGGTGCTAGCTACAAGTTTCTGTGCTGAGAATACGTGGCTGTTGAGTACTCAGTGCTAAATGAGACATCTCGATCATGCTCTCCAAGGCTCAGGGAACCTTTTGGAAGAGGTGGCAGAAAGAACGTAGGAGACAGCAGACAAGGAGGAGTGCTTTGGAACACTGTCTTCCAGACATAATAGTGGTCATTGAATTCATGACCTCACAACAGCTGGCATGACCTGAATCAGACCAGCACAATATTGGGACAATCAACATTTCACCGTGTAAAATAAGACATCAAAACAGAAGAGACAGCTGGCGTGATGGCTTAGCAGCTAAGGCACTTGCCTGTGAAACCTAGGGACTCAGGTTTGATTCCCCAGAACCCATGAAAGCCACATCCACATGTTGGTATATTCGGCTAGAGGTTGTTGCGGTGGCTGGAGGTCTTCCCCTTGCCCATTCTGTCTCACTCTCCCTCTCTCTCTAATACATAAGTTAGTTAAAAAGTGTAAGGGTGTGGCTGGAGAGATGGCTTAGCAGTTAAGCACTTGCCTGTGAAGCCTAAGGACCCCGGTTCGAGGCTCAATTCCCCAGGACCCACGTTAGTCAGATGCACAAGGGGGTGCACGTGTCTGGAGTTCGTTTGCAGTGGCTGGAAGCCCTGGTATGCCCATTCTCTCCCTTCCTCTCTCTCTCTCTCTCTCTGTCTCTCTCTCCCCTTTTTTCTCTCTCTGTCGCTCTCAAATAAATAAATAAAAATAAACAAAAATAAATTTTTTAAAAGAAGTTTTAAAAAAAATTGTAAGGGTGGGGAGATTGCTTAGTGGTTAAGGCACTTGCCTGCAAAGTCAAAGGACCCAAGTTTAATTCCCCAGGACCCATGTAAGCCAGATGCAGAAGGTGGTGCATGCATCTAGAGTTTATTTGCAGCCCTGGCATGCTCTCAAGTAAATAAATAATAAAAATTTTATTTTTTTTAAAGTTAAGAAATAGAACAGAGACTAGCTGAAAAGAAGGTAGTCAGTGGAGGGCGAAAGGGTAGAGGAACAAAAGAAGATAATGGGAGGAGATTATAATTAAAATACATTATGTACATGCATGAAAACTATCAATAAAAAGTATTTTGTTTTGTTTTGTTTTATGAGGTAGGGTCTCACTCTAGCCTAGGCCAACCGGGAATTAGTCTCAGCCTGGCCTCGAACTCATAGCAATCCTCCTACCTCAGCCTACTGATGCTGGGATTAAAGGCATATGCACCATGCTCAGCTTTTATTTTTATTTATCCATTTGTAAGCAGAGAGAGATAGAAGAGAGACAGAGAAGAGAGAGAGAGAGACAGGGAGAATAGGTGTGCCATGGCCTCCCATTGCTGCGAACAAACTCCAGATGCAAGCACCCCTGTGCATCTGGCTTTACGTGGGTACTGGAGAATCTATCCCGGGTCTTTGGGCTTTGCAGGCAAATGCCTTAACCACTGAGCCATCTCTCCAGCCCAGTTTTTAAAATTTTTGCATCTGAAAAAAAAAAAAAGTTCAGTAGTCAAGATTTGTAATACTTTAATGCATTAATTTTAAAACTCAAAAAAATGCAAAAATATCCACGATAGACAAAATTTCCAAATTTCAAATCAAGACTGGACCACAGACGGTACCATTTGGAGCCATATTAGAGCCTGAGGCAAAAGGAAGAACGGGTAAAAGGTGACATGGGTTGGTGATTAAAGAAGTCTGTTAACTGAGATGTCATAGCATTTCCTAAAATTACAGACTAGTGTGAAAAATACTGGTCTCTTGCAAGAAATGATAATTTCTGTCACTGCCTGACTCTACTGTTGCCACACCTTGAACAAAATGTTGAGGAGACAGACAACATACCTGCTGCTGACCAGTCAGTGGTGACAGATCCATCATGGTCTCCAGAACATTCTCCTCTAACGAGTTAAGATGAAGATGGAATCTGAAACCTGACACGAACCCCAGAGTTATAAGTCAAAACACTGTGTCAGAATTGTGTTGCTTAAATGATAACATTAATGTGCGTTCGCTACTTTCTAGTACAGACAGCTTACTCTAGGCAGCTTGTGGCATCCATCTGCCTGAAAGGGGTATTTGGATTGCTAAGCAGAAATGGAAAGAGAAACAAAACTATAATTTGGTCTCTGCCTAGAGAAATAGGGTTTTTAAAATATGCAATAAGACTTAAAACTCTAGGTCTTGTCAAAAGGAAAACAAATTTCTAAGTTCCCTTCTCTTCTTTCATTTATCCAGAGAGAACTTAGTTCCTCGTTGTGTGTGGCCGGTGGTACTAAGGGCGTGAGCACAGGCTAAGGCCGACAGGAAATGGAAAAGGCCAACTCTGGGCTGCTTCCAAGGCAAATGGGCTTAAGAGAGAACCAAAAGAAATCTGTGGTAGGTTTTTTGAGATTTGGGCAAAACGAGAAGACCAAACACACAATGTGTGACTCATTATAGACCAAAAAAAAGGCAAACTGAGAGCTAGTGCTTGACTTTTCTAGTGCAAATAGGTGTGGAGAGACCTCTGAAGTTCTCCCATGACCCAAACTGAAGAGAAAGAAAAAGGTAACTGAGATGACAGCCAAGGCTGCTTCATACGAACCACCATGGCAAGAGGAGCGGTCTCGTGGGTCTCTTACAGCCCGTCGGTTACCTAAGCCATGCCAAATGGTCAGTAGAAGAAACGTGGAACATCAACGTGAACCACAGAAATGCCAAGTAAGTACATAGGTAGGTAAGTGATGTAGAGCATGACAACATATGGGAGGCTTTTCAATCCTAGCCTAGCCAAAATAGGCAGGATTCTAAGTCATTCAAATTGCCACCTTAAGAAGCTTGTGTAATTCAATCGGATCTCTTGACCTACAAGATAAGAAGTTAAGAACAGCAAGGAACCATTTAAAAAGACCAGGAGAGTCATAAGACTTGAGGTGGACATTAGGATCACTCTTATATATCTTATTTTATTTTATTAAATGATTTTATCTATTTATTTGCAAGTACATATATTTGCAAGAGAGAAAGAGAAGAGAGGCAGAGAGAGGGAAAAAGAGAGAGAACGAGTGCTCCACGGCCTCCAGCCACTGAAAATAAACTCCAGATGTATGTGCCACTGTGCATCTGGCTTTATGTGGGCACTGGGGAATCAAACCCCAGTCACTACGCTTTGCAGACAAGTGCCTTAACCCCTGAGCCATCTCTCCAGACCTTTATATGTTTTTAGACACAGCAGCACACCTCTCCTTCAAGTGACCTTTGTCTCCAATGCCTACATCTGACACTGTGCCACCATGGCAATAACAAAGGAATTACTGAATTTTATATTTTAGCAGTAAATGTTATGCTACACAAATATTACGGTTTGAATATGACATATTCTTCACAGGCCTGGGGATTGGGGGATTGGTTGCCAGTGGTTGGGCTTTTTGGAAATGACCCAAAGGTTTTGACTTTTTTTTTTTTTTTCAAGATATAGTCTTGCTGTAGCCAAGCCTGACCCAGAATTCACTACGTAGTCTCAGGGTGGCCTCAAACTCCTAGTGATCCTCCTACCTCTGCCTCCTGAGTGCTGGGATTAAAGGTGTGTGCCACCACGCCCTGCTAGGTTTTGACTTTTAATCTGATCCATTAATGCCATATGGATTTATAATATGATGGCATTATCAGAAGGTGGTACGAAGTAGGAGGTAGGGCCTAGTTTCTGCTCTGAAAAGATGTGTCTTGTCCTTGACTTTCCTGTCTACTTCCTGTCAGCCGTGAAGTGAGGACTTTTTCCTATCACACCCTTCATCATGATGCTCTGCCCCACCACAGGCCCAGAACACCTCTGAAACTGAAGCAAAATAAATCTTCCCTCCCTTTTCTCAGGTATTTGTTACCACAATAAAAAAAAAAAGTCTGTCACAGAGATTATATTTCAGTAAACTATTACTTTAAAACAAAAGATATCGTTATGCATACAATTTTTTATTTCATTTATTTATTTTTATATTTTATTTATTTATTTGCGAGAGAGAGAGAAAAAGAGGCAAATAGAGAAAGAGAGAATGGGCATGCCAGGGCCTCTAGCCACTGCAAACGAACTCCAGATGCATACGCTACCATGTGCATCTGGCTTACCTGGGTCCTGGGGAATCAAACCTGGGTCTTTGGGCTTCACAGGCAAGTGCCTTAACTGCTGAATCATCTCTCCAGCCCTATTTTATTTGTTTTTAAATTAGTTAATTTATAAATTTGGAAGTAGAAAACCTGGGTCCTTAGTCTTTGCAGGCAAGCGCCTTAAACATTAAGCCATCTCTTCAGCCCCTCCACTGTATTCTTAAAGAATGTTTTTTGGGCTGGAGAGATGGCTTAGTGGTTAAGGCACTTGCCTGCAAAGTGTAAGGACCCAGGTTCAATTCCCCAGGACCCATGTAAGTCAGATGCACAAAGTGGCACACGCGTGTGGAGCTTGTTTGCAGTGGCTGAGGCCTTGGTATGCCCATTCTTTCTCTATCTCCTTCTCTCTCCCTCTCAAATAAATGAATAAAAATAAAATATTTGAAAATAAAACATTTAGGGCTGGAGAAATGGCTTAGTGGTTAAGGTGTTTGCCTGTGAAGCCTAAGGACCCCGGTTCATTTCCCCAGGACCCACGTAAACCAGATGCACAAGGGGGAGCATACATCTGGAGTTTGTTTGCAGTGGCTGGAGGCCTTGGCACACCCATTCTCTCTCTCACTCTGCCTCTTCCTCTTTCTCTCTCAAATAAATAAAAATTTAAAAATAAACAAATAAAACATTTAAAAACAAAAAGAATGTCTTTCATCACAGAAAAAGAGGTGTGTCTAACTAAACTGACCTTTTCAAAAGTCACAGCCTTGCGGGAAATAGGCTTCCACTTAGAGCTTATTTGTTGATGTAGTCCTTATGTAATGACATAAACGTATATGACATTTGCTTAATTTTTCTCCTATGAGTCACACAAATAAAAAAGAAAAACCCACGGAAGACCTTGACCAAGGTCTCTGAGTGAGTCTTGCCAAAGCACAGACGGCCACTCAACTCTGCTTTCCGAGTCAGGTATGTGCCTCAGTGCTCACGTGACCCTCTCTGTTGCCCCCAAAACTTCGCCCTCACCCAAAATCCCCCTTCAAGTAGAAACTGGATGGCGTCATGAACTTCCGGTTGACACTTCTCTTGTCCAGAAGCATCTACTTCCCTCACCCTTCGTGGATGTCCAATGTCTCCAGGTTGTCCTGTCCCCTGTGGTCAACACCAATGTCCTGCATACTTGATGTTTCTCTCAGACACTTACAGACTGTGATGGTTAATGTTGTCAACTTGATTTGATTAGGAAAAGCCCATGATATTAGTAAAGGAAGCCTCCAGGTTTGTCTGCAATGGGATTTCCAAAGACAATGACATCATATAAGGGTTCTAAACTATTGAATGGTTTCATCTAGGAGTGAACTCAAACAACGGGAAGCAGTGGAAGTATGGTAGAAGGGGCCTGGGTGAAGTCAGCAGGCCACTGGCCGTTCGTCCTTGGGGCTGTGTGTCTTGCTCTGGTTTCTTTCTGTCCTACCTTCACTCTTCTTGTCCACCATGAAGTGAACTCTGCTCCCCAGCTACCATGAGGCAGTGAAACTCCTTTACCACGTGCTCTTGCCACCGTGATGTTCCGTCTGAGTACAATGGGACCAAGAAGTCATGAACTCATACCCCTGAAACCGTGAGTCAGTATAAATCCTCAATAGGGAGGTTTATGTCAGGCATTTTGTCACAGTGACAAGAAAGGTAACTAGCACAAAGGCGGAACATGCATGGTTGTGTATTCACTAACTTAAGTTTACAAATACCACTCTGTCATCTTGATATTGGTACCTTGACGTTTCCATGTGCCAAGATGAAAAACCTAGTTACTTTCCGTTAGTTCTTAATTTGGCCAGATTCATTCCTATTCTGAGTATAGTCCTGGGTTTTTTTTTTTTTTTTTTTTATTGCTTTTGAGAGAGAGAGAGGGAGAGAGAGAAAGAATGAGAGACACACAGAGAGAATGGGCCTGCCAGGGCTTTCAGCCATTGCAAATGAACTCCAGATGCATGCACATGTATGACATCATGCACTTGTGTCACTGTGCATCTGGCTTACGTGGGACCTGGAGAATCAAACATGAGCTCTTAGGCTTCACAGGCAAGTGCCTTAACCACTGAGCTATCTCTCTAGCCCTCTTTATTGCTTAACTTTTTAAAATACATTCATTTATTTGAGAAAGAAAGATACAGAGATAGAGGCAGATACATAGAGACAGAGAGAGAGAATGGACACGCCAGGGCCTCCAGCCACTGCAGTTGAACTCCAGACACATGGTTGTACCACCTTGTGCATCTGACTTTACATGGGCACTGGAGGATCAAACCTGACTACTCCGGCTTTGCAAGCAAGTACCTTAACCACGAAGCCATCTCTCCAGCCCAGAATATTTCAGTTTCTAGCTAACATATCCTTAGAAAGTGGTTGAGTGACCTTTAGGTTTCAGGTCTCCCACACTTGATTTCCTGATTCCCCAGAGCCTCCTTCTCTTCAGGAGAGAATCTTTCAACTGGGAGGAATCAGCTACACCACAGCTGGCTTCCATTAGCTCTCTTCGGAAGGAAGTAAATATTCCAGTGCCAACAATGAGGAGGTAACAGGTCCATGGACAGGAAAGGGAAATTCTGGGGAACATCTAGCTCTGCTGCCATCAGTTCTTCAAGAGGGAAGGTTGAATGGTTTATGCAAAGATTATCTTGCCTCCTAAAGAAGGTTGGGAGGAAGCTATGTTCAGAAGGAGTCTGCAAGTTTCAAAACCAGGTCATGTTTTAGAGTTCAGATATCTGGCTTCTTAGCTGTCATAATCCATTTTCTATTGCAGTAAATAAGTACCACAGATAGGGCAGTTTACAAAGAAAAGAAATTTATGTCTTACAGCTTTAGAGGCTGAAAAGGGGCGAGTACTATCTTGCTGCTGGGGACTCCGCTGGGGGCGTTGCATGATGGGACCAAGCAAGTTAACCAGAAAGAGTTCATTTTTGTAATAAGGCCACTTCCACAGCTCATGAATTCACAGAATGACTAATGCATTTATTTACCAGTCATGTGGGCTGAGACCCATTCATCAGCCATGACCCAAAGGACCTACTTCTCAAACACTGTTAACATATGATTTAGGAAGATAAGTTTCCAATGCCTAAAATTTGCACTGAAATTTTGTATTGAAAATTGGCAGTTTAAAAATGCATTCAAACTGAGAGGGAAATTACCCCACACATTCACCTTGTTATCTGCAGCAACTCCTGCAGAGCGGGAATTACTCAGGTGCGTGTGGAGTTCGGGACCAGCCTCTTCCTCGCTGAACACTGCACCCAGGTGTGCTGACTTCTTCGGGATTCAGCCCCAGACCCAAAATGAAAGGCCTGGGTGCTCTCGAGCTTGGCTGCTGCCAGCGTGGGAAAGGATGTTCCAGGGCCCTGAGACCACGTGGATGGGCCCACCCCTCCCCCTTTGGTTCTCAGACTAACCTCCCCTGACACGCTCCCTTCTTTGGTCCACAGACTCCCCCTCACCCTTCCTGAACTTTATGGAATAATTATAATAATTCACTAAAATAATCCTCCTCAGTCTTGTTTTATTTCAGTTCTTTAGTAAAGCAGATACAAGCTTGGGTGTGGGGGTTTGTGATTAAACCCCCAAAAGTAAGTCCTGTTTCAAAATCATAACAGTAGTACATTTTTTAGTATTTAGTTTTACTACTTGTTCCCCATTTCTTACCTTTTTTTTTTTTAAACAAAGTTCCTCAGCCCTCATTGCACATTAGAACCCATTGAACAGCTTTTAAAATTCCCTCTTAGGCCTGAGAAAATGGCTCCCCTGTTAAACATATTTGCTTGCAAGGCTTGACAGCCCAGGTTTGAGTCTCCAGGACCCATGTAAGCCAGACACAGAAAGTGACGAATACATCTGGCTTTTTTTTGTTGTTGTTTTTTGCTTGTTTTGTTTTGTTTTGTTTTGAGGTAGGGTCTCACTCTAGCCCAGGCTGACACTGACCTGGAATTCACTTTGTAGTCTCAGGGTGGCCTCAAACTCAAGGCAATCCTCTTACCTCTGCCTCCTGAGTGCTGAGATTAAAGGTGTGCACCAACACACCCAGCACATCTGGTGTTTGTATGCAGCAGCAAGAGGTCCTGGTGCAACCTCTGTCTCTCTCTCTCTCTGTCTCATATTCTTTTAGGGGCTGGAGAGATGGCTTAGTTAAGGCACTTGCCTGTGAAGCATAAAGACCCAAGTTCAGTTCCCCAGTACCCACATAAGCCAGATGCACAAGGTGGTGCATGCGTCTGGAGTTTGTTTGCAGTGGCTGAAGGTCCTGGTACACCCACTTTCTCTCCCTATCTACTCCCTCTCTCATATAAATAAATAGTTTTTTAAATATTTTAAACACCCTCTCCCCAGAGCCCCAACAGAATGAAAAAATGAATTTAGTCAGAATCTCTGAGAGGAGGGCCCAAGCTCTTTACCTATCTGGTTTTCCATCATTTATGTGTTCAACCAGTATGTATTGAGGTACACATGTGTAGCTATATAAAAATCAGTAAATAGGGTTGGAGGGATGTCTTAGCCATTAAGGCTTTGGTCTGCAAAGCCAAAGGACCCAGGTTTGATTCCCCAGGACCCACATTAGCCAGCTGCACAAGGGGGCTCATGTGTCTGGAGTTCATTTGCAGTGGCTAGAGGTCCTGGCAGGCACATTCTCTCTCTCTCTCTCTCTCTCTCTCACCCTGCCTCTTTCTCTGTCAAATAAATAAATAATCACAAATGTCTGGGCTACAGTGAGACCCTACCTTGAAAAAAAATCAATAAACATATAATCAGTATGTTTGAGATCTCCTAGTTACCATTTTATGTACATATATGATCAATATTTGTGATCATAATGTTTATATACATACATATAAGTACAAATATGGGATATTATCAGTATATACTCACAAAATTACCATATATGTATATTCATTTATATATATGTGTACATATATATATATATATATATATATATATATATGTTTGTGTGTATACATATATATACAACCTTGCATATATTTAAGGTATATACTATGACATTTTGATGTCATTATCTTGCTATACTAAAAAGTCCTTAAAAGTTGCATTTTAGCCAGGCATGGTAAAAATAAATAATTCAATTAATAAATTCTGTGCTCCAAAAGATGCTCTATAGAGAGAAAAAGACAAAAAATTAAAAAACAAAAGACAGAGAGAGAAAAAAAGGCAACTCACAAAATGAGAAAAGATATTTGCAAGTCTGATGAGTGCTAAACACCAGAATTATACAGAAGTCTTACAGGCTAATAATGAAAAGACAACTCATTAGAAAGTAGGCACATAAACTGAATGGATACTGCTCCATAGAATATCTAGATATGGTCAAGAAGCACATGAAAAGACTTCAACATCATTAGTCATCAGAAAATGGTAAATCAAAATGACGAGATACCACCTACTATAATTACTAGCATGGCAATAAATACACTAATAGATCACATAAAATAATGAGTAAGTGTAAGCAAGAGTGCAAAGAAATTCGCCCCTTGAACATTAATGTGGAAATTAAATATGGTACACCCACCATGGAAAAATTTTGCATCAGTTCCTCAAAGGCTAAGCAAAATTGACACATCACCTAGTAATTCCCTTTTTTTATTCCATTTATTTTTTTAATATTTTATTTATTTATTTTATTATTTGTGGGGGGTAAGAGAATGGGCACACCAGGACCTCTAGCCACTGCAAACAAACTCCAGATGTGTGCATCTGGCTTACATGGTTACTGGGAAATCAAACCTGAATCCTTAGGTTTCACAGGCCAGCACCTTAACCACTAAGCCATCTCTCCAGCCCTCTTTTTCTTTTTTTCCAGGTAGGGTCTCCCACTATCCCCGGCTCACCTGTAACTCACGCTGTAACCCCAGGCTAGCCTTGAACTCACAGAGATCCTCCTACCTCAGCCTCCTGAGTGCTGGGATTAAAGGCATGTGCCACCATGCTTGGCCTGTTCTAGTAATTCTACTCCTAAATATATACCCGCCAAAGAACTGAAAATACAGATCCAAACAGAAATTTATATAAAATGTTCTTGTCTTTTATATTATTTTTTCAGGATTTATTTATTTATATTTATTTATTTATTTATTAGAGACAGAGAGAAAGAGAGAGGTAGAGAGTGAGAATGGGCCCACCAGGGCCTCTAGCCACTGCAAATGAACTCCAGACACATTTGCCACCATGTGCATCTGGATAACATGGGACCTGGAGGATAGAACCAGTGTCCCCTTGCCATTGCTTGGCACACTCTCCTGTTCCTGGTGTCCACCTTATGTTGGCCAGGAGATGATGTCCACCCTCTGTTCATGCCAGCATTTTCCCCTGACATTATGGAGCTTCCCTTGGAGTCTATAAGACAAAATAAATCATTTTTTTCCTCAAAAGCTGCTCTTGGTCAGAGGATTTCTGCCAGCAAAGTGAACCCAACTGCAACAGATACAATGTATTTTGGTTATATTCACCTCCATTACACTCTTATCCCTTTCCCACACTCCCACTAAACCCCTTGTTCATCCCAACTAAGTTTCATACTTGGTATCTTTTTTGATGTATTTGAGAGAGAGAGAGAAGATGGAGGAAGGGAGAGAGAGAAAGAGGATAGGTGCACCAGGGTCTCTAGCCACTGTAAGTGAACTCCAGATGCATATGCCACTCTGGGCATGTGGCTTAACATGAGTGCTGGGGAATCAAACCTGGGTCCTTTGGCTTCACAGGCAAATGCTTTAACTGCTAAGCCATCTCTCCAGACCTTTTGTATCTCTTATTGAAGATCCACCAAGTTAAATTAGTGCTGCAACTAGCACAAGCATGGGGCGGGGGGGAGAGGTTACTCACTGGAGTGTGGGCACCTTACCAGTGATCCACAGAGTTAAATTAGTGCTGTCACTAGCACAAGCATGGGTGGGAGGTTACTCACTGGAGTGTGGGCACCTTAGCAGTGACTATACCACTGAAGACCGTGACTCCTCCCCAGCATGAAGCCAACTCTGATTGATTGTCTTCTCAAAATTCTTTCTTATGATAATGTTATAGAACTTAATAGGCAAGTTGGAGTTCTTTTAGATAGGGACAAAGAATGGGTTATTAACCTGCTAGCAACCAAATAATGATGCTGTCGTAGTATAATATCATTAACATGCAGTACTGGTTCTCAGGACACTCTGGAGACCACACTGCATCTAGAACCAGGCTTCAGAGACTATTATTGTAGAAGAAAATATATTTAGGAACATATAAGCTTTGATTCTAGAAAGAGAGATTTCTTTTTCCCTTCTGATTCAATTAAGATTCTCTTTAAGAAAATCCTATTATGGGTCGATTTATTAGAATGGAGTATAGTTTTTTAAAAAGAAAATAAACACAGAAGGTAATATGATCTTTGAATAAAAAATCAATTTAATTTGTCATTATGTTATTCAGAATTGTTTTAAAGTAAAAACTCATGAGTCCTGGCTCTCTTGTTTTCTATACTGTGAGCCAGGTCATCATAATACAGACTATTTAGATACCAAGAGATTCCAGGAAAATTCTGAAACATAGGAATAACAGGTAATAGTGTTTTGAATCACTCCTTTTTTTTAATATACTGGGTATATATTTGAGCATGCAAAAAATGCATTTAGAAGCCCATTAGAAATTCAGATACAGAAATTCCTTTTATCTGATCATGTAAAAGTGGATTAATACGGATAATGTGAACAGAGAAAGATAAAAAGACATCATGTTGGATATTCAATAATCCATTACTCAAAGATAAAAGTTTTCTAATAGCCATTAAAAAGAAAATCTAAGAATATATAAATTTTAATTTAGCATAACATCGCATTCCATCACAGATTATGAGAGGCTTCCAATGCATCTGGCAACAGACAGAATGCGGGTCAGTCACTAAGTATTTGGAAATGATAAAAGTAAAAGAAAATAATAATAAAATAAAATTTCCCAGCCCTACAGATCTTAAATAAAAAGAAGTTAAATTCCCTACAGTTAAAAAAAAAAAAAAACCCTGCATGGGGCACAGTTATGAAGTTAGGCACTACTGAATGAAACTGCAGTTAAGAAAGCCAATTATTTTTATAGGGAAAATAAATTTTCCTATGATAATCCAGAAAAAAACTGATAAATGGATAACTGCCATAATAAAAGAGAGAGAGAAAGCTTAACCTAACAGCCATTTATCCAAAGCAAGGAGTCACAATAAGAAATGAGATAAGAGAGACTTGGAAAGTATATGATAAGGAAATATAAATCTAGAACCTGTAAAGTGTAGTTAAGGCTGAGAAAGCTGAGAGGAAAGGAATTGGAATCTTAAACGAATTATTTTTTTCTAATGAAAGAGTGACACCAGTAAGGAGCTGGACATGGTGTTTCCCTGCTCACATAAATATCAACCTGAAAATCTCTCCACACACAAATAAGAGTTCAGATGGTAAGAGCAGATATGCAAAGAGAGACAGTTTGGAGAAGGTAAGAAGGACAATCACACACCATCCAAGGCACCTTTCCCTTAAGGCTGCTCACCCACTGTGGAATAGAAAGACACTGAACATTAGATTTTGTCACAAACACCAGCAACAGACCTTCTCTATCAGATTCTGGCACCAGATCAGAGCCCGCAGTTCCAGACCCTAGGTCCACATCAGCGCCAAGCCAGCCCCTATAGTCTCAGGCTCCAGGACCACCCTAGCACCAGGCCTGAACACAAGGGCCCAGACTCCAGGCAGACCTCTGGAAACTCTGACTTCATGCCTGCTCCAAATCTAGGCTGTTTGTGTTACTATTGTAGCAGAATACCTGAGATAAAATAATTTATAAATAAGAGAGCCATCCTGGCATACACCTTTAATCCAATCCCAGCACAGAGCCAGACCCTACCTCAAAAAGAGAAAAAGAAAAAGAAAAAGAAATTGTTTCTCACAGGACTGGAAGCTGGGAATTCCAAAATAAATTTACCTGCATCTCTGGTCTGGTAAGAATTTTCTTACTTCTTTTTTTAATTGTAATCTTTTTTCTCTGTTTATTTTTTTTCAAGGTAGGATCTCGCTCTAGCCCAGGCTGACCTGGAACTCACTCTGTAGTCTGGCCTTGAATTCACACCGATCCTCTTACCTCTGCCTCCTGAGTATTGGGATTAAAGGTGCGTGCCACCATGCCTGGCTCATCTCTGCATTGTTCATAGAAATGGAAAATTAATCATAAAACTTCCATGGACCCATATAAGATTCTGAAAACCCAAAGAAATCTTGAATAAGAATAAAGTTGAGGGCTGGAGAGATGGCTTAGCGGTTAAGCGCTTGCCTGTGAAGCCTAAGGACCCTGGTTCGAGGCTCAATTCCCCAGGACCCACGTTAGCCAGATGCACAAGGGGGTGCACACATCTGGAGCACGTTTGCAGTGGCTGGAAGCCCTGGCACATCCATTCTCTCTCTATCTGCCTCTTTCTCTCTCTCTCTCTGTCGCTCTCAAATAAATAAATAAAAATGAACAAAAAAATTTTTTAAAGAATAAAGTTGAGGGCTGGAGAGATGGCTTAACGGTTAAGCGCTTGCCTGTGAAGCCTAAGGACCCCTGTACGAGGCTCAATTCCCCAGGACCCACGTTAACCAGATGCACAAGGTAGCACACGCGACTGGACTTCGTTTGCAGTGGCTGGAGGCCCTGGCATGCCCATTCTCTCTCTCTCTCTCTCTCTCTCTCTCTCTCTCTCTGTTGCTCTCAAATAAACAAATAAAATAAACAAAAAGAATTAAAGAATAAAGTTGATGATAGCCATACCACATGATTTCAAAATATATTATAAAGCTATAATAATTAAAACAGCCCTGTAATGGTAAACAAACATATTTAGACTAATGGAATACACTAGAAATCCCCCAAACAAATCAATGCATTTACATTCAATTAACCTTTTAATAAATGTGTTAAAGTCACAAATGGTGAAAGAACATTGTCGTTAATCAATGATGTTAAGAAAACTATGCATTCACATACAGAAGAATATTACTGGATCCTTATCTTACAACAAGAACAAAAATCAATGTGAATTAAGATCTGAAAACTACAAATCTATTAGAAGAAAGCAGAAAAACAATTTCTGAGCAATTGTCTTTCAAATGTGATTCTCAAAGCACAGATGACAATAGCAAAAATTCTGAGTGTTTTTACATGTGGAATCTCAAAAGAATAGACTCAAAAAACAGAGAGGAGAATGGTGTATCCTAGGTAGCAGGAGATGTTTGGAAAACTGGCAGTTTTTGATCAGAATATGAAGTCTCAAAGCATATATCTTAAATGTTCTCACTGCAGAAACAAAAGATATCTGTAAAGAGATGGATATGTTCATTGGCTGAATCACAGTAATCATTTCATGGTATATATGAAACAGGAATTTTAAGGTTCCTCTGACAATGCACCTATCATTTTTGGGTATTCTCAGATTCTTGTCTTATGAATTTGACAAGTAAAACCCATAAACCAGAGGATAAAGTTCAGAAAGGGAGAGCTTTAAATGAAGGGGGCTTAAGGGAAGGGAGGAAGATACAGCTCTTGCCCAGAGAGACAAGAGGGGGTTTGAGAAGCCCACCTCAAGAGTCAGGATTAGGTGGTGGTGTTTTGAGATAGGGTCTTGCTCTAGCTCAAGCTGACCTGGAATTCATTATGTAGTCTCAGGCTGGCCTTGGACTCACAGCCATCCTCCTACCTCTGCCTCCCAAATGTTGGGATTAAAGGCGTGCGCCACCATGCTCGGCACAGAGAGAATGGATGTGCCAGGGATTCTAGCCATTACAAATGAACTCTAGACACATTGGCCACTTTGTGCATCTGGCTTTCTATGGGTACTGGGGTACTGGGAAATTGAACTCGGCCCATTAGGCTTTGTAGGCAAACCTCTTAGCCACCAAGCCACCTCTCCAACTCAGGTTTGGGTTTCTTATGAGACTGGTAGATGGGTGGCTGGTCTAGCCAGGCTAGTCCTGACATTAGGTGTCAGGAGTCAGGATTTCTAGAAAAGGACAATCTTCCCCCACATCTTAATTCTCCAAGAAGGGCCTTCTGGGAAGGGAATGGAAAGACTCCCTAAGGGGGCAGAGATAGGAAAAGGCCAGGCCCTCTATATTTCCCACCTATAGTAAGGTGTAATGATCTAGATTTTCCCCTATAGGCCCAAGAACAATTCCTACATTGAGCTCTGTCACCCCTAGAAAGCATATATCAAAATGTCACAACAGCCAGGCCTTTAACACCAGTACATGGAAGGCAAAGGTAGGAGGGTCACTGGGAGTTCAAGGCCAGCCTGAGACTACATAATGAATTCCAGGTCAGCCTAGACTAGAGTGAGACCCTACCTCAAAAAAACAAACAAACAAACAAACAAACAGAAAAGATTTAAATAAGTAAATAAATAAATCTCTAGTTACGTGCACAGGAGTTAAAAGGAAAAGAGGACCCACTATCCAGTCTGGAGAAGGATAGAGAGAAAAGTAGATTTTTTTTTTTGTTTCGTTTACTTATTTGAGAGAGAGTGAGAGAGAAAAAGAGGCAAAGAGAGAGAGAGAGAGAATGGGCACACCAGGCCTTCCAGCCACTGCAAACAAACTCTAGACGCATGTGCCACCTTGTGCATCTGGCTTTATGTGGGTCCTGGGGAATTGAACCTGGGTCCTTAGGCTTTGCAGGCAAGCGCCTTAACTACTGAGCCATCTCTCCAGCCCTGTAAAGTAAGTTTTGAGGTGAAGGCAGATACCATGGGCTAGCTCAAATTGGACACGTCGTGTAAAATTCCTAGCAGCAAGAGGCAGGCAGGTATGGTGGCTTATAGCTACAATCACAGCACTGGGGAGGCAGGGTCTGCAGGCTCATGAGTCCAAAGAGAGCCCAGCTACACAGTGAGTTCAAGGCCAGCAGGGCTAGGTAGTGAGTCCTTCAGCAAAGATTTAGACTTGTAGGGCTGGAGAGATGGCTTAGCCATTAAAGTGCTTGCCTGCGAAGCCTAAGGTCCCAGGTTCTCTTCCCCAGATCCCACGTAAGCCAGATGCACATGGTGGCACATGTGTCTAGAGTTCATTTTCAATAGCTATCCCTGCTCCTCTAATAAATAAATAAAAATAAAACGTATTTTTAAAAGATTTAGACTTGTAGGTAGTCAGCGCAGAGAGCGCCATGAGGTCCAGAGAGCTTACCAACAGTTAAAAGTAAGGGGCGAACAACTAAAGCAAAAAACACAAAGAAGATCAGCGAATAGAAAACAGCCCCTGTCTCCTCGCTTTCACATCAGCCAAGTGGGGAGCAGCGATGGCTCTGATGTAACAAGGCAAAGAGAGCTAACAAATGCCAGGCGCTTTGGGTACTGCCTGGCACGGGTGAGCATCCAGTGAAGGCTGTCCTGCAGCATCAACAGAGGGATTGTTCTAATGAATGGGCATGGTTAAAATAAATAACTACATTCACACGACAGGATCTCATGCAGCTATTTAAACTTAGGTTTTTGAAGAACAGAGAAATGACTCAGGGAAATGCCTTTGATTTATTATTAGGAGGGGAAATTCAAAATAAAATGGTCAGTCTACTAAGCAGAAATATGAACACACATTCAAACCCTTACAGTAAAAAATAAAATAAACACAATGCCAGGTGGGGTGGTGTACATCTTTAATCCCAGCACTCATGGGAGGCAGAGGTGGAAGGATCTCTGTGAGACTGAGACAGCCTGAGACTACATAGTGAATTCCATGTCAGCCTGGGCTACAGTGAGCACCTACTTCAAAACCAAAACAAAACAAAACAACAAAAAAAGCATTCACAGCAGTTATCTTTCTATAATAAGAATAAATAACTTGGGGCTAGGGAGATGTCTTAGCGTATAAGAGTGTAAGAGTAATCGCTACGCAAGGATAAGGAGCTGACTTCAATTCCCAACAATGACATAAAGAGCTAAGTAGGGCCACACACATTTGTAACTCCAGCACTGAAGGAGACAGAGACAAAAAAGATTGCTGGAGCTCACTGGTCAGCTGGGCTAGCCAGAGAGAGAGAGAGAGACAGAGTTCCAAGTCCAATGAGAGATCCTGTATGAAGGATACAATACAGAAGGACAAGGGGGGACACTTGATGTCCTCCTCTGACCTCTGAATGCATATGTTCAGGGATACATCCATCTGCACACAGTGCATATGTCTGTCACACACACAGCACACATAGTACAAAAACACAAAAGAAAGGAAAGAATAAATAATGGCTTTGAGTGATAATAATAAATAATGAGGGACTGGAGAGATCACCTAGCACATAAGGCACTTACCTACAATGCCTAAAACAACCTGGGTTCAATTACCCAGTACCCCTATAAAACCAAGTGCACAGACTGGTGCATGCATCTGGAGTTTGTTCGTAGTGGCTAGAGGTCCTGGTGCCCCATTCTCTTGTGTGCATCAATGTGCACTCTCTCTCTCTCTCTTTGCAAATAAATAAAATATTTTAAAAAAAATACCCTTTAAGACTGGGCATGGTGGTGCACGCCTTTAATGCCAGCATTCGGGAGGCAGAGGTAGGTGAATGGCCAAAGTGAATTCCAGGTCAGCCTGGGATAGAGCTCTGAGACCTTACCTCAAAAAAAAAAAGAAACTTTAAAAGAAGAATAAATAATGAGAGTTTACTTTTTGAATTTTTACTACATTGTCTACATTTTTATAACAAGTATAGGCAGAATTTATAGGCAGAAAGCAATTTTCAGCCAGAGTTTGATCAGTAGCGCAAACATTGTAAAAAGTTTCAGGTCATTGGTCTTGGCAAAGTCATTGACAACATTTCTAGTAGGACAATGACAAAATATACTTATAAAATAGTGGCATGAGAGATTGCTTGGGGGTTAAAGGTACTTGTTTGTAAAGCCTGATGGCTCTGGTTCGATTCCCCAGCCCCCACATAAAACCAGATGCACAAAATGGCACATGTGTCTAGAGTTTGTCTGCAGTAGCAAGAGGCCCTGGCATACTCCCTTCCACTCTCATATAAATAGGAGTGGGGTGTGGTGGCACATGCTTTTAATCCCAGCCCTCTGGAAGGCTGAGGTAGGAGGATCACCATGAGCTCGAGGCCACCCTGAGACTACATAGTGAATTCCAGGTCAGCCTGGGCTACAGTGAGACCCTGCTTCAAACAAAACAAACCAAAACAAAAAACTCAAATAAATAGAAATATTGAAAATATTTTACAGGTGCAAAAATACTAAATATATAAAGCCATATCAGTATGGTTGAAGTCCAGGAATATCTCCCTTCCTTTGCAAAGAGCACAGATATTCAGAATGCTGTGCAACACTGGAGAGGTAAGTGAGTAGCTGCTGAGACACAGAGGGAAAGACTCCTGAAGGCTTGCTCATGACTTAGTAATACAGCAAGAGAACAGCAACTTGACAGACAAGTTCTAACTGAGAACACAGAGAAATGTGTGTTTCTGAAAGAAGTAAAGGAGCCAAGTAGTGATTAAGTCTTTAAGAGAGGTGGAAAACTGTGATGAAGACAATCCTTAAAAAGTAGGAATAGAAAAAAAAAAAAAAACAGGAATAGGGGTGGAGAAATGGCTCAGCAGTTAAGGCACTTGCCTGCAAAGCCAAAGGAACCAGGTTTGATTCCCCAGTACCCACATAAAGCCAAATACACAAGCTGACACATGCGTCTGGAGTCCTTTTGCAGTGGCTGGAGGCCATGGCACACCCATTCTCTCTCTCTCTCTCTCCCTCTCTCTTTGCCTCTTTCTCTTTCTCTCTCTTTCTCTTTCTCTCTCAAATAAATAAGAATAAAATATTTAAAAAAATCATTAGGCACCTGGGGGTAAAAAAGCTCCATGACATCCTAGTCATTAAAACATTCTATTTGGGCTGGAGAGATGGCTTAGCGGTTAAGGTGCTTGCCTGTGACGCCTAAGAACTCCTGTTGGAATCCTCCAGATCCCACATGCAGCCAGGCACAATAGTGATGCAAGCATGCAATGCCATGTATGCCCACAGGGGCACACACATCTGGAAGGCCTTAGCGCGCCCATTCTCTCTTTCTGTCTCTGTCTCTCCGCCTCTTTCTCTCTCTGAGTGCGTCTCACTCTTTCTCAAAACAAATTCTATTTAATGTCTATATATTACTTCAGAGTAACATGCATGCCACAAGTATAAGCCTTGTTTAAGTAGACATATCCTACTGGAGATTTAATAAAGGCAGATAAACAGTTAAAACTCAATAAAAAAATTAGCAGACCTCACAGCAAAGGATGTTGCTTTAATCCCTTAAAGAATTGATCCCTGGAAAGGAGAAGATTTCTTCATTTTTATTTCAAGCAGTGCCACACACATAAATCAATTTGCTGTCCTATTTTCATATTTATTATTGAAAATGAATGAATGAGCACCTCGGCTGCTGAATATGCTACTCTATTTTTCTCAACAAGATTATGCAATAATACCTGAATTTTTAACCAACAGAATGAGCGGGGTTATAGAACAAATTATTCATAGAGATGGAACTCACTTCATAAAAAGGTAGACTGTCATGAAACAACGTGAACAAGATCTGAATAGTATTAGTCGCACCCCAAATATTTCATTCCCAGTTCTGGTGATAGCAAAATACACTGACTAGCGTTTGGTGATATTAAAATGACTATATGCTTTTGAAAGATTTAAAGACTTTGATTTTACAAACCACTTACAACAGTTAATTGCAATGCTATATTTATATATTTATATATTTATATATATATACACATCATTGAAAGCATTTATTAAAATTAATCAGTATTAGCCTGGATTCTTATTTAAAAGGTAGGATAATCCTGTGTTCGCCTCTAAAACTATGTTTGTCTGATATTAAATGGCTTTTGCTCATGTTTTAGACAAAATGATAATATATTGGTGTATTATGAACTTAGGCAGTATCAAATTATCACTGAACATTATTTACTAGTAACAATTATGTTGAATTTTCTTTTATCTAGAAAAACACAAGCAGTCTATTTTGTCTTTTTTTCTGTGAGATATCATATAGGCATATATTTGAGTGTTAGTACTTTTAATATCTGAAAAATAAAGTAACAGGGCTGGGAATGCAGCTCAGTAGGAGATCATTTGCCTGTATGTGCAAGAACATGGGTTTGATCTGCTACTGAAAAAGAAAATTAAAATAAACAGTAAAAGGGGCTGGAGAGATGGTTTAGTGGTTAAGGCGCTTGCCTGCAAAGCAAAAGGACCCAGGTTCAATTCGCCAATACCCACGTGAAGCTAGATGCACACTGTGGCGTGTGCATCTGAAATTTGCAGCGGCTAGAAGCCCTGGTGCACCCATTCTCTTTCTCTCTTATTTCTCTCTGCTTGCAAATAATTTTTGTTTTAATTTTAAAAGCATTAAAAGAAAAAAACAAACACAGAGCAGGTCTTTAAATTTTCCAAACTGGCTCATTTATTAAGCAATTAGTATTATTCACATACTATTTCCATAGGATTTGTTTTCTGAGACAGCTTCTCACTGTAGCCTTGGCTGCCCTGGAACTTCGTATGTAGACCAGGTTGGCATTGCACTTATAGCAATCTTCCTTCCTCTGCCTTCTGAGTGCCATGATTTTAGGCATGCCTGGCTAGATATTGTTGAGTAAAATTTTCCTATATGAAGCAATATTGTTATTTTCATCTTGACAAATAATTGAAACATATATCAAAGTTCTTCTCTGTGGACTACCATTGCTCTTATTTAACCTCAGAGTCTAAACTAGCACCTGCTAAAAATGCTTATTCAGAGCTGTCAATCATGCATTGGATGGCCCCACCCAATCTCACTGGTAGATCATCATATCTATAGAAAAAAGTCAGGCATTGTGCGGCACGCCTTTAATCCCAGCACTCCGGAAGCAGAGGTAGGAGGATTGAGGCCACTCTGAGACTACATAGTGAATTCCAGGTCAGCCTGGGTTAGAACGAGACACTACCTCGAGAAACCAAAAAAGATTAAAAAAAAAAAAATCAGTTAAGGGCTAAGAGATGGCTCAACAGTTAAAGGTGCTTGCCTGCAAAGCCTACCAACCTGGGTTCAATCCCCAGTGTCCACATAAAGCAAGATGCACAGTGGTGCATGCATCTGGAGTTCATTTGCAGCGGCTCTCTCAAATAAATAAATAAACAAATAAAATTATCACTGACCTTGAAAGACCTTGTGAATATGTGTGAATAACCAGTTATTCTTAAACTTTATCATTTTTCAGGAGTTTCCCAATGTTTTAATTATTACTCTCCCCTGCAAAGACAATAAATAACCCAGAAAAATTAAAAGAGGAGACCCAATGTCCGGCAGCCAGAAGACCCTCTGCTCTGACCTCTCTGGGACTGGGGGGTCAGGCCAGCTTGATGAACACCGGTGAGGTGGCAAGAATTCCTGCAACTGCACCCCCACTGCACCCAGGGAGACCCTGCTCAGGGCGAAGCGCCAAATCTTTGTTATGTTCAGGAGTTTGAGGACGTAGCCCCCTGGTGGGTGATATCTGAGGACACATCATGCCCACCACAGGCCTTGGTTCCTAGGGATTTACAACAGCCCCAATGGTCGGTGGGACCAGTCATTGCTGGAAAGGAAAAGCCAGAAAACCTGTGTATATATTCACCCCCAACTTCAGCTTCTCCCTGATGGAGTTCCACCAGGTGGGATGGTTGTCCTCCCTGGAATTCTTCCTCAGGGTCAGGAAGCTGTGCTCCAAGTCCCCCTCTCAAACCTTCCCGGTCTTTCAGGAGTCATGGTCAAGTGATGGCAAGTTTCTGGTGTCCTTTTGCAGAGAAGGCTGATTTCAGCTTTTCACTCCTATCTCTGGTGGTGGCGGGGGGACAGGAGAGACCAAAGGATCTCAACTTTACCATCAGTCCTCAGGATCATTTGGAGGATTGTAAATTTCAAATTACTTGGTGTCAACCCGAGAGTTTCTGTTTCAAGTATATTTGGGGTAGGGCAAGAATTCATTTTTCTACCAAGTTCTCAGGTAATGCTGAGGCTAATGACTGTCCAGGGACATACATGGGGAACTGCTATTATGAACAAAGATTTAAATGGATGCACCTCCAAGACATAATATAAGGAAATGCTGTTGACTTTTGAGGGTGTTTTGTTTTGTTTTGTTTTTGTTTTGTTTTGTTTTGTTTTATTTTGTTTTGTTTTGTTTTGTTTTGTTTTGTTTTTGAGGTAGGTCTCACTATTGTCCAGGCTGACCTGGAATAAACTATGTAGTCTCAGAGTGGCCTCAAACTCACAGCAATCATCTTACTTCTGCCTCCCAAGGACTGGAAGTTTGCATTGTAAGGAGCCCTACTGTTCTTTTGACTCTTACATTTTTTCTGCCACCTCTTCCGCAATAGATCCTGAGCCTTGGAAGGTGTGATAGAGATGTCTCAGTGCTGATAATTTATTTATTTATTTATTTATTTGCAAATAGAAAGGGGGGTTGGATGGGTGTGCCAGGGCCTCCAGCTGCTGTAAACAAACTCCAGCCACCACTTTGTGCATCTGGCTTTATGTGTGTGGATACTGAGGAATCGAACTGGGCTTTGCTGGTGAGTGCCTTGGCCATTTAGCTATCTTTCCAGCCCATGACTTACTTATTTTGAACCATAGTCCCTTATGGCTGGGAAGGTGTTACAGAGAAGTGCAGTTCACATTATGGTGGCCATGAAGCAGAGAAATCGAGTATCCATGCTCAGCTAGCTTTCTTCCCCCCATCTTTTTTTAAAAAATTATTTATTTATTTGAGAAGGAGAAGAAAGAGAGAGAGAGAGAGAAAATGGGTGTGTCAGGGCCACCAGCAACTGCAAACAAACTCCAAATACATGTGCCACCTTTTGCATCTGACTTATGTGGGTCCTTTGGCTTTGCAAGAAAGCACCTTAACCACTAAGCCATCTCTCCAGCCACTCCCTATTTTTCATTCATTCAAGCTCATGGAATGGTATTACCCACATTCAGTGTATATATTTTCCCTTCATTTAACAGCCTCTAGAAATAACCTCACTGACACACCCAGAGGTGTGTGTGCCTCACTGTCAACTCCAAACAAGTTGACAATCAAAATCAGCCATCATCCTGTGCGGCTGAAGAAAACCAACATGGCCCCCACTTCACTTCTGCCTTCCAAAGCTGCAGTGTGCACATTTAATGAATGGGACCTAACTTGCATCCTGCAGTCTAGTTGTCATTTGTAAATTTGGAGTCCCACAACTAAAATTAGAAATGTAAGGGGGACAAGATGACATACACAGTGATCTATTTTCATGGAAGTTATCTGTCATCTTTGGAGAAACCTACACGCTTAACAATTCTTCACTAGAGTACCCTTACATTGATCACTAGAATAGCTTGATTTTGCTGACAGGTAGAAATCCAAGTTCTTAGCGGGACATGGTGGCGCACACCTTTAATCTCAGCACTCGTGAAGCTGAGGTAAGAGGATTGCTGTGAGTTTGAGGCCACCCTGAAACTATATAGTGAATTCCAGGTCAGCCTGGGCTAGACTGAGACCCTACCTTGAAACACCCCCCCCAAAAAAAAATTTTTTTAAGATATCCAAGTTCTTAATCTGGCTGCTCAGCAGTCACCTTCCATTATCTTTTCATTGTTCTTATTTATTTATTTATATGAGAGAGAAAAAAGAGAAAAGAGAGAGAGAGAATGAGCTCCAGGGCCTCCACCACTGAGAATGAACTCCAGCATACATGCCACTTTGTGCATCTGGCTTTATACGGATCATGGGGAATCAAAGTCAGGCCACCAAGCTTTGTAACCAAGCACCTTTAACTGCTGATCCATTTCTCCAGCCCAACCCCCATTATCTTATGTAATTTTATTCTTATATGAGAAGACTGTGACCACAGTGACTTACTGGCAAGTATATGCTTCAAATTAGAATGGGCCAAGAACAAGAAATGGTTCAGTTTTCATCATAGACATAATTGGAGGCAGATTATCATTTGTCTGGTCAAGGAAGACTACCAGTGGGCTGGAGAGATGGCTCAATAGTTAAGGTGCTGCTCACCTGCAATGCCTAATGGCCCAGGGTTCAGTTCCCAATATCCACATAAAGCTAGATGCACAAAGCGACACATGCATTTGGAGTTCCATTTGCAACAGCTGGAGTCTCTGGCATGCCCATTCTCTCTGTCTCTCTTCTATCTCTCTCTCCCTCTGCTGGAAAATAAATGAATAAAATGGATACACTGGTGAATTTTACCAGACCTTCAGGGAAGAACTAACACCATTGCTTCTTAAACTTTTCCATAAAATAGAAAAAGAAGGAATCCTACCAAACTCCTTCTACAAAGTCAGCATCACCCTGATACCAAAACCAGGCAAAGATAGAACAACAAAAAAAAAAATTACAGACCAATCTCCCTCATGAACATAGATGCAAAAATTCTCAACAAAATATTGGCAAACAGAATACAAGAATATATCAGAAAGGTCATTCAACCTGACCAAGTAGGCTTTATCCCAGAGATGCAGGGATGGTTCAACATATGCAAATTGATAAATGTAATACATTATATAAATGGGCTGAAGGACAAAAATCACATGATCATCTCAATAGTTGCCAAAAAGGCATTTGACAAAATCCAACATCCTTTCATTGTAAAAGTATTACAGAAACTGGGACTAGAAGGAACATATCTCAACATAATAAAAGCTATTTATGACAAACCTACAGCCAACATAATACTGAATGGTGAAAAACTCAAAGCTTTTCCACTAAATTCAGGAACAAAACAAGGGTGTCCACTGTCCCCACTTTTATTTAATATAGTAAACTGGAAGTCTTAGCTATAGCAACAAGGCAAGAGACACTCATAAAAGGAATACAAATTGGAAAGGAAGAGATCAAATTATCACTATTTGCGCAGAGAATGAAATCAGGGAATCTCTCCCATTCACAATTGGCTCAAAAAAAAAAAAAAAAAAATACCTTGGAATAAACTTAATTAAGGAAGTGAAGGAGCTCTACTATGAGAACTTTAAAACACTCAAGCAAGAAATTGCAGAAGACACAAGGAAATGGAAAAATATCTCATGTTCTTGGATTGGAAGAATCAATATTGTGAAAATGTCAATCTTACCAAAAGCAATCTACACATTTAATGCAATCCCCATTAAAATTCCAAAGGAAGCCGGGCATGGTGGCGCACGCCTTTAATCCCAGCACTCGGGAGGCAGAGGTAGGAAGATCGCTGTGAGTTCGAGGCCACCCTGAGACTACATAGTGAATTCCAGGTCAGCCTGGGCTAGAGTGAGACCCTACCTCGAAAAACCAAAAAAAAATAAAATAAATAAATAAATAAATAAATAAATAAATAAAATTCCAAAGGCATTCTCCACAGGAATAGAAAAAAATACAAAATTTCATTTGGAAGCACAAAAAACCTCAAATAGCCAAAACAATTTTGAGCAACAAAAATAAGGCTAGTGGTATCACCATACCTGATTTTAAGCTACATTACAAAGCCATAGTAACAAAAACAGCATGGTATTGGCACAAAGACAGACATGTAGATCAATGGAACAGAATAGGGGACCCAGATGTTAATCCAGGCAGCTACAGCCATCTGATTTTTGACAAAAATGCCAAAAACATTCATTGGAGAAATGACAGCCTTTTTCAACAAGTGGTGCTGGGAAAACTGGGTATCAATATGTAGAAAGATAAAAATAGATCCTTGTCTTTCCCCTTGCATAAGAATCAAATCCAAGTGGATCAGGGACCTTAATATCAGACCTAAAACTCTGAAATTGCTAGAGGAAAAGGTAGGGGAAACCCTTCAACATACTGGCATAGGTAATGACTTTCTGAATATAACCCCAATTGCTCAGAAAATAAAACTGCTAATCACCTACTGGGATCTCATGAAATTACAAAGCTTTTGTACACCAAAGGACACTATGAATAGAGCAAAGAGACAACCTACAGAATGGGAGAAAATCTTTGCCAGCTACACATTCAGAATTCTCACTGGAAGAAATACAGATGGCATATACACATCTAAAAAAGTGTTCTACATCCTTAGCCATCAGGGAAATACAAATTAAAACTACCTTGAGATTCCATCTCTCTCCCATCAGAATGGCTACCATCAAAAAAACAAATGACCATAAATGTTGGCAAGGTTATGGTAAAAGGGGAACCCTTCTGCCCTGTTGGTGGGAATGTAATCTGGAATGTAAGCCATTGTGGAAATCAGTGTGGAGGTTCTTAAGACAGCTAAAAATATATTTACCATATGATCCAGCTATAGCTCTCCTAGACATATATCCTAATGACTCTTCTCACTACCTTAGAGATACTTACACAACCGTGTTTATTGCTGCTCTATTCACAATAGCTAGGAAATGGAACCAGCCTAGATATCCATGCACAGATGAATGGATAATAAAGATTTGGTACATCTACACAATGGAGTTCTATTCAGTGGTAAAAGAAAATGAAATTATGAAATTTTCAGGGAAATGGATGGATCTGGAAAGGATTATACTAAGTGAGGTAACCCAGGCCCAGAAACCCAAACGTCACATGTTCTCTCTTATATGTGGATCCTAGCTACAGACTTGTGTGTGATCTGGAACCAATAATCAGTAGCAGAGGCCCATAAGCTATGAAAAAAAGCTAGAAGGGGGGAAGGAGAGGGAAGGTCTTAAGAGGATAGTATTGTATATATGTAAGTAGAAGAACAGATTACAGGGAGGGGAAAGGCCTAAGCAAGGTCAGGGGAAGAGATTGTATAAAAGAAAGATGGAGGGGAGAGGTCAATCAAAATTCAAGATATTCTGAATAAGACATATGAAAATCTACTTTTTCAAATAATGGCACATCCAGAAGCCATAGATTGTTACTAGAAAATTTTCAGTGCCTGGGATGGGACACCTTCCAGTGAGTCATTGGCCAGGGAGGTCTATGAAGCCTCCAAAACATTACAGGCTATTGCCCTTGGTTCCCTGTGAGAAAGAGATGGTAAGACCCTATTGCTGAAGGCGTCACATGCATTAGTGGCAAAGTCACTGAGAAATCAAGGTGGTGCTGAGCAGAAAACCTTCTCCCTGTAGCCCAGCCAACTGAAAGCTGGAAAAAGCTGCACTGTATGCAGTCTTACGGGAGACAGAAGTCATCAGCAGTGAAAACAGTGGACACTGGAAGCCTCAAGTTTGGCCAGACAGGCCAAATGTCTGAATGAGTGCGATAGTGGCATGTCTGCTCTGGGGGAAATCAACTTCTCTTTAATTGGACTGAAGGCCCACTCTAAGGGAGGGAATACATGCCTGGTACTGAAAATCTAATCAAAAGCCTATGGCAGGAGAGGTCATGAGCCTTAGGGGTATAAAGCCTGCTCTTGTCTGGATAAATGCATATATTACTCTCCAAATTGCCCTGAAATCACTACACTTACTGTTCATACTCATATATTAATGTTACTCTCACTTCTGGTTAGAGAAGCTTCTCTTTTCAGATGGTGATGATGCCAAAAAGATGTTGCCAAAAGGCAACATAGTGCTGAGAAGAAGAGATGGAGGAGTGTCCAGCACTGAAACACCTCACACCCTCCAAGGCTCAGGGTCCATTGCACAAAGAATGTAAGAGCCAAAGGAGGGTACCACTCCCTACATACAACTGTCCAGACAGAATTTGGCTCAATATCCAAGACCTCACAGTGCCTAGCAATACCCGCACAAGACCCTCATAATAGGAGAAAACGATGATGACATCAAATTAAAAGAGAGACTCATGGGCAGGAGGGAGGGGACAGAGTTGTCTATATATATATGTATCTTTTTTAATATAGATAGATAGATAGATAGATAGATAGATAGATAGATAGATATAAAAAAGACTGCCAGTAAGGTGCTTGCCTGCAAAGCCTAAGGACCCAGGTTCAAGTCCCCAATACTCATGTAAGGCAGATGCACAAGATGACACATGTGTCTGGAGTTCATTTGCAGAAGCTAGAGGCCCTGGAGCACCCATTCTATTTCTATCTCAACTAACTAAATAAATAAAGAAGTAAATATTTAAAGGCACGTGAAAATGTGAATATGGCTCAGCTAAGCTTTAGAAGTCATGAAGCTGAATGCTACAGAAAAGAGCACTATTTTTAATCAAATTACCTAATTTTTTTTTATCTCAAGTTCCAACAGTGCCTGCATGACTTTGAAACCTACTAGGCTGCCTGAGACAACCTCCTCCCATGTATGAGGATAGCCATAGGTATCAAGATGTTAACAACAATCAAACAGCATACATGATGAAATTCAGTAGAGCAGCATATTGTCTCCTTTTCCACTGGGGTGACAACACCATGAGAAATCTCATCCCATCCTGTGTGAGCACCTCTCTATGGCACCCTATGCCACTTGGGCAACTCAGTCAGAGGCTCATTCCCAAGCAATTATTTCCCTTTTATATACCCTTAGGGCGGGATCTTGCAACCCTTTCCCAGACTCGTTTGACCTCCTAAATCTCTGGAACTTCCTTCCTGCCCCCAACCCAGGAAGGACTGCTTCATTTTCTAATTAACATAATCTTGAGAAGCAGTCAGGTGACCTTCAAGTTTTAGGTCTTCCAGACTTGACTTCAGGATCAGAGCCTCCCTCCTTCCTCTCTTCAGTGAGGAGGAATCTGCTACACAGCACATATATTAGACAGTCATTGTTTTAATGACTCACTGATTCATCCTGTAAGTATTTATTGAACACTTATAATGTCCCAGGTACTGTTCAAAGTGCTTTTCAGGTGCTATTCAAGGATACAGTGAGAAACAAAATATCTGAAGCCTCAGACCTTTCAGAGCTTATAAAACTAGTGGACAAGGCCACACACAATAAATAAATGGACATAAATACAATTACATAATTACAAACTGGGATGTGTGCCATGAAATTAAAGGATAAAGTGACATGAGAATGGCCAGCAGGTGAGATATAATTTAAATTGAGGTGGTCCAGGAAGGCCTCTCTCTGAAAATACCACTAAATCTGAGGCACAAAGGAGAAGAAATTGACTAACTGAAAAATAAGCAGAGTGTAGTGAGTCAATGCTGATTATCTCAGGCATCTGTACTGGGAATGAAAGCTATTTCAACTAGAGCCAGAGCTCTCTTGTCCTGCGGAGGGAGGCAGTGCTGAGCCAGAAGCCAGGAGAAGGTCTGTTGACCCCGCTGTTTGCTATTCAGCCTCCCAGTCATGCCCTGCGATGGTAGAAGGATGATGTTTCTGGCAGTCTCTGGAAGCTACAGCTTTTGAACCCTAGTCCAATGTTACAGAGCACCCAGTAAGTGGGGTTGGATCTGATAAGAACAGGCAAATAACTAGCAAAGTAGGTTTGTATATTTTCATAACTTATGGTTGAAACTATTTGTGACTACATGTAGGACTGGTTTGCTGGAGAGTCTCATGAGGCTGTTAGGAAACAGGCTGGTAGACAGTTCTTCATGGGTCTCTTGAATTCTCCATCTCTTTTTTCATATAACAAATATTATTTTTTATTAATTAATTTATTTATTTATTTATTTGAGAGAGAGAGAGGAATTGGCAGGTAGAGAGAGAGAGAGAGAGGAAAAAAAAAGAGTGGGAGCTCCAGGACCTCCAGCCACTGTGAATGAACGAACTCCAGATCTATGCACCCCCTTGTGCATCTGGCTTACATGGGTCCTTTGGCTTTGCAGGCAAGCTCTTTAACCACTAAACCATCTTTCCAGCCCTACAAATATTATGTTAATCTATTCTATTTATTTATTTGCAAGGAGAGAGAGAGTGAGAGAATGAGCACACCAGAGCCATTAGCCACTGCAAACAAGCGCCAGATGCAAGTACCACTTTTTACATCTGCCTTCATGTGGATACTGAGGAATTGAACCAGGGTCAGCAGGTTTTGCAAGCAAATGCCTTTAACCACTGAACCATCTCCCCAGAACCTTGACTCCTTTATAAAAGCTTGTGCCACTTTTTATTTCCCGTAGGTTTTAACAGGGTTGGAACTTTTAGAGGTTTTTAATATGGTGTGTTTGGGCATAAGTCTCTTAACTTCCTTTTATACCTAGCACACTTATGTGGTTTGTGTTTCTCCCCATAGATGCTATTGACTCTGACTTTCAGTATTCTGTATTACAAAAAGACAGCTAGCTACCAGGATATCACCTTATAGGTAGACACTTTCACCAATAAAATCTTTGTAGGAGAACTTTGTTTTCACAATAGGGAATGATACAGCCTGCCAAATGATCATTAACACTGACTTTGGGTCTTTTTGACAGAGTAGAAACCAGAAGCTTCCTTTTGGATCTTGAATGATTTGAGTACCATCTGGGGGAAATGACTGGTGCTGCTATCTGACGATAAGGCTGACATGCTTTACAATTTTACATGGGGCCAGCAGAAAATGTTTCACTCATCTGAGGTGTCTCTTTCTACAAGTCTCTACTGTTGCAGGAAGTAAATAATGTACAGAACTCAATAACCTCACTGAAGCATACACCAGCCCTCACCCACCCCTCGCCGAGACGAGAGAAAGCACAGCTTCCACATCTCGTGCCCATTAAACAAGATGAGTTTACCTTTCCACCAGCTTAAACAGAATAGTGGCTCAATGGTCCTCCTAGGACCAACCAAATAAGAAAACAGTGCTCTAATCAATGTTACTGCTAGGCTTAATAGTTTTCTGATATTTGGTCTAAATTTTATTGCTGTCAGCTGAGTATCTCTTTTTAAGCAATTTTATTTGCCTCCCAATTATGCGCATATGTTTCATGTAATGTATCTCCTTGTGGTAGAAGAATAAGGGGATGCTGAGAATGGTACTGGTTATTTAGCTTTCCTTGTTATTACAATCAATGGTTTCTTTATGATCATTTTGTTAAACTAGGCATTTATTAGCTTTATTTTGTCTGCAGTGAAGTCAGTGCTGTTGGCCTCTTATCTCACTGCACCCCTGTCCCCCCTCCCCACCACCCCCCGATCAGAATGTTCCTTCCATCTAATAAGAAAGTTGATAACAGTGTCTTTTCATCAAGGTGCTTTTAAGGTAATTTTTATGTTTTTGTTTAACGTGGCTCAAAGAGCAAACCCTCCCCCTCTCCCACCATCAAGATATGCATGCTGATGAAAACACGTGGCTGCCTGCTTCCCTGCACGCTGGCCCAGTGCCTGGAAGGATCGCGCACCCGCAGGTGGATGGGATTGCGGCTGACACACCTGACACAAGAATGGACCGTGATGAAGTCCAGGCTGCTCTCCAGGAAAAATTGGGATCTTCACGTCTTTGACTAAATCACTTCAGATCAAGCCTCTATTATGGCAGAATGAACTAGTAGTTTGAAAATCTCAAATCAGGAAGGACTTTGGTACAATGCACTGTTTCCACACATTGTGAGAATATTCCACTTGGGGGATGACAACAGAAAGATGGAGGCAGAAAGGAACAGCGTTTTGGTAGCTCGACTGTGAGAAGTGGCTGGGATTCCTTGCCTCTCCTATTGCCCTGTCACTGTCGTTAATTCTGACTTGGCCAGGTAACTTGGTGCGGCCAATAGAACATTATCAACTATGGCACAAGTGGAAGCTTAGGAAGCACTTACTGGTCTCCACTTGAACTCTTGCATTTAATTTTTTTTTAATTTTTACTTATTTATTTGAGAAAGAAAGAAGCAGAGAGAGAACAGGAGAGAGAACGGGAACACCAGGGCCTCAAGCTGATGCGCATGAATTCCAGACGCCTGTGCCACCTTGTGCATATGCCTTTATTTGGGTAATGAAGAATTAAACCAAGGTCCTTTGGAATTGCAGGCAAGCGCCTTAACCATTAAGCCATCTGTCCAGCCCCTACTGCGCTAAGAAAATGAGTCAGTCGGTCAGGCCACTGGTGGCTGGGAGACACATTTCACATAGTCACTCGTGTCACTCAGATGGTGTTGAGCTGACCATCTGAATTGTCAGTGAATGGAGTTTGCATAGGAGAAACTACATTTCCAAAAGCAACAGATCAATTGTTGATCTGTAGACTAGTGGGCTAAAAATGCTAATCATTTTAAGCCACTGAGATTTGAGGTGGCATCACTAAGTATTTTCATGTAATTGACAATTCATACAGTTCAACTCAAAAAACATTTACTGAGTACCTATTAGGCTCTGGGGTGGTACACAGATGAGAAAATCTTCAGTGTGCTTATATGCTACTAAGAGATGAACTTGGCAGTACAAAACATCAGTGGGAAATAGTGCTAAATACTAAATGTGTGCTATGAAAACATTACTCAGTTATTTCTGTTTTCAAGGTAGGGTCTCTCTCTAGCCCAGACTGACCTGGAATTCACTATGTAGTCTCGGGCTGGCCTCGAAGTCACAGTGATCCTCCTACTTCTGCCTCCCGAGTGGTGAGATTAAAGGTGTGTGCCACCACGCCCGGCATTACTCAGTTTTAATGATTTAAATGAATGTGTAAAATGTAAACATTAATTTTATTACAAATGAATACACATGCACGCATGTGTCTGTGTGTTGCCTGCACAATTTGGGTTATGGAATCAGAGATACCTCAAACTATCATAGCAAGTGGGTAGTTACTGCTCTTATACTAACATTCATAATGTCATCTATCTGTTCCTTTTCTGGGATGGAGAAGTAGTTTCTTTAATATCTTAAGCTCCTATCATGGAGCCATTTATCTTTCAGTGGGAAGAAAATAAAATACTATTTGCTTCATAAGGTTTGTATGAAGCTGCAAATAACAAATAAATAAGGTAGAATAGAGACAGTGCAGAGGCAAGTAGGCAGCCAGAGTAAAGGGAGGGAATGAGTTAGAAAGGAGGGTGGAAACAACTTAATTTTCCTACTCAAACTGTCCTCAATGAGCAAGCAACATGGTACCTGAGAACACATTGGAAATGCTGATCACAACCTCATCCCAAACACACTGAACAAAAATCTTTTATAAAAAAAAAATAATTTTAGGGCTGGAGTGTGATGGCTTAGCAGTCAAATTGCTTGCCCAAGAAGCCTAAGGACCCAGGTTCAATTCCCTAGTACCCATGCAATTGAGATGCACAAGGTGGCACATATGTCTGAAGTTCTTTTGCTGTGGCTGGAGGCCCTGGTGTGCCCATTCTCTCATTCTCTTATCTATCTGCCTCTTGCTGTCAAATAAATAAATAATTATAAAATATTTTTGCCGGGTGTGGTGGCATACGCCTTTAATCCCAGCCCTTAGGAGGCAGAGGTAGGAGGATTGCCGTGAGTTCAAGGCCACCTTGAGACTACATAGTGAATTACAGGTCAGCCTGGGCTAAAGTGAGACCCTACATCAAAAATATTTTTTTTAATTTATTTTCAAGGAGAGAGAGAAGGAAGGAGAGCAAGAGGGAGAGAGAGAAAGTAAGAGAAAGAGAGAATGGGTGTGCCAGATCCTCTTTCCACTGTAAACAAATTCCAGATGCATATGCCACTTTGTGCATCTGGGTACTAGAGAATAAAATCCAGGCCATTAGGTTTTGCCAACAAGTGCCTTGAACCTCTGAGCCATCTCTCCAGCCCCAGAATCTTTTTTATACAAAAGATTCTAGATGATTCTCATCCACATTAATGTCTGAGATGAAAGTTTGAGAAGGACTGGTCTATTTTCCATGCTTCAAGTGACCTTATCTGGATCCCAAAGCAGAGTAAGTAACAAGAGCTTCTATACTTTGTGTGGTGCATTTAAATACTGAATAGACAGAAAGTTAATTTTACTAAAATAAACCAAATGGGAACATTTAAAAATTGCCACAACAACAAAGAGACTATTTTAAGTAATGTTTCTCAAATTGGGGATTTGTCCAATCTATTTATTTATTTATTTATTTATTTATTTATTTATTTATTTTTTGAGGTAGGGTCTGGCTCTAACCCAGGCTGACCTGGAATTCATTAAATAGTCTCAGGCTGACCTTGAACTCACACGGTGATCCTACCTGTGCCTCCCAAGTATTGGGACTAAAGCCATATACCACCATGCCTGGCCTGCCCAATCAATTTTAATGCCTGTTTCTCAACATTAGCTACTCCCTGAAATTTGTGACATAACTGCAACATCTAACTGTCTGGGTCCTTCCCCAAGCCAATTAAGTCAGAATCTTTTGTGACAAGAAAAGGCAGAGGGTGAGAGAGAGAGAGGAGATAAACCCAGATATTTTATTTATGTATTTATTTATTTATTTTTTCGAGGTAGGGTCTTGCTCTAGCCCAGGCTGACCTGGAATTTACTATGTAGTCTCAGGGTGGCCTTGAACTCACAGCAATCCTCCCAACTCTGCCTCCCAAGTGCTGGGATTAAAGGCGTGCACCACCATGCCTGACCAGATATCTGTATTTTTTTTTAAATGTATTTGTTTGTAAGCAGAGAGAGACAGAGAGAAGAGAGAGAGAGGAAAAAAAAATATGAGTGCACCAGAGACTCCAGCCACTGCAAACAAACTTCAGATGCATGTGTCACTTTGTGCATCTAGCTTTATATGGGTACTGAGGAATTGAACCCACATGGTTAGGCTTTGCAGGCAAGTGCCTTAACGGCTAAGCCATCTCTCTAGTCCCAAATATCTGTATTTTTAATAGTTTACAGTGTGATTTTAATGCATAGGTAATTTTGGTCTGGAAGGTCAAAATAGTAGCTTCTCATATACAAGGTAGAATAAAAAGGAATCATAGTATATCACATGCAATCAAGCTGTTATTTGGAGAGACTTTTGTTTCATATACATGTGTTGTATAGTGATTTGTGCTATACAGAATACTTCTAACTAAGGGCCACTGGAAGAATAGTTTAAAATTAATGTTCTGGTATACAATGAAAAAGCACTTAATCTAAGATGGAGAAATAGCCACAAATGAATGTCTAGATTTATTTTCAAAACTTATATTCAAGCTCAAGTACAAGCAAGATAAAAGTAGTGTAGGAACCGGGCATGATGGTGAGGATTGCTGTGAGTTCAAGGCCACCCTGAGACTACAAAGTGAATTCCAGGACAGCCTGAGCTAGAGTGAGACCCTACCTTGAAAAACAAAACAAAAAGAGTAGTGTAGGACCCAAAATTAACCAATAGGCTTTCAGTAAACAGGTAACTGAGGATCTGTCATGCACTGGACTAAAATTCAGTCTATTCTAAGACAGGCATCGTGGCATGTGCCTTTAGTCCCAGCACTCAGGAGGCAAAGGTAAGAGGATTACTGATAGTTCCAGGCCAGCCTGAGACTATATAGTGAATTTCAGGTTGGCCTGGGCTAGAGCAAGACCCTACCTCAAAAAAAAAAAAAATCAGTCTATTCTAATTTGTTCTGTGTATTCATACTGTGGTAGTTTGAATAGATGGCCCCCAATATATTCAGTTCTTTATTGTTTGTAGTTTGTATCTGCAGCCACCTGGCTGGAGGCAATGTCACTGGGTGGATCTTTAGGTGTGGTGGTGGGTTTCAGATCTCAATCTAAAGATATGCAAAGTGTGCCTAGCAGGAGTTCCTGAAGTGTGCTGTGCTGTGTGGCTTTTGGCTTGTGCTTCTCTCTCTCTGCTTGGACCTGTGAAGGCAGGCCAGCTTCTTCTGCCATTTATGGAACTTCCCCTGGATCTGTAAGCTTCAATAAATATCCCTTCCTCCATAACTGTGTCTGGTCTGAAAGTTCATCTCAGTGAACCTAAAGCTGTCTGCTACACATACTCAAGGTAAAAAATATGTATCATGGGGCTGGAGAGATGGCTTAGCAGTTAAGCGCTTGCCTGTGAAGCCTAAGGAGCCCAGTTCAAGGCTTGATTCCCCAGGACCCACATTAGCCAGATGCACAATGGGGCACATGCATCTGGAGTTCGTTTGCAGTGGCTGGAGGCCCTGGCACACCCATTCTCTCTCTCTCTCTCTGTCTCTGTCTATATATATCTATCTACATGCCTCTTTGTCTGTTGCTCTCAAATAAATAAAAATAAACAAAAAAAAGAATAGTAAAAAAAGTATATCATGAACTTCTAATAACATAGGATCAGTCACTCTCAGTCTCTTATGTCCATAAAATTCTGATGTATATAACCATTCTAGATTATTAGAAAGATTCCTGAAATATTTGTGTACCATCTATAAATTGCCATAATATTCAATAGACAGTACCATGTAAGGAACATTCTTCCTTATATGTTTCATTGTTGTTTCTTGTTTTCTGAGACACAATCTCATGTAGCTCAGGCTAGCTTCCAACACACTATGTAGCAAAGGTTGACCTCACATTCCTGATCCTCCCATGTTGTAGTTACCTTTTCATTGCTGGCACAAACCACCAGACCAAACACAGCTAATGGGAGGAAAGGTTTTATTTTGTCTTACAGTCTTGAGGAAAAGCTTCATGATGGCATGGGAAAGCATGGCATGAACAGAGGCTGGACATCACCTCTGCCACAGCAGGTGGACAACAGCAACAGGAGAGTGAGTTACACTCTGGCAAAAGGGAGCTGAC
This sequence comes from Dipus sagitta, assembly GCA_036346955.1. NCBI lineage: Eukaryota > Metazoa > Chordata > Mammalia > Rodentia > Dipodidae > Dipus > Dipus sagitta. The sequence goes on from CM070784.1 coordinate 57,620,270, forward strand.
TAGAAAGCCCCTAAGCCCAGCTCCAGGAAAACACCTCTTTCTGTAAGACCTCACCTCCTAAATTACTACTACCTGGGGTCCAAGCATTCAGAATATATGACTTTATGGGGGACAGCTGATTCAAATCACTTCCTTAGTGCTGGGATTATGCCTGGCCCCTTGGAAAATTCGCCAGTAGGAAAGGGGCTTCTTCCCATGCAGATGCACACATTCAGTTACACACAGGTTTTTTTTTTGGGGGGGGGGATTATATAAAGAATACAAAATGCCATTCATGGTCCACTTCTTCACAGTGCTGACCTCCAGGTTAAGAGTTCCTGAATGATGGCTTTAGGAAAGCTTATTTCCTTGTGGGTGTGCCACATGTTACTCAACTACCCATTAATTGGTGACAGCTTGATATGTAGAGGTTTCATCTCACAGAATTAATAAAGCAGGGAACAGATTTAGTAAATGAGGACTTGCAGTAATCAAGGTAAGGTCCCAGTGGCCCCGGTGTCCATTCTGCTGGTAGTGCACTATGCACCACCTCGTGCGGCTACATGGGTACAACGTTTCCTCCTCTTTGGGCTCTTTATCTGTCTTGCTGTTAAACTTTTCTTTAAAGAGATATGACACATGTGTTCCAGGCCAGCCCACCAAGAGCAGCTTGTGGGAAAAAAAAGTGGTTTATTTTGGCTAACAGGCTCGAGGGGGAAGCTCCATGATGGTAGGGAAAACGATGGTATGAACAGAGGGTGGACATCACCCCCTGGCCCACATAAGGTGGACAACAGGAACAGGAGAGTGTGCCGAACACTGGCATGGGGAAACTGGGTATGACACCCATAAGCCCGCCCCCAACAATACAGCGCCTCCAGGAGGCTTTAATTTCCAATTGCCATCAGCTGGAGAACCTAGCATCCAGAACACCTAAGTTTATGGGGGACACCTGAATCAAATCATCACATTCTGCCCCTGCCTATCTTTTGCAATGTGAATGTTTATTCGGTGCCATTATGGTTTTTTGGGGGGGGATTTTTTGGTATTGTGGCTCAGTTAAAAGATCTTGGAGTATGGGGATGTTTGAACATCATTAGTATTGGTAAAAACTATGGGGACTCTTAAGTCATAGTGAATGCATTATATTTTATATCATGCATGGATATCAGTTCATGGGGGCCAGGGGCGGAATATGGTGGTTTGATTCAGGTGTCCCCCATAAAAGTAGGTAATCTGAATGCTAGGTTCCCAGCTAATGAAGATTTGGGAATTAATGCCTCTTGGAGGTGGTGTATTGTTGGGGGCGGGCTTATGGGTGTCATACCCAGTTTCCCCATGCCAGTGTTCGGCACACTCTCCTGTTCCTGTTGTCCACCTTATGTGGGCCAGGGGGTGATGTCCACCCTCTGTTCATACCATCGTTTTCCCTACCATCATGGAGCTTCCCCCTGGAGCCTGTTAGCCAAAATAAACCTCTTTTTTTTTTCCCCACAAGCTGCTCTTGGTTGGGTGATTTCTACCAGCAGTGCGAGCCGGACTGCAACACCACCACAATATGTAACATGAAATTTACCATCTTAACCTTTTTCCAGTGTGCAGTGTAGTAGTGTTAAGTGAATTTGTGTGGTGCAGTTTCCAGAACTCTTTTTTGTTTGTTTGTTTGTTTTTCAATGTAGAATCTCACTCTGGCCCAGACTGATCTGGAATTAACTATGTAGTCTCAGGGTAGCTTCGAACTCACAGTGATCCTCCTACCTATGTCTCCCAAGTGCTTGGATTAAAGGCTTGCGACACCACACCTGGCTTCCAGAACTCTTTTATCTTTAAAACTACAACTGTTTTGTGGTAGTTTGAATGTGATAGTGTAAAATGTATGGCCATGGTATACTCAGGTATTTCATTAAAATTAAACTTGGAAATTGGGTCTCCAGCCAAACCCTACCTTCTCCTCCCTCCCTCATAGCCCCTTTCTAGCTTCTTGGCCCCTACTACTGACTTTTACTCCAACTCACATACAAATCTAAATATTTGAAGCCAGGATCCACAAAAGAGAGTGACCATGTGGTATTTGACTTTCTGAGCCTGGGTTACCTCACTTAGTCATACCATTCAATCACTATGCTCCTGGTTAAAATCCAAAGCTTGTCCTTCCTTTCATTCTTAACAATGATTGATAAAGTTTTTTTTTTTTTTTTTTTTTTTTTTTTTTGCTGGGGGCAGGAACAGGGGAACTGTCTTGTTGTTTGTTGGTGATGTTGGGGACTGAACCTATATTCTTGTGCTTTCTAGGCAAATTCTCTATCACTGAGCTAAATATACATCCCCAGACCTCTTTTTTTCACCTTTTACTTTTAGGCAGGGTCTTACTAAGTTGCTCAGGCTGTTCTTAGGCTTGACATCCTCCTGCCTCAGTCTTCTGAGTAGCAGGGTAATCCACAAAAATATTCAAATGGGCAGGCATGGTGGCACAAGCCTTTAATCCTAGAATTTGGGAGGCAGAGGTAGGAGGAGCATTGTGTGTTCAAGGCTACCCTGAGACTACATAGTGAATTCCAGGTCAGCCTGGGCTAGAGTGAGACCCTACCTCAAAAAAAAAAAAAAAAAAAAAAAAATTCCAACGGCAGCAATGCGTTCACTAGCCAAAAGGTGGAAACAACTTCAATATCCATCTGTACAACCATAAACAAACAAAATGTAGTGTAGACATACAAGGAACTATGATGAAACCTTAAGAAAGAAAGAAAGAAATGTTGACAGGCACGGAATACCATGTGGATCAACCCCTTGAACATTATGCTAATCAAAATAAGCCCATCAGTAATAAATAAAGACTTCAAGTTCATTGAGGCAGAAATAGAATGGTAATAGCCAGGTAGTGTGGAGAATGGAAGATAGGTAATTCATTTTGAAAATATTTTATTTATTTATTTATGAGAGAGAATGGGCATGCCAGGACCTCCAACCACTACAAAAGAACTCCAGACACATGCATCATCTTGTGCATCTGGCTTACATGTGTACTGGGGAACTGAACCCAAGTCATTAGGCTTTGCAGGCATGTGTCTTAACTGCTGTGCCATCTCTCCAGCCCCAAGGGAATTAATTTTGTTTCTTGGGTTTTTTTGTTTGTTTGTTTGTTTGTTTTTCAAGGTAGGGTCTCACTCTAGCCCAGGCTGACCTGGAATTCACTTTGTAGTCTCAGGGTGGCCTTGAACATCTCGGTGATCCTCCTACCTCTGCCTCCCCAGTGCTAGGATTAAAGGTGTGCACTGCCATGCCTGCTGAAATTCATTTTTAATGAGTACTGTTGTTGTCACCTCCATGTTACTGGGATAAACAAAAAACCAGACACAGTTTGTAGTAGGAATGGGATTTATTTAAAGCTTACAGGTCCAGGGGACATTCCATCAATAGCAGAAGAAGCTGGCTCCCTTTCATAGATGCGCGCAGAGAGAAGCCACCAAACAGCCAGCGCCACAAGCAAGCACGGACAGCCAGGGCTCAAAGTGCTCTCACCACACATTTGTGCTTGTGGTGGTTTGAATAGAATAGATGGCCCCCAATATATTCAGTTGTTTATTTGTTTGCAGTTTGCATCTCTAGCCATCTGGCTGGAGGCAATGCCATTGTGTAGATCTTAAGGTGTGGTGGTGGGTTTCAGATTTCAATCTAAAGATATGCAAAGTATGCTTAGCTGGAGTTCCTGAAGTGTGCTGTGGCTTTTGACCTTTAGGCTTGTACTTCTCTCTCTCTCTCTCTTCTCCTTCTCTCTCTCTCTCTCTCTCTCTCTCTGCTTGGGCCTGTGAAGGCAGGCCAGTTTCTTCTGCCATTGTGGAACTTCCCCTGGATCTGTAAGCTTCAATAAATATCCCTTCCTCCGTAACTGTGTCTGGTCTGAAAGTTCATCTCAATGAACCTGAAGCTGTCTGATACAGAATTTGGTACCAGGAGTGGGGTGAGATGAACCATACTATGTGGATGTTGATCTTGTGGAACCTTTGTTTTGGAGGAATAGGCATGGACTTGGTGCTTGCAACTGAAGGTGTCTTCTGGAGTAGTAAGCCAAGTTTTATGGACTATTCTGCTGAGAGTCTGAGAATGCTAAATGCAGACAGCATTGAACTTCGAGGCTTGGCTTATGAGCTTTCTAAGAGGAAGGAAAGACTACAGAGGACTTTGTTGGAACTGGGCTACTGGCATAAGGGCTGGCTCCGTCCTGCTGCCCAGGCCCAGAGAGTTTGATCAAGGTTAAATTTGTAATGGACTGATGTGCTTCGCTGAAGATATTGGACTGAGAGATTTAAGATTTTAAGCTGGAAAATCTCAAGCAAGTTAAAATTACAGGCACAGAGACTGGTTTTAGGTTACTGAACCTGATATTGTCAAACACATTAGCAATCTTAAGGAAGATGATCCAGCTGCTTTACATTAAAACAATGGAAAGGATGCCTGAGGAAAGACTATCATAGAAATGCAAACACTTTTGGAAAGAGTTGACTGGAGAAGGAACCTGCTTTTCAAGGCTATGATTTGTTTTGTCCCTGAATTAAGAATATGGCTGTGTCCTGCACACCTGGTATTGGTTTCAGAAGCATGAAAAATGCATGGAGTGGCCGTGAATTGCACATGCTTCCAGGAGCCACTGCTGAGATGCAGCATGAGGTAGGGCCTGATGCCCTGATAGGCTGAAAGAGCCTTTGGAAAATGTGAAGAGTGGTCATGAATTGCACATGGTTCCAGGAGCTGCTGATGAGATGTGGCATGAGGCAGGGCATGATGCCCTGATAGGCTAAAAGAGCCTTTGGAAGATGGACCATGGTTTGCATGTAGACCTAAAGATGTTTTGTATATACCAGGACTATGCAAGGGCTACCATAGAGCACACTGTTGGCCTGGGATGGAAGTGTTCCCCGGGTACTCTGCCCAGCTGGAGGGGTGAAATTGGAAAGTCTGGAGACTGTCAGTCTCTGGTTATGTTGAACTTGAACTGCAGAAGTTTGATGTTTGTTTGATGGTGGTTGAGTTTGCATTGTTTTAGTCTCTCCTTGCTATGCATTATACCAGCTGAAAATGTTTACTCTGTGCCTTCATATGTTAAAAATGTTTAACTTGCTTGATTTTACAGGTCTTCGTATCTTAAATTGGTCAAGACTGTGGGGACCTTTAAAATTGAACTGAGTACAATTTACAATGTGTGATGGTTATAAATCTATTGGGGGCCAGGGGCGGAATGTGGTGGTTTGAATAGAATAGATGGCCCCCAATATATTCAGTTGTTTATTTGTTTGTAGTTTGCATCTCTAGCCATCGGGCTGGAGGCAATGCCATTGTGTAGATCTTAAGGTGTGGTGGTGGGTTTCAGATTTCAATCTAAAGATATGCAAAGTGTGCTTAGCTGGAGTTCCTGAAGTGTGCTGTGGCTTTTGACCTTTAGGCTTGTACTTCTCTCTCTCTCTCTTCTCTCTCTCTCTCTCTCTCTCTCTCTCTCTCTCTGCTTGGGCCTGTGAAGGCAGGCCAGTTTCTTCTGCCATTGTGGAACTTCCCCTGGATCTGTAAGCTTCAATAAATATCCCTTCCTCCGTAACTGTGTCTGGTCTGAAAGTTCATCTCAATGAACCTGAAGCTGTCTGATACAGTGCTGGACTCCAGGATCTGCTCCCGGTGACAACTGGGAGTGAGATGGAATGTTTAGGGTTAGGGGAGGGGATGGAAGAGAGGAAAGAGTAGGAGGTGGGTTGACCAAAAGTTAAAATGTGGGGCTGGAGAGATGGCTTAGCAGTTAAGTGCTTACCTGTGAAGCCTAAGGACCCCTGGATCAAGGCTCAATTCCCCAGGACCCACATAAGCCAGATGCACAAGGTGTCACATGCATCTGGAGTTCATTTACAGTGGCTGGAGGCCCTGGTGCACCTATTCTCTGTCTCTCTCTCTCTCTCTCTCTGCCTCTTTGTGTCTGTTGCTCTCAAATAAATAAATAAAAATAAACAAAAAGTTAAAATATTATGAATAAGCCATATGGAAACCTACTTTGTCATTAGCTAATAATATATGTTAAAAAAAAAAAAAAGAGAAAGCCGGGCGTGGTGGCGCACGCCTTTAATCCCAGCACTCGGGAGGCAGAGGTAGGAGGATTGCCGTGAGTTTGAGGCCACCCTGAGACTCCATAGTGAATTCCAGGTCAGCCTGGGCTAGAGTGAAACCCTACCTCGAAAAACCAAAAAAAAAAAAAAAAAAAAAAAAAAAAAAGAGAGTCTTTGGCCAGAAATATCCTGTGGAGGTGGATAATATTGTGCCTAGAAGCCATAGATTATTATTAGAAAATTTTCAGTGCCAGGGGTAGAATACCTTCCAGTGAGCTGTGGGCCAGGAAAGCCTCAGATTCGCCCAAAACATTACAGGCTGTTGCCAAGGCTCTTGGTTGCCCACCAGAACTAGATAGTCAAATGACCCTACTGCTGAAGACTCCACATGCCTGGACTGCAGGTCCCCCAGAAATCAAGCTGGAGCTGAGCTTGAAGCTTCCTCACTGTTGACTAACTGTCAGGATGCTGGAAAGAGCTATGCGGCATAATGGGGGAGAAGAGTCATCAGTGGTCTTAACCCTCAGTGAACTCTGAAAGCTTTATGGCTGGCCAGCCAGGCCAAATGTACCAACTGGTGAAATGGTAGCATGTCTGTTATAAGGGAAACAAAATGCTCTTGGGTAGGACTTTAGGTCCACTCCACGGGAGGGAACTCCTACCTGGTACTGAAAGCCTAGTCAAAAGCCTGTGGCTGGGAAGGTCATAAGCCCCAGGGGAAACTACTATTGTTGTCTGGCCACCTAGATATATTGTACCCACCAAACTACCCCCTAAATACTTATGTTTATACCCATATATTAATGCTACTCTCACTTTGATTAGAGACCCTTCTCTTTTCAGATGGTGGTGTCCCACTGGGATGACTCAAAACTCACCAATAGTGTTGAGAAGAAATTATAGTGGAGTGTTCAGTTCTAAGTGAGACATCTCTATCACACCCTCCAAGGCTGAGGGACCATTGAGGAAGAGGTGACAGAAAGAATATAAGAGCCAAAGGAAGGGGAAGTATGCTTAAATTTCTATCTTTCAGACACAAAGTGCCCTCACAGTTGCTGATGCTACCTACACAAGACCTGCATAACAGGAGGGAAAAAATGATGACATCAGAGTAGGAGAGAGACTAGTTGGAAAGAAAGATTCAATGGGAGGAGTGTTCCTGAGAGGGAAAAGGGGAGGTGTAGGGAGGGGACTATGATCATGGTATATTGCCTGTATTTATGGAAGTTGTCAACAAAAGTTAAAAAATGAATCACCTTTTCTCTGACTATGAAAATAGTATATGCTCACTACAAAAACTTTGGGAACTAAAAAAGTATATCAAAAACTTTCTCTAAATCATCAACCAAGAAATATCAATTACAAAGCTGGGCATGGTGGTGCACACCTTTAATCCCAGCACTCAGGAGGCAGAAGTAGGAGGATCGCCATGAGTTCAAGGCCACCCTGAGACTACATAGTGAATTCCAGATCAGCCTGAGCTAGAGTGAGACCCTACCTTGAAAAACAAAAACAACAACAAAATCAATTACAAAGCTATTGATAGTTTTCTGGAATATTATTTGATTTATATAAATAAAACATGTAAGTAATATGAAGTACATATAAGATGTAATTCTTTCTAATACCCATATAATATTCCATTTCATAGATATGATTATTTATATATTGTTTAAAATTTTAATTATTTCCAAGGATTAATCTATTATATTTCTCTGATGAACATTTTTCTATAAAATCTTTACCTGCATTGCCAAATAGTTATTTTGGACTAACATCTGGAAGTAGAGTTATATGGTCCCTTTCTTGGGTGAATTAACTAATTAACCCTTCTCATCTTTTTTTTTTTTTTTTTTCCCTTAGTTTTTCAAGGTAGGGTCTCTTTCTAGCCCAGGCTGACCTGGAATTCACTATGTAGTCTCAAAGTGGCCTTGAACTCACGGCAATCCTCCTACCTCTGCCTCCCAAGTGCTGGAATTAAAGGGATGTACCACAATGTCTGGCTCTTCTATTTCTTTTTTTAATGCTTCTGTTTTAGCTTTTAGTTTTTTAAGCTACTTAAAAGTTAATATAATGTTCTTTGAGATGACAACCTGTGGTAGTCAGTTCCACGCTATGGGGATGAGCCTCCAAACCAGACACAGATCCAGGAGAAGTTCCATTGTTCCATTGATAGCAAGAGAGGCTGATCCCCATTCACAGATCCTTCCAGAGACCCAGAGCTACCAGCCAGCCAGCACCACAAACAAGCAAGCAACCTCAGCCAAAAACAGCAGGGAATCGCTGGCAGAGCTCAAGCACTCTGCATACCTTAGGCAGGAATTCAGATCTGCCCCCAGTCACACCTCCTCCAACTTTATCAGGGGACAGAATTCAAATTACCACACCACCTAACTTCATTCTCCCATCCCACTCCTACTTTGCACTGACTACAGCCAAGTTTAGGTCATTTTACCAAAAGTAATAAAAGTTCAGTGATATTTTGGTGAACTGTACTGTAGTTTTGTTGTTGTTTGTTTGTTTTTTGCCTTTTGAAGTAGGGTCTCACTCTAGCTCAGGCTGATCTGGAACTCACTATGTAGCCTCAGGGTGACCTCAAACTTACAGTGATCCTCTTACCTTTCCCTCCTGAGTACTGGGAATAAAGGTGTGCACCATCACACCTGGCTAGTATCTTATTATTAAGAATGATTTAGGGGGGCTGGAGAGATGGCTTAGCAGTGAAGGCATTTGCCTGCAAAGCCAAAGGACTCCGGTTCAGTTCTCCAGGACCCACATAAGCCAGATGCACAGCACGGTCAACTATGGTGCTCCCATTCTCTCTCCCACCCTCTCTCTGTCTCCCTATCTTTCTCCCTCTGCCTCTTTCTTTTTCTCTCTCAAATAAATAAATATAAATAAAATAGTTTTTTTTTTTTTTTAAAGAATGAGCTGGGCATGGTGGCGCACACCTTTAATCCCAGCACTCGGGAGGCAGAGGTAGGAGGATCACTGTGAGTTCAAGGCCACCCTGAGGCTACATAGCAAATTCCAGGTCAGCCTGGGCTAGAGTGAGACCCTACCTCAAAAAACAAACAAACAAAAAGAATGATTTCAGGTTTGGAGAGATGACTTAGCAGTCAAAAGTTCTTGCCCACAAAGCCTAAGGACCAAGTTTGATTCCCTAGTACCCATGTAAGCCAGATGCACAAGGCGGCACATGTGCCTGGGGTTCATTTGCAGTGGCTAGAGGCCCTAGGGCGCCTATTCCTTCTGTGTGCCTCTTCCTCTGTTTCTCTCTCCCTCCCTCTTTCTCTCAAATAAATATACTATTTTTGAAAAAAGAATGTTTTAGTTGGGCATGGTGGTGTGCATCTTTAATCCCAGCATTTGGGAGGCAGAGGTATGAGGATTGTGATAAATTCAGGCCACCCTGAGAGTACATAGTGAATTCCAGGTCAGCCTGGGCTAGAGCAAGCCTCCACCTTGAAAAACCACAAAAAAGAGAGAATGATTTAGATTATTACTTAAGATAGCTATTAAAGAAACATAATTTTATTCTTGGTTCACAGTGAATTTCTGTCAGGGTTATATTTTTACTTTGTTAAGTAACTAAAATTTTCACTCTGATTATGATAATGAATTTTTGGTTTGTCCTAATGTGATATACATGTATATGGCATTAATATTAAAGCCCTTTTGCAATATATGTTATTTATTTGTTTGAGAGAGAGAAAGAGTGAGAGAAAAAGGAGAGAGAGAGAGGGAGAATGGGCATGCCAGGCCCTTGAACTGCTGCAAGCAAATTCCAGATTCATGTGCCACCTTGTGCATCTGGCTTACATGAGTCCTGGGGAATTGAACATGGGTCCTTTGGCTTTGTAGGCCAGCACCTTAACCACTCTCTAGCCTATGTTATAATTTTAAAAATATTTTATTTATTTTATAAGAAAGAGAAAGAGAGGGAGAGAGAGAGAAAGTGAGAATGGCGCACCAGGGCCTTCAGCCACTGCAAACTAACTCCAGATTCATGTGCCCTCTTTTGCATCTGGCTTGCGTGGATCCTTGAACCAGGATCCTTTGGCTTTGCAGGCAAACGCCTTAATTGCTAAACCATCTCTCCAGCCCCTGCATTATAATTTTAAATACAACTAAATTGTGGTAAATTATTTTAATGTAATTTATTAATTTTACTCATTAACATCTTACTTGTAATTTTGATCATATTGTATATATGTAAAACTAAATACTGAACTTTAAAAAAATACTTATTATTGCCGGGCATGATGGTGCATGCCTTTAATCGCAGCACTTGGGAGGCAGAAGTAGGAGGATCACTGTGAGTTCAAGGCCACCCTGAGACTACATAGTGAATTCCAGGTCAGCCTGGGCTAGAGTGAGACCCACCTCGAAAAAAAAAAAAAAAAACTATTTATTATTTGTAAGCAGAAAGTGGGAGAGAATGGGTGCATCATGAATTCAAGACACATGTCCCACTTTGTATATCTGGCTTTTTGTGGGTAGTAAGGAATTGAACCCAGGCTGTCAGACTTTGCAAGCAAGTACCTTTAACCACTGAGCTATCCATCCAGCCACCAAATATTGAACTTTTAAAGTTTCTTGTCAAAGTTATGTTAGTTTTATAAACTACTTGGATAATTTTCCATATATAAAGTATTTCCATCCAGTTTTCTCTTATATCCACTTTTTTTTTTTTTTGAGTGTTTCTTTGCTTTAGTTTTAAAAAAAATCATCTGGGGATACACTGTGGGGT